>VXAA01002834.1:372559-495476 GCA_013399115.1 Anseranas semipalmata
GGCTTCGCGAGGCCCTGCGCGGGGGAAGCCCGTGAGGGACGGGCCCCGGCCCTGCCCGCTGCCCGGGGGATGCCCTGGAGCCGGTGTCGCCTCAGCCCCTCCCGGCCCTGGTCGCCGCCGCTGTGCTGCCCCTGCTTGAAAAGCCGTGATGAAAGGGGGAGGTGTTAGAATCTACCTGAGGCAAAAAGCCGCCTGTGAGAGAAATCTGGGTTTCTGGTGAAAGGGAGGGAGTCTACAATGGAACAGAAACGCGAGGCTTTAAACTGCCATTTAATAACTGTCTTTGAAACTCGTGGCCTTGTATGATTAATTGCACGTTATTTCCAAAGGTTGGCAAATGCCTGGGAGTTAAAACGGTCTTTTTGTAGTTAATGGTGTGTTGATTTTACAAAGATGACACGGTTCAGCATTTCCAGAACATTAAAATGTTCCAAATTGATAGGTCTTGAAGAGGAAACAGTCAGTACTAGAATATCGTTGCTGTTCCAGATTACTCTGACAAAGGATTTGAGAATCATTTCTTCTCTATTTCTTGCACCATTTTCTTAACCTAGGTCTGTTTACTGTTTACAAGCCTGAAGATGGCTGCTGCTTCTTCCTGCAATGTGGAAGAAGACGAGAGCCTGAAGGGATGTGAACTCTATGTTCAGAAGCACAACATCCAACAGATTTTGAAAGAGTGCATTGTAAATCTTTGCATAGCAAAACCAGAGCGACCCATGAAGTTCCTCAGAGAACACTTCGAAAAATTAGAAAAGGTCAGTGATTTTCAGGTGACTTATAATTTTCCTTTTTTAAGATGAAAATATTGTTTGAAAAGTTTCAAATATTTTAGTACATTTTTTCCTGTTAAATTTTAAATTAGCAAGCTACTTTTAAAAAACAGAGGCTGTAAGAAAAAAAAATCAACCCTTTATTTGCTGATGTCTACCATAATACTGGCTAGTATATAAAATGGTACATAATGCCAAGATTATAATTTCTTATCAGTCTGAACTTGTTAAAATGACCAAAAAACTTAGAAGCATACTTTGTGTTATGATACATGGATGGCATCCTGAACTCTGATGTATTGGAAGAGCCTGCCTACAAGAGCCAAAGGTGCTGTTCCCTGTTCATTCTGGTGTCAAGTGATGTGGTTTTCCCTTGCCCCTGAAACTGAACAAAATCAGGGAACCAGGAAGTTCTTAAAACCATTGAAGTTTGCTTAATTTTATTACTCTTTCCTGTCTGTATTGCATATCCCAGGATCCTCCAACAAGAGATGTATTCAGAGAGACTTCATATACTACGACTGTCTTCAAAGGCAGTGTAGAGGGAGAAACATATTTTAAAACATTCTTGGGCGGATCCTTACTGAAATGTATTGGTGTCTTTTGCATGGAAGAGCATGTTGTGTGAGCACAACTTTTCTCTGGGGATGGGATTTCTCCAGAAATAAATGCAAATGGGAGCACAGGGCTGCAAGTTGTTAGATATACAAGTCCTCAGTCTATAAGAAACTTTATTCATATACTTAATTTAAGAAGACGATTGATTATTTGTTCTTTTTTTTGATGGAATTGTATAAAGTTTGTAGGCTTAAGATGAGTTTTATGTATTTTTTTCCTTCTAGGAAGAGAATTTTGTAAGGACAGAGCAAGTACAATTAACTAGTGAATAATACATATAGCTGATGTATTACTGGTGATACAAGCATTGTATACCTCTCTAATTGTTTGTCTGCTTTTCAGATAAGTTTTTGTATGGGCGGTATATGCCAGATTTGTGTAGCTTTAAAAAACATACAAACGTATTCTGGTGGAAGCTGAGTGAGAATGCCTGGAACATCAGGGAGGGATCGGAAGTACAAAAATTTTTGTATTGTATTGCTCATTATTAAAAAAAAAATCTTTTTGTTCTGCATACGCTAAACTTCTGAGAGCCAAGACCCATTTCAAGAGAATTAAATCTGTTGAATTTCCTTTATCGTGTTATGAATTGTTATCCATTTTAATGTATTCAGTTCTGAACTTCCTGGCTAGAAGGATAAGCACCACTTTTGCAGAAAATGTTAAAATATGCTGTAGTATTTTAGAATATTCTCCACAGCTAGTGGGATTACTTGAGTTGTTTTACTGGAGGAGTTGGCTTTATTGATCTAGACACATTACAGACAAATTGAGAGAGGTTGTCAGTTCCTACCCTTGAGAAATTACATTCTTTTATGTAATCTCCTATCACTTCCCAACGGTCATCAGATACCAGAATTCTGTACTAGGATATTGATCAGGATGCAAACATAGAAGCTGATGTGTATCACGAGAGATGATTCAGAAACAGCCAGTCCCAAGACAGCAAATACAATGATTATCATGCTTAGTGTGGAAGCAAGCAATCGTGCCACTGACTCCTGTAGAACAGCCTGTGGGCTAAGCCTTTTGAGTCTAAAGCCTTTAGGATGCTTCTGGAGGTTTCCAGCAGTGTAATTCTTGTTCGTACAGCAGTTTGTCTTCCTTGCTCAACCATCTCTTGAGGACTTTCTTGAGATGAATTGCACTGTGGAGGATTTTCTGCTGAAAGACAGAATTTTGATTTGTTCAGTTGCAAAGGAACTGTGAATGGAAGTCTGTGGCCAGGAGGAGTAGCTGTCACTTCTCATTGAGTTGTAAATTCGAAGTGTCTTCTGCAGTATTGTTCTTCTTTATGCACACAGTTGGTCTAAGGGAGCCATAGTTTCTTACTGCATAGTGTCGGATATGAACAAGCTCAGTTATGTTTCTTGCATGATCCAGTTCATCCAGTGTTCCTGTGCAGCACTGACAAGGAAAGCCTTTTTTTTTTTAGTGAGAAAACTATGAAAACAATGAGTTTTCATAGATTAGTTGCAGAATCAAGACTTAATTGTGAAAATGTGGGGGATATCCACATTTTGATTGACTTGGTAGAGAAAGCATTTAAATAAGTTTTATCCTGTTTTTAGAAGATACTTGTCATATATAGTTACTCCGAAGAGTCTTAATTGAATTGTGAATTTAGCAATTGTTTGTTACAGATTTTTTTAGTGGGAATGAGCTGTACGGTGATATGGCATGTTTGCTATTAGCTCGGTGTGTGTCCTTTTATTTTGCTCCTGTGTAGGGTGAGGAGTGAAAATCTTCGGGTTTAAGCATAATTTTCTAAACAAAGTCATGTTTTTTTCCACCAAAGTGTGGTATTTTGATGTTTTTTTCCAATCCCATTGAAATAGACAATCTCATTAAAATAGACAATATATTCCACTGAAGAGAGCAGCAGAATAACAGTGTATCTGTCAAAAATTCATGTGGGCAGTTTAGAGATGAAGTGTGGGATATTTTTCCAGTAATTAAAAAGGAGCTCATGGAAAATGTGTAGAGCTTGATCCACATCAGTGTACTGGAGCTACCTCAGAGGTAAGTACAAAAATAAAAGTTCATTTCATTCTGCTAGTTCTTACTACATCTCGTAAAATAAACTCAGAAAAGCAAAATTTATTATCATATGCAAGATCAGACCGGTTCATAAATGCTTTTAACTGTACTTCTTCTAATGACATCAGAGTTAGGTCCGTTGCCTTCAGCCTGCATCTGTACTGCTAAATGGAAGAGTGCCAGGGACTAACCCCTGACCCCAAAACACTAACTGGCCCCAAATATCATTCTTCGGTCTAACACGTCTACGAGCAGGTTTGTTTTGGCAGGAGTCAGTCAGAGCAGTTCAGAACAGAGCCAGGGAATGAGCTAATGGTTAAGAGGTACGGGCTGTCTTGGGCTAGTGTTCAGGCCCATGGCTGGGCCACTTTGGTGTTTCACAGTGTAGACACAGCCTGAGAGGGCTGTAAAGTGAGAACATGAGTAAATATGTTATGAATAAAGTGCTAAAGATTGAAGTTTGATGTTTGCTTCTGCAGACAACATTTTCAGTTGGAGAAATGGCAAGGTTAGAAAGAAATTTCTGTTACCTTTTAAGTTTGCAGTTTATTGTATCAAGTACAATAGTTAAAAAAGCATAAATTTGAAAATAATTGTAGAGGAATTTTAATAGATATTTTTCTGTTCACTTAATACTGTCAGGACCTGCTTGTTTTAAGATGAAAGTAATTGCTGGAAGTCAGCCTAAGTTTCTATATTCTGAAATAGTAGTTTTCAAGTCACGTTTTATATGCTGTGACCTACAAACTTCAAAATGACATCTGCTCTGATCACGTTAACAGTTACTTTGTACAAATCTTTAACATTCCGTTGAACACAAAAAAAGAGTTGAAAATGGTTTAGATACCTGAGATTTTAAAAATTATGTAATGTTTTCATTTGAATAATTTGTTTTAAATTTTCCTATGACTGTATAGAACTTCTTGTTGGCGGATGAGGTGAGGAAAACCTTTCCCTTAGTGATATTAATTAGCTTTTCTGGAGTGGTGGAATAGATGTTAGCTAAGAAACTTTGGTATTATTTTAACAGCTGTAATTAAGTCCTGTTCACTGAGAACTAAACGAGGCATATCAGAAACAAAACAAAACAAAGAAAAACAAAAAAACAGGAAACCTATATTTTATCTCTACTTCTTACCTTATATAAAAAATTTAATTACCAAGAAATTACAGGCAGAGCCTTGTGTTATCATCTATACTTGAAACTGCAAAACTTTCGTCAGTGTCTGACTGTTTAGTGCCATGATTATATATGACCAAAGGTGGAGTTGCCTTGCCAGGCTAAACTAGACTTCTGTTCAACAGAAAAAAAGTTATAATAATAAGTAGAACTATTGAAGACAATGGCACAAAAGAGGGGGAAGCAGGAGGAACCTGCACTATATGTTTAAGCATTACCAGGTATTTTGATGAAGCCATTCTGCATGCACTGTATTTCAGTGCAGTGGCTTTGCCAGCTGAGCCAGGTAGTCTTTGCTGCTACCTTCTGGATCTGAGTGCTCTCCTGGTCCCTTCTATTGCTCTGTGTACATCCAAGAACAGAAGTACTGTCTTGCAAATACTGAACTTAATGCCATGAGTTGCTGTGGATTGGCAGTGGTTTTATGGACCCAGACTGATGCTGCATGCCTTAAGGTACCATCCAAAAAAGCGTTTTGGAAGACCCTGGACTCTACTGTCTGTAATTAAATAGAGCAAAATGAGGTTGTCTGGGTAGCTCCACCTTGTGGTGTTAGACGGTATTGCACACAGACCTGATGAGCAGAAAAATAAAGATGCACTTGACAGATTTGCTGTAAACTAGGACTGAAAAGCATGTATAATAAACTGCAAATTCATTCATTGTTAGTAAAATACAGTTTGTTTGTGTATAATAGAGTTTCAGGACCAAAGGTATTTGAACATCAGTCTTTTCTTCTGCAACAACAGTCTCTCCCAATATTTACATTTTCTCAGAATATGATTTTTTTCAGTCAATGACTTACACCAGAACCTGACCAAAACAGTGAAATTAATTCTTATAAGTATAGGTGATTATGCTATGTATAACTCATTCCTTTAAGAAGACGGGGAGAGGTTATGGTTTGGAAGGAAAATCCTACAGAAGAAAAACTATCTAAAAAATGCACTAACTAAGCAGTGTGATAAAGATTAATAAGAAAAATATTTCTGTATCTTTTAAAGCTTGCACAGCAGTTGGGTGGTGTCTGTTCTGTGGTCAGAAATGTTGCTAAAGCATGTGTGAACATACCTGAGCTACCCAAGATGCTGATAGCAAAGAAATGGTGGGAACACAGGGTGCTGTGTAACTGTAGTTCTGAGTAGGCTGGGGCAGTCTGTGCTACTGCCACTTCTCTGATACCAGTACCTAAGAGAGCTTGATTAAAGTCAGCTCAGGTCATTCTGTGTGTGCTGGAGTCAGACTTCTGGGACTGCTGGAGTCAGCCACAAGTATTGTTAGGAGAGGCAACGCGACTGTTTCAGCCTTGGAACAAGTAAAAGAAAAACTAGGTGGACTTTTAACACCCATTAATCAAGCTTTCCTAAACACGGGAGATTTAGAGAAAGGTGGAGGGTGAAGATGATGAAAGTAGAAGTTCCCTATTTCTTGACCAGAAGGACAGACTGCAGTCCATTGAAACTGATGTCCAACAGTTTTTAAAAACAGAAAACCCAAAATATGCATGGAAAAAATGTGCTTTCAGGTGCATTGGATTTGCAGAGCTTATTGTCATAGGAAGTTGTTGAGACCAAAATTATGGTCCCAGTAGATTAAACTCTTGAATGGAGGGAACATCCATTGTTAGCTACTAAACTCAGTGGCCTTGATACAGCATCCCTTTTGGAAACTCCTGAAATTACTGATTGTTACACACTGGAAGGATCACTTTGTTTGAAAGGTTCCTTATGGTCTTTCCCTAAACAACCACTACTGTAGATAGGATATAAGGCTAGGTGGGCGTGTGTTCTGACCTAGTGCGATAGGTGTTATGTTAGACAGCTGATAGTTTAAATATTTATTTAAAAAAAGTATCGGCAATGTCTTTTTCAGATTCAAAAAATCTCTCTATTGGAGAATAAACTCATTTCGAAGTAGAACTGCATACAGCAGTGTTTATCAGGGAAAACATATCTAACATGGTAGGAGCTTAAGCATCAGGTAAAGAATATGAAGTAACTTAAAGCAAGCCTTAGCCCCTTTTCCATAAAAAAAAAAAGTGCTCACATTATTACTCTGAGTTCAGACAGTCTTTGCATACAGGCAGCTTGCAGCTGTTCAGATGCAGCTCACCATCATCAAGATTTATAATACAAGATCACATCTTTTTGTGCTGTTAGTTCATCTTGTTTTGCTCCTACATCTCAGTAGGATGTCAGTATTTTAATTTATACTGAGGTAACTGCTTTTTGCCCTTAGAAATCTTTCTTTAAAAAAATGTAAAAATGATAACGGAGACTCAGGAGACTAGTGTAACTCAGGAAGAAATAATAATGTTTTGTGAATGTTATCATTTTTAGGAAGAACATAAATCCAGACAGTCAGTACAGGGGTAATCTATTCTCTTGATGAAGTTTTTAGTGCTTATAGTGCAGATATTCAGTACCTTATCATTATCTAGATTATTGACTGTAATTGAAAACACCTGTTTCATTTTTAGTTCCACAATAAGGTGAAGCTTGGACTAAATATAACTGCTTTTACTACGATCAGTAGATGTTATTGTAAGAAATACTCCCAGTTATATAAAAATAATAACACTGCTTATCCTATCAGTGATGCCATAGTGTAAGATGGATGTGGTTTCTGGATTTGAAGTATCCTGGCACAAGTTAATGTTGTTGCTGCCTCCTGAGGATGCCAGCTCAGGTGCTGTGTTAGCTCTTTCATGGCCAGCTGCTGGTAGCCTGGCCACTGCTCAGGCACTCTCATCACTGCCTGTAGATAATTACCCCACTACACGTCCTGTTCCATCCTCTCTATATAGGACTGGATTTAGCGTCCACACCAAAGTAAGGCTCTTGCCTTTAACAGAGCAGCCAGCTCCTTCTCTCTTGATGCTCATGGACCTTTACAGCTATTTGCCTCTGGCTGCAGCATTTTATGGGTTCCCAACCAGATTAGTCAGCGCTGTCAGGTGTACAGCTCTTAAGCTGATTTAGAGGGTCTCAAGCCCTATTTTACCAATCAGTTTTCAAAAAAGAGTTTGCCCATGTCTAAATCCTGCCCCTATTGGAATCTGTGGTTGCAGAGCTGGCTGAATGTCTAGCCCTGCGTCCGTCTGCAGTCCAGCAAATCCTTCACTACGTTGGCTTGAGTTTGAGAGGCCTGTTGCACTACGTTGCAGCTCACTTCATGCAATGTCAAATACAAGATTATGGGATGGATAGTTTTGAGACTGTACCCCTGCAATTTGTGCTAATTCTCTTGCTGTGTGGTTTACAATAGTTAGTGCATTGGGCGAGGGGATCTGAGCACTGTTGAGCCTTTCAGTTAAAGCTGATTGCTTAGCCAAGGCTAGGCAGTAGCTTTTCTCAAAGGCACTAAGCTGTATTGTTTCCTTTTATTGTCTTCCATTTGTAGAAGATGAGGAAAAGAGGTAGTTAAGCTTTGTCAGTTTTCCCACAGTAATTATTTTAAACTGTGGGGCATGCCAAATAGGAACGATAGCAAGGAAAAAGACTAAACAACGTTACAAACCAGAACAGATTTCCAATATGAGGATGAGTTTTGGTTTTGCTCTTGTTTTTAAGTTATGTAGATACAGTCCACTGCATTCTAGTAGTTCATTGTTAATATTTTCCTAACAGCATAAAAGGGTGACTCCTTTTAAAATACTTTTAATGCGGGATGAATTCATTTTAATTAGGCATGTAGAATGGGGTTTGGGAGCATCCAAATGAACAGCAGTAAGACTGAGTGGAGAACACAGTTTTCACAGCAGAGTTAAGATTATTTGAGATTTGGCTCTGTTCCAACAAAGAAAAGCATGTTAGGTTTTGAAATGCAGGAGAACTACTGTTTTTCTTTGTGCTGTGCCTGTCTGCGACTCTGT
The DNA here is from genome assembly GCA_013399115.1 of Anseranas semipalmata. Taxonomy (NCBI): domain Eukaryota; kingdom Metazoa; phylum Chordata; class Aves; order Anseriformes; family Anseranatidae; genus Anseranas; species Anseranas semipalmata. Next base: position 381,045 of record VXAA01002834.1, read on the forward strand.
GGTTGCTGCTTGGCAGCCTGGGTTGGAGCCGTACCCTGACAGCTTTGGAGGCTGGAGCTGGGGAGGTTCTGTGACTCCCAGGGAGCTCAGCTTGCCAGCTCCAGATCACCCCTAAGCAAGATGCTGGGGAGCAGAGAAAGTGAGCTCTGGGAAACCCGACATCAAAATGTGTCCATAGATGTTTTGGTTTTGATTTATGGGCAAATCGTGAAGAATAGATTGAGTGGGATTTTTTTGAGGAGTGGAAAATGTGGCAATGTTTTAGTGATGATTTCCAATCTGGAATGACCTAGGGAACACAAAATTATGAATAACCATCCCTGCTTTCAGTAGCACATTTGATCTGAGGGTGTCAGAATGCTTCTAAACATTAAGTAGGCCTACACAATAGAATTATTTTGAGGAGCAAAATGGCATGCTAGCATTTATGATTCCCTCTTTGTTGATAACCTCAATTACTAACTTTTTCTTCCTGTGCTCTGGTGGTCCATTTCTGCCTTGTACGTATAATAAGACTCATTGAGTTTGGTGGTGTTTCTTTCAGAATAAATGTCTGCTGTGTTAGAAGGCTAGAATGAAAAACAAATAAGTAGCTTTGGCATTATATATCCAGTGATAAAAAAAACTGCAAAGTGACGTAGGTATTCTGGTTGTTGCTGAAAAATGCAGCATAATATTTTTGCATTTTAGTTTAAATTACTTTTATCTAGTAGAAATAGAGCTTTCTGTGGGCATGTTTCTTTTTATACCAGGTATGCATGCATACATTGTTATTTGGCTGGATTTTAACTATTGGAAGTGTTGGATACAGTTCTCTTTGATTATATAAGCCTTTAAGTATTAGAAATATGGTCTGTGTTTTGCAAGATAATCTTTCTTACGTACGCTTCACAATAAAGTAGGGAAGAGGTGGTGATGGGTTGAGATAGTGCAAGATGCTGAAGGGGACGAAAAGAAGTGTTAACATGTTGCAAGAGGTAAAAGCATGCCAGTAAAGGGATTCAAGAAGGCGAGCGATGCAGGCAGAGCTGCAGAAGAGTAGGTGGATTTTTGGCAGGAGAATTTTGCCTAGATTGGAAATTGGGAATGAACTAAGATGCAGAGAGGCCACGGAAGATGCAGTAGTAGTAATCAAAGTGGTAGATAAGTATGAAGTAGATAAAGACATTAGTAGGAGGAGTGGATGTTAAAGGTATTTCTTAGTGCTGCTGTAAAAGAAAAGATGGCATTTAACATCCAGAAGGCAGTGGAACAATGGTTAGGATTGTGTGAAAGGTCTTGGATTACAAGCCTGAATGATCTTAAAAGATAGTAGAGTTATCTACTGTGACAAAGAAAAGATTGGGAAAGACATTAAGACCTCCCAAATTTCTCTCACTTTCAGTGATGGAATCAGTCAGTCCTGTGCTTCCAATGGCGTGGTTTGCTATAAATCATTGTGTCAATCTCCAGAAATGATAGTGTTTCCTCTGGGTCAGTTCCAGTGCAAAGAGAGATTAGTTACTTGCATATGAACTAGGCTGTACATTTGCTGTGGATAAAACAAAAGGAGATTCCAGGTCTGTCAGTCAGAAAACTTTGAGTGTGCTTGAGGGAAAAAGAAAAAAAAAGAAAAAAAAAAAGAAAGAGAAAATATTTCATTTAGAGTGCACTTTGTGTTGTTCCTTTTGAACACAATGAGTAAGTTGTAGGAAGCAGAGCGGAGGTAGTGAGCAGTGATACCTAACGGCTGACTTGCTTTTAAAAGTCTTCCTGGAATGTTGTTGTAAAGCTATACAGTGATTTGGAGCCTTGTCAGGTGCTATCCTTCCTTGAACTTAAAACATTGTGTTTCCAGACAGTGACAAAGCCTGAAAGGAGAGACTGGGAGAGGAACTACTGAAAGCGAATTTCTGTTTGGAAATGCTCCAGCTAAGAGAGAAGAAAGCTGCTGGGTCAGGAAGTGTGTGCGCTCTTGAGCAGTAGTCTGAAAGGAAGGGTAAATCTAAAAACTTGCTCAGCATTGTGGCCACTTCACTTGCAGTGTTTAAACTCATTAAAAACTCCTAAAAACATTAATCAGGAAAGGCAATGACCCCATACACTGATGACAGCATGCTAAATTCCTATGTTTTATATATCAGCCTCTTGCAGCAGCAGTGTCTTAGCCAGAGGTGAACATTCAGAAGATAAATGGGCCGCTACAGAGGTATTTGTTAGTTCTTTTTTCTTTGAATTTGATGCAAAGATGGTATATTTTCTTTCCTTTCCAAGTTATGGCATGGTTAGCATACCCATTGAAGTCAACTATTCCAGTTTCACAGTCCGTCTCCCCCAGAAATCACAGGAAAGACTTTTGTTCACAGCTTCAGCTAAGTTTTTAATCAGTTGCAACATGATTTTCACAGAAGTAGGATTAGATTAAGTATATATGAACCAGGGCATTATTGTCACACAGCAGTGTTGGTTTGTAGATTTTGGGTGTGTTGATATGTCACTGTACTGGACGATAGCAGTGACTCTGGAGGCTTCACTCAGCTCTGCGCATGCAGCCCACGCTGAATTACACGAGATGCCCACTGGGGCTGGTAGATACAGGGCAGGGCTTCTGAACTGGCAGCGGGAAGCCGGGCAAGATCACCCCAAATGGCACAGGATGTAGAAGTATGGGTAGCTGAATCAGCCCCTGTGTTCTGGAGAGCCACATCTTACCCTGCTGCACAGGTCAGGAGCAACTCCACTGAAGCCAGCGCAGTTCCTGGCGTGGAAGGAAGAGCAAGGTGCTCACTGGGGCTTGCTCAAAGACAATCACACTGTTTTTGCAGATGTCTTCCATGTGTTTTCTGGAGTACCTCATTTTAAGGTGGACATAATTGGGAAATATTTCTCTGCCGTTGTGAATTATCTGTGCCATTTGAATAGAGTGTGAGATAGCTTGTTGTCATGACAACAAAAGATGGTGAGGTGTTTACTTGAAAGTGAGTTCTGCACAAGCGTTCACATCAAGCTGTGTCTGAAGATCGGTGTTTGAAGAACTGTTCTTCAGAGAGTCCATTCCTCCTTTAAAGTACTTGCTGTATTTGTGTACTTTTACCCCAGGATATATGGAAGACGGCTTTGTGAAAGCTTAACCCAGGATATAGCATATGCTTTTATTTTCAAAAGGCACTCTTTAGTTCAGTAATGGAAATCTTACCTAGACTACAAATAGCGGCATATGGAAAAGCCAGCCAGTCAACTATCTGCTGTTTATATAAAAGGAGTTTGTAGCGAAGAGACTTGCTTTTAAAATGAATCATATGGTAACTCACTTTTATAATCCTTTAATATCTTTTTGGCTTTAAAAGGTATTTGGGTTTAAGAGCATGCTTTGTGATATTAATTTTATCTCACTGAGCTTTCTTTCTTGTATAAATCTGTGCTGAGGCAGAGGAGATATTTATTAATTCCTTGGAAGTGCCTTCTATGCCTGTGTACTGAAAAAGAAGTGTGTATTTGATATTCAAATGTGGTAAACTATTGCTTTTATCTGTGAGTGCATATACCATGTATAAAAAGAACTGTGTAAGTGCTGCATACCATTGAATAGTTACCTGACTGCCTTCTTGTTGTAACTACCTTTTAGTGTACTTTCAACTGCTTACTGTTCAAAAAGGTCTTCATTACCTTTCAGCTAAGCTTATGGAGAAGGTGCATTTGATTTTGTTCACTTAGTATAAGAACAGAATGTTACACTGTCAGAGATACATAAGCTGAAATATCCAGTAACATTATTTCAAATTCTTCAGTCATAGGTTTGGTTTTAATGACTAGGTCTTAAATATAATGAAAACATGTAGCCCACATCCTTTTATTTATAATGTTTGTATGTCTGCAAGTGCATAATTGTAATTAAGGAAGCTAGAGGTAGTCAGAGAGGAGTTGCATGTGGGGAAGAAGTTGATGAGAATGCTTAAGTAGGACTTGCAGTTTTTACACAATAGGAAAATCTAGCTGAGTTGTTTGTTACATATACAGTACTATCATTTCAAATTTGAATTGGAAATGGAAAAGTTCCAGTAAGGGTTTAATACATCTGAAGTCAGCTGTTTGTTTGTGTGTTTGTTTTTGTTTGCTTATATTACCTAACTTGACTATGCTATGGCCCAGGAGTTGTAGTCTAGTAATCCCAATTTAAAAAAAGTAATGATATCAGAAAGAACTTGGCACTTCCTGAGGCAGGTCAGGACCTTGAAAAGTCAAAGCTTTAGTCAGCACTCTAAATTTTATCTCTGTGCTCGTCTCTTAAATATTTTAATAGTCCCTTAATCAAAATAAGAATGTGTGACTTGTTACTTTGAACTGTGCAGCACAGGAAATGCTGTTTTGTTATTTATTTCAACTAGCAATAATACATTGAAGATCAGTGTGAAAGACTCCTTAAGTTAATAACAGGGGCAATGTCAGTGATGGTGAAGAAAGAAACTGGAATAAGACCAGAAAAGACAAGTGGCATGACTGGATTTGTCAGACATTTGTAAACATCAGTGGCAAAACATATATTAATCATCTGTTTTTCTTACAAGCTTAAAAATTGTGAACTTGTGCCAGTTTTCCGTACCACTCTTTTCTAGTGTCATACCTGATGAGTTAACTGTAACTCATTTCCTGTGTCAATAAGACCAACTGGCTATGTTGGTAGCTCGCCACATGTCTAGCACCGATACTCCCAGATTCTTCCTCCTCCACTGACTCCATTTACTAGCTGTAATTGTTCAGTCTCATCAGAAATTAGTTGTATGAGACAGAGGCAAGGTTTTAGTATCTCTGTCAAAGGGAAGTTGATTTTATTGGGTGTGCAGCGGCCTCAGCATTGCTATGTTTTCGTTTTTCTTGTATGTAGCCTGCAACTCCACTAATATGACTTCTCTCAAAAATACTAGAGTTGTTTAGCGAGTAGTCCGATGAGAGCTGACTGTGTATACATTGGTCAGCATAACACTATCAGCGTGCATCTAATATATATGACAATAGAATAGATGATAGCAAATAAATTACTGGCCTGCTGCTGCCCAAGTCAGCGTGTCTCCTTACAGTGTTCATGTCTCCCTGCTGCATCCTCTTCAGTTTCGTTTGTGGGACAAGCTGAGGACTGGATGCGTGGTCCATCCCGCTTCCATTCCCCCTGCATTAAGCAGGGTCAGGGAAGGCTAGAAGGAGCAAGCCAAGCGGGTGCTGAAGAGGCAGCAGGAAACTGAAGAACAGGAGATGGGCCTCTGACACAAACTTCTACTTGCAGTAGCCATGTGTGTGTAGAACCAGCAGTACTGCTCAGTTGTGACTTTTTTTTAACATAGAACTTGCAGATTTTATGCCTGAAAATATTATAGTTATGGGTAATCTTGTTTGTATCAATTCTTCAGAAGTCAGGTAATTCAGTGTATGAATTGACAGCATCTTGTAACTTTCACATTCTTTTTTGAAGATTTTCTGTACTGTTTTCTGCTCTTATTATTGTCTCTTCAGGGATTCCCCTTCGTATTTAACTCTGTTGCGTGAATGTGGAATTTGGAGAATAGCATTCCTATTGGCCAGCTGATGCTAAGCCAGCTGTCATTTTTCGTAGTCCTCTGGAGCTTACCTTGGATCTTTCTTGCTTGGAATTAGTCCCGTTGATTGTAAATCTGTTATATGGCAGAAATTCTGTAGTGGGGAGCATCTTTGTTCTTTCTGGTGAAAGTAAGCCTGCAAAGCAGAGCAAGATGAAGAAACGTATCTAATATATCGACATGTGACTTCTGGTATGTTCTCTGTACAAGAGACAAAGATATGTACAAGCCAACTGAGAAAATAACAGCTGTGATGTTGGAGAGTAAGCAAAAGAGGCTTGTTCTTTTTCTTTCTCAGCCAGGAGTAGCTGCAATGAAATATCTGCAGTTTATAATACATTGGTTTCCATTATGTGTAAAAGAGTTGGACAGGTCAAGAATTGGAGTGACGATACCTGTACACACATGGTAGTTAGTGTCAGTCCTTCCTGCTGCTCACATTAAATTTTTAATTTTCTCTGACCAGTACACACGTTTAAATTGACAAACATCTAAATGTAGAAATGAAGCGGTTGCTGAGAGTTGTAGAAGAAGAGCGTATTGAGTCTTACATAGGTAAGAGATGTTTCATTTGTCTCTTTTTGCCTTGCAGGAAGAATGCAAACAAATACTGGCTCGGCAGAAATCCAGTTCCCAGTCCGATTCTCATGATGATGAGATTTCCCCTCCTCCTCCCAACCCCGTGGTAAAAGCCCGACGCAGGAGAGGAGGGGTCAGTGCAGAGGTCTACACGGAGGAAGATGCTGTTTCTTACGTTAGAAAGGTAATGCGCTGCCATATGCCTTACTCTGAGGTGTACAGGACAATCAAGTGAATCATATTTTGCTCATAATTTATAGTACTTGGAATCATGGGTCAGACTGTAGGGTGGTGTCCTCATGCCAGCATATCCACGACTCAACCGTCTTCTCAAGTTTCACTTGCTGCCTCCTTGGCTAAGTACTTTCCCCATCAATGTTGCTTCAGTATTCCGTATTCTTTCCCTTCTTGAGGTGTGCTGCTAATCTGTTTCCCTCTTTAAAGGGGTGGGTAATTGTCAGCCATTTTCTTGATATTCACCTATTCCTGCAGTTTCTGAGTTTTGGCAGAACCCCACAGTTTTGGAAAGCAGCCCTTTCTATTGCTGCATTTCCTGCTTTTTCCCAAAAAGTCACATCTAGCTCAAATTTTCTCCTAACCTAGGTCATTTAGGTTCCCTAGATCATTCCAGGCACATGATTCCCATGTTGATTGGGTACTGCCTAACTCACTGGTTTTCAGAAGTCTGTTGACTATATTGGACCATTTTGTGTGTCCACTGTCTTTGAAGAAAGGCCAATTGCAAATTAAATAAATGTAGCAGGAGTTAGAATACTGCAGTAAAAGGACTGTTGCCGAAATAAGATCTTAGAATTTAAGAGAGACATGAGGGAACTGCTGAGAGAGGAGAAATTTGCTTAGAACTTGCAATTGTTGATTAAATAGTTTGCTTTGGGACTTGTCTAAGTATGTTATTGGCAAAAATAGATACCATAACACAGACAAAGGTCTGACATTATCAAAGCCTTTACCTTACAGTAGTTTTTAGATCTGCTCCTCAGGTATTGATGTGAGAATCAGGTCCTCTTAAAAATAATGTGTAAAGTATCCGTTTGTAAGCTATTTAGAATATGGAAACCTGGCATTACTTTAACAAGTCCTTTCACATGGATATTTTGTTTGGGTTGGTTGCATTTATTCTATTTGAATGTTACTAATTTTTGGCTTTAGGAAATCGTCGCCCAGCATCTCCCATGGGACACTTTCCAGCAAGTTTCAGAGTAGCTGTGCATTCACTGTGTCTGTGTAGCCATGTTGGCCTGGCTGAACTTTTAAAAAACTTGATGTGTAATGTAAAATAGAGCTGAGCTCATGCTTTGTTATAGTAGAAGTTTGAGCATCCATTTTCCTTTAAAAATAAACCGTCTGTGTCAACTAAATGAACTGTTCTTATGATCATTGCCATAGAAAGGTGCATAATATAAGGTATCTAAGCCCAGGTTTTAAACCTGGGCTTAGATGCACAAAGAACTCCCAGCACACAGTTCTCTCCACAACAGAAAATCCTGTAAGCAGTAGAACCTGCAAATTCTGGTTTTCTGTAGCACTTCTCTGTATGGATTCTCTGTGGTTAAATAAATGCTGATTATACTCTGTGGCCTTTCCTTCCTCTAGGCTTCTCTTCTTTAACTGCCTTTTTCATGGAAATGGCTAGCTACTTTATATCATTAATATCTCTTAATAACTCTGCAAAATTGTTTGAAACTGGTCAAAGCTTTCAAAGGTTATTAAAAGACACACATTACAATAATGTATGTCATTTGTTTAAGCAGCTAGGCTAAAAATGCATTTCATAAGGTTGACAGATTCTACTAATGTGCTTTTGTGCGTGCCTGGAGTAGATTTAACCCAAAGAGCTTTTACTTTATGGGAGTACATTTTGTCAGTCACTGTTTTTTGGCAGAATACTTTTTGCCTTTGCAGTCAGATGTGCTTTTGTCATTCACTTCTGATACAAGTTCGCTGGCTACTCTGAGGTTTTCTGTCCCAGGAAATAAGGAATTAGAAGAGCTTTTCGTCCTTAAAACAATTATGGAAGAGTATTCTTGTGGCAGTTAAATAATGCTTGCAAGTACACAGTACGTTTCAACAATGCTGTGGTCAAGCTATTAATGCACTGCACTGTTAAATCTTGCATGATATTCTAAAAGCCACTTTCAAAGATTTTTCATTTTGTGCAGTTTGTAATATCCCCCTTAAAAAATTCCAAGGAGAGGTAACATTTGTCTCTGTTTAATACAGGCTCCATCTGACTCTTCTGAAATTCAAAGGAAAGATTCCTTCCCACACTCCTGAGTAATTTATGTTTCTAATGGAACCTGAAGTTAACTTTGTTTTCTTCCTTCTTCAGGAGTGATGCCAGTAAGCCCCAACAGTAGGACTAGTAGGCAGGAATCGGTCTAGAGCCAGAAGAAGCAATACGGATCATATTCTGTGTGTTCTGTTGCAAGGGCTGTTATGATTTTAATTTCCTAGGATAAGCTGACTGAGTTTAAAAAATAATAATAATTTAAGGGATGGTTTCCTGTCAGGCTATAGATGCTGCAAGGAATATAGAACTAACTCTGGGAGGTTTTGTGTCAGTGCTTTGTCTTCTGCCATAAGGAGATGAATCCATGGTGAGTCCCATGGCTGTGTGCTTGTGATAGAGATTTCTGGAGTAGAGAAATAAAGAGAGACACTGAAAGAATGAATTATGAAACAAATTTAAAAGTGTAAAAAGCAAGGCAAGGGTTGTATTAAACTATTGCAAACAGATGGATTTTTAGATAGTAGCCAGGAAGAAGCACTGGCTTGAATTCAGGTGTTGGATAGAAACACATCTGGGTCGTAAGTGAATTTAAAGGATTGCTTGAAGGGGTGAGCTATAGGATGAGTAGTGCTAAAGGCAGTGCAATGAGTTATGTCACTTGAGAGAAAATTAAAGCAGATTTAGCTGTGTGATTTGAGCAAACATCTGGCATGGTTCCTTTCTGAGGAGCACAAAGAAGGATCTCTATAGAGGGTTATTTCATTGCTTCATTCCTGAAACCAGAGAAAGCGGTCAACACATCTGACATAACATGTAGTTACCAACTAACAGAATAGGAATCTTGTTGTAAAGTGGATTATTTGCTTGAAGAGAAAATTCAATGGATACTTAGAAAAGTGATATAAGACATGATCAAGTGATTGTTCCAGACATTTCAGTTTGTTTGGATGCCTGGTTGCTGTGACATCTGAAGAATCTTTCCTGTGCTTTCTGTGTCCCTGTCCCACCAGACCCACCTAGGTCTCTGCCTCGTGGATTTCATTGCTGCAGATTGTGACTGAGAAAGGCCAGTCAACGCTATTCTATCATCAGCCAGAAAAGCTGGAGTTGAATGTCTTAGTGATTTTGATTATCTACTCTTGGCTCCTCAGCAGTAAGCTGAACAGCTAGGGTGTTTTTAATAGAGCAAGAGTTCAGGACTGCAGTTCAATCCAGGGTTTCTTTCATCCCAGATCTTGTATTTGTTTTTTTGGTTGTCATATTGAGAACATCACTTCTTATCCTCACATTATCAAAACTGTAATTTATTACTTTCTTAGTGGCTTTATATTATAGCCTAAATCTGTCTTAGTGTTTGAAATCAAACCGCATCCATTATCTTCAATAATGGAATTTTCTGTAGATTTCAAGATTTATGAAGAAATACAACCAGAAATGTAGTTACCCTTCCTTCTTTTCTCCTACAGGTTATTCCAAAGGACTATAAAACTATGACTGCTCTGGCAAAGGCCATCTCCAAGAACGTGCTCTTTGCTCATCTTGATGACAATGAACGAAGGTATGAGGTGCTTTATGATTTAAAGGATTCTATAGCTTCACCCGAAGACAAGAAATTGTGTTAAATTTTAGCTTAGAAAACTCCTCGGGGGTCAGAACTACTCACTGATGTGTTTGAGTTATACTGGATGTACCCCCCCACACACACACTTACGATATTATGAGGAGGGTAAAATCACAAGCTGAAAAAGAGAAAGAACGGATTAGAATTCATTCAGACATATTTTATATTTTCAGATCAGCTGTGCCTGATGAACTTTATTCTAGGGTACTTAAAGGGTTGACTAAAGCAATCTCAGAACCATTTGTCGTAACTTCTGTGTACTCAGGGAAGACAGGTCAAGTGCCTGAAAAGTGGGAAAGAAAAATTACGATGTCTACTAAGGGGTAAAAGAGAATTACAGGTAAATTATTCTGTTTTCTGAAAAACTGGAACAAAAGAATTATATGTAAGCACTTTAAAGAGACCAAGGAGATCAGTAGCATACAAAATAAATTTTAAAAACTTGCAAATGTTTTTCTACAACTATGTAGCAAGTCTTGTATATAGAGAAGGCACAATAGAGGCCAAACAGCTTGACTTTTAGTAAGGTTTTTGACATACATTGTGTATGAGAATTTCATAAGCAATCTAGGGAAATATGGCTTCTATGAAACCGCTATGGAGTCTATGCAAAACTGGGTGTATAGCTATACCAAATACCAATTACTAATGGTCCAGCATTATAATCGAAAGATGTTACAAAGTACGGAGTGCGGTTGGTTGTGATGTTCTTCATTATTTTCATTAATGACCTCAATGGTGGACTAGAGTACCAGTGCTGAATTTTTAAATGACATGGAGATGAAAAGGACTGATAAAACACTGGGAGACAGGACTAGAATTCAAATTATGCTGACAAATTGAAGAAATGGTCTAGTAAAATCAGGATGGATTGTCACTGGACCAAGTGCAGAGAAACAATACAGAGGCAGGAAGAATACTTGTAACTGTAAGACAGTTTTTGCAGTTTTGGTAGTTCCTTGGAAAACTATATGGAGCTTGTTGCGTATCAAGGTATGAGCTTTAGTTACTAATGTCTAACTGTTTTGGGAATACTGACTTTTTACTGGGATCACCGAACAGGAGAACATGCAAGACCTGAGAAATGATCCTTTCTGTCTGGTGTTGGACAGATTTTAGCTTGAACATAGTGTCCAGTTTTGGGTACTGCACTTCAAAATAAACAGTTGGAGGAGGAAGTTCAGCAAAGAGCGGTAGGAACGATCACAGATCAAGACAACATGACTTCTGAAGGAAGAATGGGATTGGTTGGCCTGAAGAAGAAAATTCAGGGACTGAAGAATGTGATAATAGTTTATACTTGTGCATGAATAATAAATAGTATGTGAAGAGGAAAGGAATAAGCTGCTGTGTGTGCCAAGGGCAGATAGGATAGAGAATAACAGGTTTAAAATGCAGTAGGAAAGAGTCAAGTCAGGTACTTGGAGGAGATCTCTGACAGCCTGGGTAGGTTGTGGAGCCTCCACTCCTTGAGGCATCTGAGAACAGATTAGACTACTGACTGCCAGGAGTGGCATAAGTAGTGTCAGTCCTGCCTTGCAGCAGAGGGATGGGCTAAGTGATGTTGTGAGGTCCTTGCCAACCCTACTTTTCTGTGCCTCTGTGGTTAGAAAGGACAAAGATTCTGCCTGCATTGACGTTTTTATTACTGGCAGAACATCAAGCAATACAGTCCTTCAGTGGGACCACTCATACGCTTTCAATCAAAGCACGTTCTCAAGTGTGCAAATTTTGCTCCCTCTTGCAGCCATTTACACAGTTTAATTACTTTGCAATCCTAATTATTATGATACCACATTAGCATGCAGATTTCTGGAGTAATTAGAAGAGGACTGACTGCACATTTCTTCTAGCTTTTTTACCCACAACAGAGAATTCTTCTACAGAACTGCTGAAAATCCTAATTATAGCATCTGCATGCTACTTTGACAAGCACTGGAAGGGTGGGTTTTCTGATTGGAAAAGGCACATTTTGGTATTATGTTATCTAAGTAGGGGTAAGAGGGAAAGGCAGAAGGAAAAATGCTTTTTCCTGCACTGCGCTGATTGTATGTCATGGTTATGGTCTCTCCTAACCATTCCCAATATCTCATTTACTTTTGTCAGACAGATTATCCCGTTGCAGATGCATGGTAGGGGGGAAGAGAGGTGCACAGGGTCCCTCCCATGTTTGTGCTGCAGAAGGGTCATAGGCTGTCTGTTTTTGCTGTCCTCAAACTATGGCTTGACCAGGTGTGTGCTGCCTCTGCTGTCAAAAGCTTTAGAATCTTCTTGGTTTCTGGATTCTGCACTAGAGCACTATTCAGCTGTATAACATCTGCCTTGCTTAGGTGTCACATTCAGACCTCATGACAAGCATAGGAAGGTATTGCTCATGTTGGAGGAAAAAGGAACTCACAGAAGGACACGTGCATTCTGCTTTTGCAGGCAGGATTGTGATGGACAAATAAATTGTCCTTTCTTTGCATTTTACTGAGCTCACTCTTGAAGTCATGCTATTGCTCTTGTCTGGTTTTGCTTGCCAAGTGTGGAGGAGTCAGCAAGTTGGAGTATACCATTGCTGTTGCTTCCAGTTTGCATCTGGTTGATGCAGATAGGTAGTTCAGTAAAGTACATGGTGTATGACTTCATTTGGGGTTCTGTCCACTTGAAAGATGGTGGAAAACTAGATGAGGATATTTCATTTTCTGTGCTGCAGTGGTGGTGCTGTTTATTTTCTTCAGTGCTTTCTACACTGAAAACAGTATCATTGTTTCATTTAATTTTGTGGTTGACCATTCTCCAAGATTTAGGAGGTCTTCACGTAGAGGAAGGATGGGCTAGAGCTTAGTGACATGGTTTAGTGGAGGACTTGGTAGTGTTAGGTTATAGGTTGAACTGGATGATCTTGGAGGTCTTTTCCAACATAAATGGTTTTGTGATTCTGTGACTAGCAGGGCCAAAAATTCATTTACAATGGATAACTCGTACTTTTTCTTCTTCTCTGAAAAGATACTTAAGTTAATCTGTTCCATTGCTGTGTAGTCCCTGGAACTTGTGTTCCACTTGCTGCTTGGCAGCTGTGAAGGTTCTTATGTCTGACATCAACCCTTATTTATAACACAAAGTAAAATATATTATCTCTGTGTCAAATATTCCATACGAATGAACTTCAGCATGACTTCTTATGTGGTTGATAAGGTAAACAAGTATCTTTTTGCATTGGTGTTTCAAATAGGTCTGTTCAAGTTTACATTCATGGTCTTATTTTAGGTAGCATCTTTTTATATGCCATGCTTAAATAAGGTTTGCCTTCTATCTCACACAAATGCATGCGCACACACACATGCACACAGTCTCTGGTGTAAAATTATACTGAAAAGTGCAATAAATGAGAAACAGTAACCACATCAGTACTAAAAGTGACAGAGATAGTTTATCAGCAACTCTTGTCAAAATGTGCGTTTCAAGAGTGGCTAATAGTATAAAGAACAGTGCCTCTCTGAAAAGTGATGTGGCAGTCAACTGTTTTCTCTTGGGACTTATCCCTGACTTCAGTAAGATCTTGATTAAGCTCTGGAGTAATGTCTTTGTTCTCTCCAAGTCAGTGGCAAAATGCCCATTATCGTAAGTGGAAATGTGTTTTTAACTCTAAGGAAGCTTTTTTTCTCATCTGCAAAATCAGGAATGTGTGGCTTTTTAGTTGCATTTACCCACATGTGCACCTGATATATATTTTACATGCATCCTTCTTTGTCTAGGACTGGTCTGTTACGTGCACACTGACAGCAAAACTTCCAATTTACATGGATGTATCACATTATCTTTTTTTTTTGAATTGGTAAGAAACTAACTGTAAAAAGTTAAAGCAATATCAGGGCTTCACAAAATCTGTTATTGTGTTTTAATAGGTATAGTTTGGTTTTGATTATTTATTAGAATATTGCACACCTAACACAAGTACTGGACTGTATTAAAAATCTCTATGAAATAGTCACCGGCAGGACAAACATTGGAGAGCTGTGGGAAAAGAGGGATGCTTATGGCGTGATGAGCTTAATTATGAACTGAACAGCTTAGTGAGTTGCAGAGGGTACATGGATATGTATCAGTGTGCTTACACTGTGGGCTCATCCTTGTGTTTTGGCTTGTTATTAGCCCGAACTCAGTTACAGTCTTCTCACAGCAGCTTCACTTATGTGCTTTGACTGGGTTTGCTTTCCTGGTTGGGATGTGTGGCAAAGCTTGGCCCTTTCGCTTTGACTGGGTAGTTGAGCATGGATTTTTCATAGTGCTCTTGCATCGTCCTGCAGGTCCCTAGGCATGCGTGCTCTAACTCCTCTCTCCTTCTTTCCCCCACCCCATATGATGGCATACTGACTGGCTTCTGTTCATGTGGGGGTCTTGCCCTTCATTTTGTGTTTCTTCCATACTCCACTTCCTTCATGACTCCACCCCAAAACTCTTGGAAGAGAGTTTTGTTAGGTGGGCAATGAAGCATGTTAGTTAAGCTCAGATATGAGTGCAGCAAGATTTTTTGGGAAAAGCATAGTTTATACTGATGTGCGAACATCATGCAGAAGCTATGGAGATGGCCACCAAGAGGACAGTTTTCCAAGGCAGAGAGCACTCTAAAGACCTGCTGGTTATGATCACTGCAAGATCAGCAGCTCTGTGCCTATCTGGTCCTGACATGGTGCTCCCTGAAGCCTCACATACGTATGCACAGTCCTTCACAACAGATGCTTGCATGGTGTCTCTGGAGGAGCTCCTTGCAGCACAGAACAGCTTCTGATGCAGAAGACAGTGCTGTGCACCCAGAAGAACTAGGAATTGCTCTGCAGCCTGTTCAGGGATGAACAGCCTTGAGAGCTTTGCGAGAGAACATCAGTGGATTTGGACCTATAGCCAGGTAAGATGCATTCACACTTTTCATTTTGCTGGGGAAAAGTGAAATGACAATATTAACTGTGAGGCATTTTTGCATTATAAACAGAAATTTACTTTTTATAGATGATGTTCTTTGCCATAGTTTGTCTTTAACTTCAGTTGAGAACAGAAGCCGTCTTGTTTGTCTGCTCTCCGTTGCATTCTAGAGGAAGTCGCAGTAAAAATTATTGAATAAAAATAACACACTACTGATCCTTGCTTATGGCCTTTGTACTTAATAAAATGAACCCAAAGATGAAATTACAGACTTAGATGCACTTTCTGAAATATACACTTCTGCTATCTCTGTAATCTCCCTCCAGAATGCTGGTGGGAAGTTACACTGTTAATAACCTGCCAAGGTTGTCTTAGGTGGCCTGTGCTACTGATTCTAATGGCTGAATAAAGTGGAGAAGTTCCTTGCTGATCTTGCTCCTCCTAGTTCCAACATGATCTCATGGTTCAGATCCAGCTATGCTCCTAACAGGCCTAAGTCTGAAGGCCGTTAGAGTTTGCATAAACTTTCCTCCTTCTTTTGGTATGTGACACTTGAGAATTTTGCATATGGGACAAATCAGCAAGGCAGGGTGCGTTGTATTGATGCCCTCTCTGCTTATTTGCTTTTGTTCAGTCAGCAGGCAATGAATGATTTCTATCTATGCAAAGCTAGAATTACACCCATAACTTGGCAGCATTTTATTTCCTTTCCCACTCTTGGATTTCCAGCAGATTAATGTCCTCTAAGGCTTCCTTGTTGTGAAATAGTGTATAAAGTCAAAACTGGTGACAAGGGGATAGTTTGATTGTCCTAATCTCTTCTAAGCTAGCAGTGTAGCTAGCAAGAATTTTTATTGGTTCAGCATGTAATGCTGGAATAGAGGTGCACACCCTTGGCTTTGTCATGATGTTGTACAGTAAAGGGGAAAAGGAAGGAAGAGATTGTTCATTTCCTTCTGTGGATAAAAATAAAAGATTTCATCTCATCATTTCACTGACAGGATGTTCAGTCTCTGCTGGACAGGGGCAGCCACTGAGAACTCTGGCCTGAAGGGGGACAATGAGAAGGTTTGGAGGTGACGTGCTGTGGGAGCAGAAATTGGACCCAAAGCTGATGATAGTCAAGGAGGAGGAGAAGGAGATGTGACTGCAGCATAACCAGTGAATGAGAGAGCAGGACTGAGATCAGCAGGCATGGCAGTCTTGGTTCCAGGATGTCACCAGTGCTTGCCTGCTCTGCTGTGAATCATGAGCTGTGCCTTTCAGTCCCTGTTCAGAAGTTGGTGGACTCTTAACCACATTAAGAAGTGGAATGGGTAAATGTTCACCATATATTTATGTAAATGCTATGTAAAATTTATATGTTAAAGCTATGTAAAAGTTGTTCATTAAGGAGTAGAGAGAGTAGATAGCTATTTAAAGTGCACTTCCAGACTCCACTTCTAGCATTTTTGCTAATAGTGTAATTTTCACAAGCATTTCATTCTTTATTGCTACTGTATAAGCAGTTGTGATGCCCACAACAGCTTTCAGAATATTTTTCTGTATTTTATTATGTGGATTAATAATAAATTGGTATGTTTGAACAGTATACTGGTGTGAAAGTGCTTTGGAAACAAAAGTTAGGAAATAGTATATAATGCTTTTGCTAAAATATTGAGCTCTTATAAAGGCACGAAAAAGCAACAACAAGTAAACTAAATGATAGACAAAACCAATGTACTTACTACAGCAACATGCAGTGTTGCGTTGCTCTTGTGTGTTGCCTGCATGGCAAAGATGTGAGGATAAAGGGCGTTTTCTTATTTTCTGCACTCGTCAGAGCCAACACATAAAAATGAGAATTGGCACTTCTACTGGGCATGCAAGTCGATCAAGAGCTTTCTTGAAGTAAAAATTCTTACTCTTCCCAGCATCCTCTCGAACATTGTGGAAGGCACATACTACTGCGATACTGTAGATAGAATTGGACACAGGTGTTGTAGATACCATCATCTTGCTGTTAGCATTTCAGAAAGATGTTCTACTACCTTCTTACAAATTTTTTAAGTAGCCCATGTTCTGTGATGTGGTCTGCAATTCAGGCAGTTTTGTAAGCCATGATTTGTGCCAAAGTGGGCTCCTATAGGGAGATACTAGGCATAAACATATGCTATTTGAAAGACATTAAGGTCCAAATTAAGATTTCCTCAGCACCGAAATACGATAACGTTCTTAAAATGTATTGTGGGCTGCCACAAAGGGGAAATGAGTAATCATATGCATGTGTTTCCTGAAGACAAAACATGAGAATTAGGCTTAAATTATACAAGATGGGTGTAAACTAGACACGTGGTAATAATTTCTAGTGGTAAGGACACTTAAATAGGTTGTAGAATCTGTGATTGTTAAGACAGGTTAGGCAATTTCTTTGAGCATAATTTAGTATGTCCTCTGGATGCGAGAAGTCTCTTAGCTCTGTTCTTGTCATTCCTAGATCCTCAGTAGTGGGAGACAATAGTGTGTTCTCTCTGTTTATGTCCTTTTTCTTTCCTATTTTTTAATGTATTCAAAGGGTTATTGTTTCTTCTCACATCTTCTGTTTTCTCAGCTAAATCTAATTCTCCCCATCTTCCTTTGCAGACCAGGTTCCTCAGACCACTGACCGTTTTTGTTGTTCCTCCTCAACTTTCTTCACTTGGTCCACATCTTTCTTATTTCTTTATATTTTTCACGGCAATGGGATATTGTTGACTTCCATGTAGCACGTGATCACTGGAATCATTAGATCCTTTTCTGCAGAAATGCTACCTTGGCAGTGAGTCTTCTCCATGTGTTTGGGCTGTTGGTTATTTCTACCCAAATATAATACTTAGCAGTTCTGTCTTTATTGAAAGTTAATCTATTTTCTCAGCCCATTTCTTTGATTTGTAATCATTTTACATCTTTATCTTGTTTTCTGAAGTGCTTGCAGCTCCTTTACAGCTAGGTATGGTCTTCACATTCAGAAAACAGTCTTTATTCTATCATCCAGATCATTAATGACTTGGGTACCTTTTTAAGTGTAGGCATAATCTAAATATGAGAAAAGTGGCTTTCCATAGCTAACAGATTAATTTTAGTTGTTGTCCTGTTGATCTCATATTAAAATATTTTTGAAACTTCTGGTGATTAGTGAATTTCAAGGACATTATTATTACTATAAGCTTTATTCACTTCTGCATAATACCATGTTTTATTAAAGCACTGGCTGCAGGCCAGCTGGAAAGCCTCATATATGTGGAAGAAACCTAAGACGGCACCATTCAGGAGCAAGATATTTTAGAAACAGGATGCCACAGCTATGACATATTCATTATACATCCTGTATTTTCGTTGCATTTGTAACTTAACTCCTTTGTTAAAAAACAAACATAGACCTAGCTTCTGCCTGTGCTTCATATATGTCTACGGTGTGCAGAACAGTGGAAGAAAACTTCCATTCCCATGATGCTGCTTTATTATTTCTGTAGCTCCAGGAGTCCACATTGTGCTAAAAGCTTGTGGATGTTTAGGGAGAATATTTACTCTGCCTGCTGTAGGCATCTAAGTTGGCTACTGCTCAAAAACACCTAAGCTAGGAGCCTCAGGATATGGTTTCACAATTGATTTAACCCAAACTAACTCTGAGCTGCTGCCAAAGGAGGAGGTAACACAGGTAGTGCCAGACCTCGGCTACATGTTGTTATTGCTGTTTTTGTGCTGGCATTAGCACTTTTGCAGCCACAGTTCATCAGATCAGTTCTCTGAAGAGTGATGTCCCCACCCTCCCCTTGTTGGGATAGTTTTCCAGTCAGATCAATTCCTTCCACCCTCTACCTGGCTGCAGAAATACTTCAGCTTGCCTAGGGGAGGCAGTGGAAACATGGAGCTGAGGGAAGAGCGCAGGGCAGGGCCTCCCTTTTTGGCAGCAGCAGGGATTGAAATCAGATTAAGTGATGGAAAAAACGCACCTTGAGTTCCTTTAGTAGTCATTGGACAAAATCAGATGATTGAAATAGATGGCGTGAATACCTCTATAATGAGCAATTGTTCCTTGCCAAGAATGCTCAAAATGTAAAGAGGTAAGCCACTCAGAAGGTGAGAGGTGGAAAGAATAAGAGATGTGAGAGAAATTGCACAGCGGGGCATGGCAGAGCTGGGGGCACAGTGTTTTTTTGAGTCATTAACATGGCTTCCTTGTGTAACATTAGAATTTTTTGTGACCAAACTGTTGGAGGGGTTTCTTCCCCCTCCTTTTTGAAAGTAGCAACAGGGAGAGGAGGATGACCACATCATCCCAATCCACGCTGTGCAGGGGGCACAGAGGGGTGGGCTGCATCCAGTGAAGGTTTGTAGAGGCGTGAATGTCCCATCTGTGCCGGAACTCAAGAGAAGGTCAGCAGACCATGGTAATCTGGGGGTTGAGGGGATGCGTATATACAAATTATATGTATATGCAACGGATTTGATGCTGAAGAGAGTGATGCACAAGCTCTCTGAGATTTTTTTTTTCTGATGTTCAGTTGTATTAGATGATTAGCCTGTCTTTTGAATTCTACTTTCAAGCAAACAAGAACAGGAAGCTCATCTCTCAAATGAACCATAGCATACTAAACAAGAGCTTTCCTTCTTTGGATAACACCCAGGTATTTTCCAGGTAAACTGTCTGGCAGTCCAGCTTTTCCTTGTGCCTTTTATGCCTTGTTTATGGCCTTGATTCAGCATGGTTTTTAAAAGAACATGTTTAACTGTAAATGTGATTGTTCCATTGACTTGCTGTGGACATCAAAGGAACTATTCATGTGCTTAAATTGAAGCACATTTAGTCTTGCTGAATTGGAGCTTGCCAATGAGGAATACTACTTAAACTGGGAGAAGTTATGGATTTTGGAGACAAGAGTCGTCTGGCAGTAGTGATGGAAATGAAACCAGGTAGAATTGCCCAGCCACTTGGAAAATAAATGATCCAATTCTCCATTCAAGGATTAGCTGTGAATTTAACACTGACTTTATTTTCCAGTGCATCCATCTCATTTACCCAAGACTTATTGTCTTTAATTACCATTGTGGTGCCTGCAGGCAGCACTCTTTAAATTAGTTATGCAAAGTTCTGCTCTCAGCAGTCATCAGGAGATTGTATCTGCTTTACTATCAATCCCTTCACAGCAGTGTGACAGCATACAGATTTTGTACTAGAGAATCCTTTTTGTGATGTCAGTTTTTGGCCTGGTAGATAGGTTATTCTCTTAAACATAACTAAAAGCACACACATTTGGTATTTATGGATATTTTTATCTTTAGAAACAAATACTGTCAGTTCATAGCTTTTTAGAGGTTGTGATTCACCCTCAGTGTTTTGTTAGACAGTTTATGTTCTTCATCACAAATACTAGTGGCGCCATTCTTAATGGCAGTTATTTTTAATTCTGCATAAGGTAGTGGTTTACATATGGGCAGCATGTCACCAATTCTGAAAAACAGATTTAAAGCAGAGAAGTAATTTACCTAAATCCTCTTAAACCTAGAAAAAATATCCCAAGACAAATAGTATTCATCCATGCTTATGAAAAAAAACTTGAGTCTAAACTTATCTTTGTATATGTAAAATAGAAAAATGAAGACTGCCGAATTTAATAGGCCTTGTAAAATCTTTCTACCCCTGCAGTATATGTGACTGTGCCTTTGTGGGTTTCTTTACACAACAATTAGCTGGCAGTGGTTCTGAAAATGCGTTACTCAATGTTGAGGCTTTCCAGAATTAAACACAAAGGTTGAACAAAAAAAATATCCACTCTTCTCAGCAAGTCTTTATCCTTCACATCAGAGCAGCTGGAAGCTTGTTGGGAGCAGTAATTTGTCTTTGTGTATGGAAGAACAATGGTTTATTTCAACTAAAGCTCTTTAAAGCGATGCTTCCTTTTTTTTTTTTTTTTCTTCCAGAAAGGTTGTAGGTAACCTGTCAACAGTTACTCCTACTCTAATAAGTCTTCATTAGGTGACTGATTTTGCAACCTTCCACAGCTTTGAAAGCTTACCTGTCTTCAAGTGGGAGTATTACTGGTACCAGTACTGGAGGATCAACTGTATGATTAAGTTGCTTAGTTATGCATTTAGAAAGGGATGTTCAAAGACCTTAAAGGAACTAGATATTCACATTGATTGATAAACAGTGGGAAGTGAACATTCAACTCTTATAAGGTTCTCTTGAAAATCCACGTTTTATATTTTGAATGTTTCAACCTGTACATTTCCATTATGAGATGACATCTGCTTAGTAACACTGTTTGAAAAGAGAGAAGGAAACCGACCTTAGAAAAAATATATCTGTAATACTAAGGGGTTTAGTGTTTTTTTTTTTTCCTTATAGAAATAGAAGATTCAGCTTAGCAAACAGATGAAATTTCTCTGTCATTCCAGTGCACTTAATGGAAATACCGAGTGTAACTTATTTGACTGTTAGGCTCCTAACTGTTTTAATGAAAAATCAATCTGAGAAACCCAAACAATGATTTAGTTCTTGTTTTACAAGTTCCTTACTAAAGATTTTGACCTGAAGTACATTGCATCTTGTGAGGTAACAGCTGGTCTATCATTGTCTTCGGAAAAAAATAACAGTTGCTAAGATTTCAAGAAACAAAGATGGTCTTTGAATCAACTGGAACAGCTGTAAGAGACTGACACACCATGCACTGTCAGCTGCTTAATTCAGATATTGAGACTGACCGAAACTGAATACTCTAACCCTTTGGCACCATCATATTCCTTTTCTCTCTTTCTGCTTTTCTTTTAAAAGAAGGCCATAAAAATAAATTTAGTTTTCTAATTGCCTTTTGCTTTCTGAAATTAAAGAAAGAAACCACAAAACTATCACTTTCTTTGTAGGGGTTTTATTTTTTAAGTTTACTCAGTTTTCATAAGCAATATGAAGTCCTGCTTGTGGACAGATTAAATTTGCACTAGAAGCATATAGTGCAGTCCTCCATGTGGTGCATTAAATAGAAAATATAGTAGTATATATCCAGAAAACGACATCAGATGCTGGTTTAAGGCACTCAGCATCTTTGCAGTTCTGTAAGTGCCGAGTGTATTTAGTTTAACAAAGCAGAATGAAAGTTGACAATGATGGTCTAGAAGGGAGAGGTGGGTGGTAGCAAAGGTCTCTTTAGTGGACAGAGGTGTGTGAGATTCAAAAGCTGGTGGCTGAAGTTGGGCACATTCAGACTGGAAAAGTTTAGTTTTTGCTTTTTTGAGTAAGCAGGGAACTGATCCATAATTTAAATTAGCTCGGCATGTGGCAGATTTTCCATTGCGTGAAGTCTTCAGATCAAGCTTGGCTCTCCACTGCTGCTAGTTCTTAAAGAACTTTCTGAAATGCTCCATTATATTGTGTTTTTTTTCAGAGATGGCAAAAAGTGATGACATGAAAATTTATTTCACTTAATGAAGAGTCAGCACTCATCTCTTGTGAACAAAACACTTGAAAATATGACTTCGGTATGCCTGAAAGCCAAGCCTGGGGCCTGACTCATTTTTGGATGCCTGAAATAGGCACATGTTGTGTGTCTTTCTAAACTATTGTTTTAGTTCAATTACAAATGATTGGATATTATTCAGGAGCCTCTGAAATTCTGTAGTCTGTGTTAGATAGTATCAGGAAGGCTGTGGCTGCCTTAGCATCTATTAATCAGTTGACTCTTGGTGCTGCACATCATGGTTGATCTCACCAATGGAGGTGAAGCACCCAGCAGTGATACCACTGAGATCTTCTGCTTTGTGCAAAGTGCTCATGTGACCAGACGATGAGACTGGTGTCTCAGTGCTGAACATTGGGTTTTCTTCCCCAAAGAGACATGCCTGCTCAAGCTTGCTCCTAAGTGATTTTTTTGCTCCTAAGTGATAGCATTTACAAGCAGTGCATAGCGATGGCTTCTTATAAAAATTCTATCAATGACTACATATAACTCACTTTCTTGTGCCCTGTACTTTTATGTCCTAATCCTGCGCCATCTAACTAAAAGATTGGCAATTAACTAGAATATTGGCAATTACTGTCACTGTTTGCAGAATCAGATTTAGTTCACTCTTCTGTTTGTGGTTACAACACCGTGAGAAAAGTGGATTAGTATCATAATCCCAGAGGATTTGAAAGTTCTTTGCTAACGTGAATGAATATCCTGGAATAAAGGCTGACATACGTAGAATCATTTTCCAGATGTTATAACTGAGGTAAGAAGAATAAACTGTGCAGTCTAGAGCTTTAACTCACATTAATGGGAAAGCACTTCACAGTCCTGATAATCTATTTTGTATTTACAGTTACTACAAGGCCCGTGTAAAGGCTAGACCCTCCTGACATCACTCTTTGCCTTTTCAGTGAAAGACCAAGTTTGCCGTCAGTAAGCCAAATTCCAGCTCAGGTTTCCATATTTTTTTCGTATTTCTGATATTCTGTGAGATCTACCTGTCATGGACAGTCAGCTGTCTAAAGATTAAAAAGATGGAGAGAAACAAGAGAAACAAAGCAACATATTTACATATTCTCTGAATTTAATTTTGTCTTTTTTATTTTTTGTTTAAAAGATTTGCAAGAAGACTTAGCTGCTACATTTGAAATACTCGCTCTTTTTTCCCCTGTTCCTTGTCCAATAGATGAACTTTGGTCCAAGCCCTTTCCTAACAGAGGCACATCACAATACCGTGAGGAGAATGGGAATTACTTTTTAATATCCAGAAACAGACCTTGGCCTTTTGACATCCTAATAATTCCCAGAAGAGCCAACTGAACCTTCACCATGATGGACTGGATTTGCTGTATTAAAATATTGTAGCAGTGCCATGATTCCAAGTCCTGATAGTTTCATCACCACAGTTGACCTGTGTTCCTTTTACAGCTGCTTTCATCAGCATGGTTACAACATCAATGCAGATTTTTCTTTGCTTTTAGAAACATGGTTTAAAACAGTGATTTGGCATAAATTATGTTTTATCCAAGTTTACTTGCTGTTCCTTAATGGTATGTTATGCGTCATGTTTTCTCTCTTATTTATTAAATCCTATGCTTTGACTGGAACTTATTTCCAAGAATATGAAATTATTGTTCTGTTATTAGAACACACAGTTTGATTCCTTGACAGGTGGACAAGAGCTTTGCAGCACTATCAAAACTATCCTCAGCAATGTCAGTTGCTTTACCAGACTTCTGGTACTAAAATATAGCTGAAATAAAGCTGCTCAATTGTTTAGGCAATTTGTTGTGGCATCTGGGACTTAATGCTGTGCTTTTCAAACTCAGTCCACCCTCTGATACTGAGTCATCTTCAGAGCAGGGGCTAGCAAAACACCTTTTTAATGTCTGATGTCTTCCATGCACATCCTAATTGAGCTCTTCATAGATTTCGACATCCATAAAGTTTTCTTGGCCATGCTACACCATATTAATATAGACTCATGCTCATACGACTCCTAGCATTTTTTGGTAATAAGTAAATTGCGTTTAGACTAGAAAGACAATAAGCAAACTAGTTCAGTGCACCTTAGGATCTTTCTTACGTTGCAGTTTTTTTTCACTGGTTTCTAAGCATTCACTGGCATTCTGAGCAGGCTTTCGTTTACTGTGCTCTTTGGGTTTGGGACTCCCTCCATCTTATGGTTTAGGATTTTAGCCAAATTCAGCACTTGAAATCTCATCTTCACTTGAATATGTTCAATGTAGATTATTTTTAATTACCTGGGCTATATATCACTATGCCAGAAAATTTAGATTTCTTTTGCAGTAACTTCATATTAAAAGAATTGCCTAACTACTGTAAGTGTGAACGATCTGCATTTAGAATAGTTTCATTTTCAAAGGATGCTTTCATGGAAAACAAGGTTAAATTGTGTGGGAACAATGGAGATTCTGCAGATAGCTCTAATAGGTAGTTTCTTTCTTCCTTCCAATACTTAGTGTTGTAAATCAGGTTAGAGCACAAGAGATGCAGTGAGCAAAAGAAAATACAGAGTTTTATTGTTTTTAGACTCCAGAACCATATTCTTAATGCCCATGGGTGAAATGAGGCACAATTCATGCAGAGTTTACATAGAGCTTATTTCTGGCAAGCTTCTCCACATTTCTAATTTATCAGTTTTATTTGTTTGATTGCTTTGTTCTAGTGCCGTGGTGACACCCTCTGGCAGTGGCAGGATAGTTCCATCTCCATTAGGGGACTCTTCAGCAAATGATGAGCAATGTATCTGGAAAGGCATTGGCATATCCTGTGCTTCGTTCTCTCCCAGAGCTCTTTTGGCTCAAGACTGAAAATTACACACGTGAAGTTAATAGATGTTGTACATGAATTTGGTGGCTAAT
The DNA here is from genome assembly GCA_013399115.1 of Anseranas semipalmata. Classification (NCBI taxonomy): domain Eukaryota; kingdom Metazoa; phylum Chordata; class Aves; order Anseriformes; family Anseranatidae; genus Anseranas; species Anseranas semipalmata. The sequence continues at coordinate 406,316 of VXAA01002834.1, forward strand.
TGATACAAATTAAAGTACTATGTAATAAATATCATTGGGCAGCTCTTTTTTTTTTTTTTTTTTTGGTGAGCATCTTGAAAAGTCTCCCCTTGCACTTAAATTAATTTGTTTACATCAACTCTCAAGCATGCTTTCCTCTCCTGGAGTGAAGCCTCTGAGCAACGCCTTGCAGATGTACTGGCTGCTGTTGTGGCTTGCACCTTGCACCAGAACAGAGAAGATGGCTCACCAGTCCATTCTACCTGTGAAATAAAACAGGTTTGTAAACATGGAAGAGCTACTGTGAGTTGTCTGGCTACTGTTAATTTACTAGTTCGTGTTGGTAATGCTTTATTTGTGCTGTTTTACATTATATTGTTATGGGTCACAGAATGCAAACTTCATGCAGCTGAAATTTTTTCCAGGCAGTATAATGAGTAAAGCCAATGAACTGTTGAGGCAGTTGGAGCAGCGAAGTGGGGTAGCTGAGGCTTGCAGAAAAGCACTAAAAAGCCCAAGTCCTATTAAAATAATAATAAAAAAAGGAGCTGGAGACTACTTAGTGTTTTTTGTTGGATCTAGATCTATGTCTTATTTTTATAAGCAACTTCATACATGTCTACAGGGCAAGCTAGTAGTACAGAACTACCTAAACGATCAAGTTTGGGCAAAGCAAACTGCCTGGCTGCAACAGCATGAGGATTTGTGCAGGGTAATTTACCTGGCTTCTCAGCAGTGCGAATTAGCCCACGTGGAGGTTGGTGCTGCTGGACTTCTTCCAGTGCTCAAGCAAAGTTGAGGACTGCATTCTTAGAGAAGTCTCACTATGTAAATGGGGAACTGTGGTTCTGAAACAAAAACCTTAGCAGGACCTATTGCTCTGTCCTATAAGGACTTTTATTGACTTGCTTGGTATGAACCCTCCCCAGTTCCATAGTAGGGACTGAGCTGTCCTGGTCTGGCAACGGGGACTCTTGGTTTAGGGCATAGGGACTTCTCAGCCTCTTGATGAAACATGGTTTGGCTCAGCTTCTGAAAGCAGCCATCGTTGTATCTGCCACCTGGGGTCACTGTGTTCAAGGTTATTGAAAAGGAGAAGTATAAAGTAACAAAGAAAATATAAGCAGTAAAAACACACTTCCAAACCGTAACCCCTGAGGCTAAAATTTAGATTGCCATAAGTATACAAATTACTTGAAATTTTTATTGTGTGTGGGAAAAAATGAAGCCCTATGTTTCAGTGAGTAAACAGAAGTCTGCTTTAACAAGCCCGAGTTTTGTATAAAGAGGTAAACTAACACAAGAAAAGCATTGTCTCTCATAGACGTTTTCTTATTAGAGTTTGTCTTAGCTCTTCTGCTTGTTGGTTAGCACAGTGTGCTGCAACTGACTTTAAAGATCTTAGTGGCAGTATATTCTGTGACTGAGAAATACTCAGTGGTCTTGAGGCTGCTCTCAGACTTGTTTTACACTGGAATTACTGCACATATCTCAGTTGCTCTTCATATTATTTACATATACGTAAGTGAGATTATAGGTGAGTAATATATGTTTTACTCTGCACCCATCTTACAGTATTTCTTAAGTGTGCTATTAAACCTTTATCTCAGCTAACCCCACATGATATATTATGCACCCACAGTACATCTTACAAGCACTTTAGCTGAATTTTCAAGCTGGCTGAGCTTAAAGTTGTCAAAATATGTATTTATTTAAAACTCCTTAGAATGCTGTACGGATGTAAATCTTTCTGTGGAAGTGCTGCATTGTGAGAGAGAAAAGGCTGGGAAAAGAAGAGCTCCAGATGCTCAAATGCATTCAGAGAAGAGCAAAGTAGCTGGTGAAGGCACTAGAAAAGAAGTAATACGAGGAGCGGCTGAGGGAACTTGGGTTGTCTGATCTGGAGAAGAGGATGCTGAGGGGAGACCTTATTGCTCTCTACAACCACCTGAAAGGAGGTTGCAGTGAGGTGCATGTTGGTCTCTTTTCTCAGGTGACAAGTAACACGATGTGAGGAAGCAGCCTGAAGTTGTGCCAAGTCAGGTTTAGATCAGGTATCGGGAAGAATTTCTTCATGGAAAGGGTGGTTAGGCATTGGAGCGGGCTGCCCGGGGAGGTGGTGGAGCTGCCATCCTTGGAGGTTTTTAAGAGATGTGTGGATGTGGCACTGAGGGACGTGGTTTAGAGATGGGATTTGGTAGGTTGTGCTGATGGTTGGACTTGATGATCTTGAAGGTCTTTTCCAACCTAGATGATTCTATGATTCTATGATGCAAATGCTACTTCAAATCTCATACGTACAACACCAGCAGTGTGTGAGCTGCTCTGCAGCAGATCGTACCTCTAACAGCAGTTGCACATCTGCTGCCTAGCAGCCTGAAAGAGAAAGTCAGAGCTAAAGCAGAAAGGTACGGCAGCCGTTTTTCCACTCTTCTGTTCACAGATTCTCGTATAAAGATCTGTAGGTACCCAGAGAACATATTTCTACTGCTGTACCTGGCCACTGGGTGGCTTCCATTAGAGCTGAAGAAGAAATGTACATCTAGGCAGTGCATCTTTTATTTCTTAGCTAAATATTGCTGAAACTTCTAGATAATGGGACGATACAAGATACTTCATGAAATTCAGGATGTTATTTAGTATGGAAAATTGGTAAAATGATATTGTGACCCTTTTTTGTCATTGCTAATTAGAAATGACGTGTGTAATTTACTTAATGTTTTTGTTGACATATCTGTGCTTTCAATTAGATAAGAAGTACTTCAGTTACAGGTATAGTTGAAGGAGAATAGTATTGTGAAAAGAGTATTGAACATAGTACTGTTTCTTCTATCACTTTTTGCAAATGGAAATCATACATACTTTGCAATATTGAAGGGTTATTTAGTCAGCAGTGTACTGCAGAATTGCCTTACATAAAACTTAACTCCAGTGCCTTTTGACATGGACTTTGCATCACTGGCACCATCTCTAAATAAAGTTATTTAGCATCCTTTTTAGCTACATGTTCTTTAAAGCATATTTAAGGACTGCATTTTAGTCTTCTTACAACCAGTATTCTTTGGAGTAATTCATTATGTATGTCATCATGAGGTCAGAATCAGAACATTATGTTTTTGTCTCTTATAGTGAGATAGCTCCTCATACAGGGTACCGTGCTGCTGTGCACATAATTGGTACTATATGAAGAATGTAAATTAACATGTTAGTTTTGATGGGAATGGTGATGAGGTTGGAAAGGCATCATTAGTATGCTCAATAGTGCAAAATAATACTTTGCTTTTCCTTCCGAATTCAACTAGTTAAGCTAAAAATATGGCACAGCTGCTTTCTCTTTACACATGTGAAAATGTCTGGAATGTGAAGTAAGAGAGAGAATTGCAGCCCTTTGGGCAAGAAAACACAATGTTCATTGCTGAGACACCCGTTTCACCATCTCATCGTGTGAGCACTCTACAGAGGGCAAAACAGGGCTTGGTGGTACCACTTGGGAAGGAGCTGGACGGGTTGGTCCTCTGAACACAGGAAAGCAGCAGAACTGTAGTAGTAGGCAGTAGTATGGATTTTGTTACTGGTTTATTGGATTCAAGGTAAATTGCCAACTCCACTTGGAGCTGCTAACTGCACTTTTTCTTTGCTGTGGCGTAAGGTCTTTTTAAGCACTGTTGAACTTGAACAGTCCCTCGAAAGCATATCATCTAGTCCTCACTTAACTGCTGCTAATGGATCAGATGGAAGATTAAGACAGAAGTGGAAGATCCTTATGGATGTAAATCAACACTTATTAATGACATATAACTGCATTGAGTCTCAGGAGAAAGGAGAATCTTGGCTGTAGGATCTGATCTGTAGCTTGATAGAAGAGACCGGTAGAAAGGCTGGATGGCAGTGACTTGATAACTGAAAAGCAAATGATAGAAAGCTTTGTGAAGTATATTTATATTAACAATAGTTGACTCTTAAAAGGTGCTCTTTGTCTGTTTTGCTTTGGGCTTTTTATTAAGAAGGGTAAGGAACCATTAACTATGTTTAACACTTTTTGGATATCCTTTGTTACTGTGATTGATTAATAAAATTACAAAGTGAGTATCTGATCCTGAAAATGGATCTATGCAAACAAGCTCTTACAGTCTCGCAGAGCTCAGTGGACATTGGTGGGAGCTGCTCCAAGCAGGAGGATTAATCAATATTAAATTGACTGCAAAGGAACATTAGTTGAAGGAGCTCTGGACTGTAGAAGAGAATTAAATTGTGCTCTTAGGTAGCTCTTATATAAAACTAATTCAATCAGAAAGTCAGTTTTTACAAATTCTAGGAGCAGTTTAAATTTGGCTGCCTATCATAGATTCTGGAAGTCTCACATAAAGTAGAGTATATTCCTAATGTGATTGAATTAATGTCATCTTGTTATTGGAGTCTGCTCTTTCTTTTTTATTGATTTAATATGCAGGAGTATAATACTAAAGCAGCATATTGCATAGATTTGCAAGTGTAGAGCTTTAAAAAGAATGTATTTTCCTAAATGTCATTTTTTGAAAGTTTCTGTTCTTTTACTTTTGTGTTAGTGTTTTTGAGTTCTTTGTTCTGTGATTCAGCCTCTTGATAGTAGGGTCACCCAGCTTTGCAGTCACAGAAGCATGAAAAATCGGAGCATCATTAAAAGCAATGTATTAAAGCAAATTTATAACAGTTTGCTTTTCTAAAATGCAAATGAGATATGAGATAAGACTCACCAGCGTTTACTGTGTATGTTGATTGGCAAAATCCATCTATTGCACTTGGAGATTTGGTGATTGGTAGCATATTGCAGTTCTTTTTACTGAAGATTCAGGGTTTAACTCAAAAGATATTTTTAGTTCCTGATTTCTATTATTGATTATAATTTCTGGTCAACTTGGATTCTCTTTCTGTCTCCATTCCCATGGTATTCACAGTGATGCCACTCTGCCTTTCTCCCTTAAATCCACCTGGATTTCATTCTGGTCATTTTCTACTTAGCTTCCCCTCCCAGCCCTTGACACGTTGCCTTACATCTCTCTTCCACGTTATAATTTCTGATTTATTTCTGGCAGCTGTTCAATTTGAGAAAAAAAAATTCTAGCCCACGAGTCTAGAGAGGCAATATAAATTCCGTTTTTATCAACATTTGTCAATTAAAATCTGATATTACCAAGCCTGTTTATAAATAACTTGACTATTCCAAATTTATGTGGATAATACCTTGTACCATTTATTCCATATATAACACTTTCATATGGCAGATGAGGAGAGATGTCTCTGTGAGACTATATACATTTACAAGTACAGCAATAAAATCCATTGACTACACCCCAGTGTCACACTCAGTGTGTGTATGCTCACACTTTTACACATGTGCATATATGTAGCTTTTAAAGATGAACTTGTGTATGAATATCTGATAAGATATAAAACTGAAGCATGAAATCTGGGCTGATCTCTTGAGTTTTGGTTCAAGGCCAGATTCTGGAAAATGATCTGAGTTCCAATTCAGCCAAAATCCCTTGAATGTGTTTTTCTGGCAATATTTTTGAGAACAGCTGATCTTTCCACATTTTTTCCATTTGGGTTAGAAATCTTAAGAGTAACCAAGATGCCACTGAAATACTGCTGTTTGCTGTTCATTGAAAAAAAATGCACCCCATATCTATGGTGCCATTACTTTGGCATTTTCCTCTGGTGTATCTCAAAGCTCTAGATGATAGATAATGATATTAAGGAGAGCAAGGTGAAGTTAATTGCAAAGCATTGCTTATTAGGTTCGAAAGAGATATAATAGTAAGGCATACTAATTTTTTAAGACACTGATTAATATAACAGCTACAGAAAAAAACTGGCAGTGAATATGTTTCTAGGGAGTTTGCAGGATTGCTGGTTTATGCATTTTCTTTTACAGCCTACACAGTTGGAGATAATTCAGAATCTTACTGTTTAAGACTAAGCCAAGTATCTAAAATCTTGTGACCATATTTAGGGATGGATGAAATGTTTTGGTTAAAATAGCTCACACTCCCCTACACATGCCCAAATTTCTGTCCTGTCTTCAGACCGGTGAAAGGAAGAGACAGGGAGACCTCAGAGATTTCCTTTGCCCTTTCTTTTAATCCGTCAGCTGGGTGTTAATGATCTTATTCCAGTACCCAAACGCCTGCCTCCTCTCTTGACCTGGTTGAGTCACCCAGTTTACCCATTACTGTGTTAATCCACGACTGTATTTTGGTTTAATCATCCAATGAGTTTAAGCTGGAGAAACACTTGGTGGCACGTGGCACTGGGCATTCTGTATCTCATCCAGCATGATGCTGGGCTATGCCAAGTATTGTCTGCTGGCAAGGGTGGAAGAATAGGAGGAAAATTCCTCCTATTCCTCCTAGGAATGGGAATGATAGCAATACTTGAGGCTTACACCTCTTTTCTCGCTGTTCCACTGGTATTGACTTTCTCAGGTACTGTCATTCCCTGTCCGTACGACATGTTTATCTGGATAAAGGCTGCATCTCTGCTGAGAATGTGCAAAATATGGAGAGGGCTCATGCAGTTTAAAAATAGCATTTATTAGCAGATAGATTAAAGGCTAGAGAAGGGTGTTTGGTGGAACAATGAGAAAGCAGTCCCAAGCTACCTCTGTAATAATGAAATTCTTACAGTAGTCCTAGACAGTCTGTTCCCAGTCTGTACCAGGACATACAGTATTACCCATGGCTGAGCCAAGAGACCGAACTTCACACATCTCCCAATGCTTGGTAATTGAGCACAACACATGCAGCTAGGCGGATTCTCCAGCTCTAATTTGCAGATGAAATCTAGAGGATGCTAGGAAAACTTCTAAAGCAGGCAAAATGAAACAGGCTTCAGATATATAGGAGGTGGATTCTGAAAGCTACCAGTGGCAAAATGGAAGATTGTTTTTGAAGAACAACATGTCTCATTCCTGACCCCGTAACCTTCCGTGCGAGCCAGGGGGAGAGCACTGATGCCAATCCAATAGGCATGCTCAGCAGATGTCCAAGTCTCTGTTTTATATCCAGTGATACTAAAGGTTGTTTATAAAGGCAAGACGTTATTGTTTTGAGTGTTTGGCACTGCCTCTCATCTTTTAAAAGTTGAGAGGAACAAATCTGATGAGGTTTCCAGCTCTTTTGTCTCAGTTACAAGAGTAGGCTGTCAGAATTCAGTGTGTCCTGTCTGACAGTCATCCTGCACTTGTTTTACTCTTCCATGCCCTGATAGGAAACATCTTTCTTCTTGTCCTTGGGAGGACAATCTAAGAGGGTTCTCTTGGATCATTGAGTACAATCATCTGATAGTGTAGAAAACCAAGTCATATTATCCCTTGGATAACCTAAATAAAGGTATTTTTGTTTTCCCCAGTTTATTGGGCTACAGTTGTTGGAAAGCTGCTCCATAACACTACTGTTCCCATGGCAAGACAGTGTCTCGTTTCCAGACTAAATGTTTATATGTGTTGATTCTTCATGCCTTCATTGTCCATTAGTTAAAATAACTCTTTTTCAACTCTGATGTTCATCCTTACCCGTACCTCTCATCTCTATGTATTTATAAACTACAATGACGTCTTTTCTTCTACTTCATTTTACTGCTGTAAATGATTCAAACTCTTCTTATCTTCGTTTATAAAAGACAAGCTCTCCATTATGCTTATCATCCCAGAATACCTTTTCCTACATCTCTTGGAATCAAATGAATCTTCTTTCTTTGTTTCTTTTCCACGTGGTAGACTAGAATTGTACACAATATTGAAGGGAGATCATTTACAGAAGTTCTTTTTACAGTGGCATTAACACTTCCCTTGCTCACTTGGAAGTGACCCAGTTTATACTGATACAGGGTGTTTCTGCTTTTTTTCCCAGCCAAGGGTGAAAAGGGTGGCTTACAGTTATCCAGTGATTTAATAAATTCAGATTAAAGCAGAAATTATTGCTGTAACTTTAACGTGCATGGCCTTTCATGTTAGAGTATTGCATTTCATTCTAGCTTTATTACTTCAGTCATCAAAAGCATCCCCCCTTTTTATTTTTCTCTGATACACTGTGCAATACCTCTGAACACTGCATCTTCAGTTCTTAAGACTGGGCCTTGAAATATTCTTCCTAAAATTACCTCTGTTCTTGTTCTTCCAATATCAACTGTTGCTAGTCTGTCTTAAATTATTGTCTTAAACACATTATATATATATAGTTTTTCTTCCTAATCAACTTTGCCATTTTAACCAGCAGTTTACCTCATAACACTGAACATGCTTCCTTGAAGAACTGATTGATTTATTTTGTCTAGAATATCAGTTATCAAATAAAGGGAGTAAGCAGATATTGCACTGTGTCTCATTTTCCAATTACCTTTATAACTTTCATTATTCTTCCCTTCAAAATTTGTTTTTAAGCCTTGCATTACTGAGGTTAGAGTAATGGACAATCTGTAGCTGCACAGGTTACCTTGGGATGACATCAATCTATAGCTATCAAAGATGATGAACAAAGTGCATTTCAGTTCAGTCTTCTCTGAGTTGGTTAATAAAAGGTCAGACGATCACAATACATTCCTTACTTCAAATCGGGAAAGGTATGCCTCTCTGAGCCTTTATGAAGAAGGATTTCAGATTGTGGGGATGTTTTCCCCACGGATTTAGTTTTCAGCTACCTACTAGACTAGCTCCCCCTCACAATGCTAGTGACACAGACGTTATTTTTAGAAATATCTATTTCTAGTTAAAATAATCAAACAGAGAAGTTTGTGCTTCTCCATTTGATTGGAAATGGACTCTCAGTGGAGAGGTGGTGACTCCCCACCGAGTCACTACCTCTCTTAAAGTCTCACCCCAAACTTTCCTTGTTATTTCCTCATCATTTCATATGCTGTTACCTGTGGAGTTCACTGTATAAAATATATATCATATTGCACTGAGAATCCATAGGGAACTCTTCACAGTAGCCAAAAGAACTTCAATTCTAAGGGAAAATTTTTGGCTCTATTTCAAAGTGAAAGTGACATTAACAGTAAATATTCTGAATATTGTTATCACTATTCACTTATAGTCCCTTTGTGAGCATCCTCATGGGGTAAATAGTTCGCAAGAAGCAAGATCTGCATAATTTTTAGAACAGCCAGTGGTAGACATGTTCTGGACACAGCTTCCGCTCTTTGGAGAGAGCAGTCCTTTTGCTCAGCATTTCAAAGACGTGCTTATTAGTTTACTCTGTTTTGGCATTATATTTTCCTGAACAGGACTGTCCCAAAATTAAAAGTCTTTTTGAAAACCCAAATGTGGGTTTTTAGCTTTTAGTTTTGAAAATCTTGGCTATAAGTTTTATATGGTGATTCTGTCTGTCGAGACAACACTTGGCACGAGATCTCATCTGAATCTAGAACACAGACTAGACAGACATTTTGGTTTTTTTTGCTTGTCAGTTTATTATCTTCCTTCCACGTTCCAATTTTTGTATAGTTGAAAATCACTGTTCTTTGAAAGCTAAGAAATAAATCCTGTTGAAGAGTGCAACCATTCTGACATTCTCTGAATTACTGAGAATATTAATAAAATTTAGTGAAATATTGTTCATACTAATGAGACTTCAGAGGCTTCTAAAATATTTGGAGCAATAATATTTCACGGATTGTTTTGGAGTACTCTCTGTAGAGGTCAGCTGTGATATGATCACTAAAACCTGTGGTTATACTGGAGTGTTAGGAAACCTGCTGAAAAATAAACGACATCACTTGATAGAACAAAACAGAAAACAGGATATAAGGGCAGAACTGTATACCACAGAAAGCCAATGACATAAAAGAGACCATTAAAACAAATAATATAAATGAGCCTGAGACAGCTATAAGACCTGTAAGGTGATTAATGTCTGCGGTGACAAGTTGGAGGCATAGAAGGAGATTAAAGATTAAGTTAAAGGTAGCAGTGCTAACAGGCCTTTTCCTGCCCAGCAGTTCTAATTGTTCTTCCTTCCTGCAAATTCAGTGGGCAGCAATGTATATGCAGCACTGCATTCTTCCCTTAGACTTGTCAGGCTGGTAGATGAATGAAATTTTTTTAAAACACTTTGTTCTTCCTTTTTTTTTTTTTTTTTTAACTCTGTTCTATTACCACTGGGTGCACAGGAGTCTGTGTTGGTCTAAAGCAGCCTCAAACTGCTCAGACTGGTACACTTTACAAAGAGGCCATCAAGAGGCATCGGTAAGGATTGCAAATTTCTCTCACTTCGCTTTCCAAAACAATTGTTCAAAGAACAAGAAAAAACTATAGTATCAAAAAGGCCCAGTCTCCTGAACCATTAAGGCTTAGTTGTAGCGTATCTACTGCCTTATTTGCAGAAGGTTTTAACACTTGACCTGAAAAGTCAACAAAAGAATCACCATCTCCCATCTTAATAAATTAAGTTCTATCTTCTCTAATCACTTCCTACAAACACACAAAGTCATCTGTTTCCTTTTGGCTTAGATCTTGTATACTGTTTGGAGGAAGAAGGTCTACTTTTGTCAGCACTACTGTTAAATTTATTTGCTTTTCTAGTTCAAGGAAAAAGCCTATAACTCTGAAAGTCATCCAATGCTTTTATTTATTTATTTTGTTCAGTTTGATTGATAAGTCTTTGTTCTGAGCACATACAAAATTGACCATAACTATAGTAGAAGTGCCTCTTCTTAAAACACTTTCAGAATATCAACGTGTTACCTTCCTGTACTCGTCTTGCGTGGGAAGCAACTTGACCTTAGATGAAGCCACACTGAATTTAGAAGTGCTCCCTCATAATCAGTACCTAAAATCTTTCTTGCTGATAAGTCTAGAGCTCAACAATTGTTCAGACAAGTTTGCTGTATATAACGCTATTTCTTAAGTTACAAGGATCGGTTCTCAAACAAAGATGGCAATAAGGCAGCCAATTTTCACTAACAGACTTAGGGGTCCTGACTTCCCTTTGCACCTTGGAAACTTTTCACCCAGCTCAATGGGCAAAGAAAGTCACTTGGAGAAGCAGTAATGTTACCCCTAGATATCATCAGTGTTGACACATGTAAATAGCTGTATCTACCACTAGTTCGTAATTGGTCATAGGTTCTTTCTAGCATGAATAAGAAAACACACTTTAAAAAAATGTGTTGATGATCATTTTTTTCAAATAATTTGTGTAAATATCTCTGGATATACTTGTGCCTATAAGCGTATACATACGTATATATTTATTTATTTTGTGTTTCATAGACCATTGAGATTTATTGTCCTTGGTAGTAAATATTGACCTTGGATTTATCTCAGTCAATGTTTACCTCTTAGGCCAATAAATCTTGAGGTTCACCTTAACAGAAGTCAATATCTGCTTAGTGTTCAGCTCCATCATTAATATAAATATTTTAGTGACCTTTGCATGTATTAGTCTATTTTTTAAAGTCAACTAAATGTTACAAATCCTATGACACATCAGTAGTTTATTTTTCAGATCTGTTTATTCATTTAAGAATTTTTTATAACCTCTGATATTACTATCAAGTATGCTGTGGCAGAAAGTGTACATTTTTGAAGAGAATCTCGGGAATGTAAGTGTACATTGCTATTTGAAATGGAGAGGGAAGTGGCCCATAGTAGCAGGATACGTTTATGCAGTTCATCATGCATTTATCTACCAGCAAGGTATAAGCATTACTTTGATAGCTGCTGCTTTTCTGAAAGACATGCATTGCTCTTTTTTTCAAGACTTTCTTTGTACGAGCAAATCTTTCTGAGATCAAGTGTTTGCTTTTCTGTATCTTTCACTGAGTTTAGGGTTAGCAGGGACCTTTAGACCACCTAGTCTGACCTTTTTATCTCCTGCCATCTTTATCTCCTCTATTTAAGAAACACTTTTCGCTGCCTTCCTCCTCCCCTCTCTTTTGACTGTCACCATCATGAAATTTGTCTGCAGTGTTCTTATTATAGTTGTCTTTTTAAATTGCACTTGATTTGGGATGATAACATCTCAGTCTAGATCCAAACTGAAGTGTCTCAAAAGCTGGAGTGTTGCTTTGTGAGTCTGTGTAGACAGTCATCCATAAACACACACAAACATTGCCCTTTTCTGCCTCCGAGTTGGACGTGGTGTATACTTAGACATGAGCATTGCATCTAAATATTATCTAAAGCCATGGGTCAAGTCCCTTCATAGCTCCGGACTTCTTCTCCCTAAAAAGTAAGATGCAAAGTGAGCTCGAGAGCAACCTCCCTCCCCTTCCTCTGCCCCAGGAACTCGGAAGGGAAGCACACAAGCTGGGTCCCCAAGTCGCGCAGCCCTCTCTTTACCACAAAGCAGCCTGAAGGCAAGATTTGTGCAGGATCCAGGACAGTTACTTAATTCAGGCACTGTGCTCAAAATTCTCTGTGTTATTATTACTGCATTACAAAGCACATATATAATACTTGCGATTACAAGACGCTTCACAAGTGCGGATAAGAGAGATGTTCTTTGTCCCAGAATGTTCTCACTCTAAATCCCCAATTCTACAAACCCTTTTTCATTAAATTATTCCTTTTATTTCAAGTATGAGCAGTGACTGTTCACATGGATAAAAGCTTGCAGGGTTAGACCTTTTGCGAGTCTATAGAAAATTTACTGTGAATGCGGAGAGATTTCTATTATTCATTACAAAGGTGCACAATCAGGCTGTAGGGATAAATGCTTTAAAAATGTTGTGCTATGGAGAATTCTGATCCCTGTCACATGAAACAGCATAAATGTCAGACCATGGATTTATATGAATATTCCTCGAAGAGAACCAAATACAAGGAATTAGTTGTTCTCTTGTCCTATTTATTCCCTTTAATTGGATTTATTTTAAGTGGGCTTTAGTATAGACATTTCTGCTTAATATCTTTATTGTATTTTGGAATTTCATATCAACACAAATAGAGCCAGCTTGCCCTACATTAAAAAGTATATTTAAACAGCAAAATCTTTTGACTATTTTTTTGGCTATTTTTTAAACTTAATCTAAATCAGTTCTCAGTTTACAGAATGACTATTTTAAGATGCCTGTGCCAGAGCAGTTTGTAGCAGTGTATCCAGTTAGGACTCAGGGTTCTGTTTGCAGGAATTATACATGGTGATTTTTTTCCATCATTGCTTTATGTTCAGAAATAAATGTCAAAGATGTGTTTGTGTTGAGATAATTTGGCTCAGCCATATATCAAGTCTTCAGGAGATGGAACCGTGAAGCATTTTTTCTCCCTAAAGTTAACATTCAGAGGGATTTGTATGCTACAGGCCATATCATCTCTGGTTTATGTGTGAGGCCTGATAGAGCAAGCACGGCACTTGGCTGTTTTTCTGCAGTGCATGCCTCTAAGTCAGACTGAGGAGCAGCTTACTGTTGTCAGCATTTGATTCATAGAGTTGTGTAAATGGGCAAAAAATTCCTTTCTGTCATGCCAGAGGCCAAATTAAACAGAAATCTGTGAGCTGGGAGGGTTATTTAGTTGTGAGGAAACAACATCAGTTGGGTGATATTGTACCCTTGCAAGTTTTTGCAATTTGGTTTGGGCTGAGTTTGTCCTGGTTTATTTAATGCCATAAAATATGATTCTTCCTGCTGAGAAATTGCTGCAGAAATGATACCAGCGTGAAGGCAAACACCGAGCTAGCACAGCCAAGCAAAAAGGTGCAAACACTACACACTGGCTGGCGGTCGACTAAGAGTGACCAAAAACGTCTGTGTTAATGCTGATCTACCAGCCTGCCTGACGAATTCTTCATGTTCCCTTTCAAACAGGCATCTCAAAAATGTGCTGCAGATATGCAGGAAGGCATATACAATAGTGCTTTTTCCCCTCTCTCATCCTGGCAATGTAATGAAAGCTCAACATAGCTGAGATTCACAGCTTTGCTATCCCTGTGGAAAGATAAAGTGGACCTGTGCACATTAAATCAGTGAATTTAACATTGGGCACTCTTGATTTTTTCAGTGTTTGCAGCAGAATGCAGAAGAAACAGATTAGTGCTGTGTTTGCGAGGCAGTTTTTTAAAACAGCAAGCTGATAGTAAATTAGCGCGGTGAGGTTAGAAGTAGCAGGTGTTCCTGCCAGTGATATTGCTGCGTGTCTTAAAGATTACTTTGATGTGCATTTTAGTGGTTAGTGAAGAGTCTGAAAGAAAATTACTGAGAAAGATGGAACAAAGTAATGCAACTGTGTCTGAATTTATCTATGTGTGAAGAAAGTGTGCCCTTAGGTCTGTATTTGTACATTCTATAGATTTAAACAGCTCTTCATGCTTAAAAAGCTTCATTTCCTTCAGATCCCTGTAAATACAGATCACTTAAGAAAAAATACGTGTATCATCTGATCTAATCGATCTCTATTTTCCCATTCTCCGGATTAGCGCAGCTGTAAAAAATGAAGCTGCAAAAAATGAAGCTGCTTTAATTGCCATAGTTCACTGAAAAGCTCTTACAAAAGAAGTATTTATTGTCTAAGGAAATTTTATCTCTGGTTCGTTTTATTGTAAAGATTCTATCTCAGAAATGCTGTGAATCAGAGATGAAGGGGAGTAATGATAAACTTAGGGAAAACATAAGGAAAATGTGTGGGTGTTTGAGTTTGCACATGTCTGTAAGCTATAATAGATATGCAAATATAAAATCAAGTGCTTGTGGACATGTGGTTTTGTGTCAGCTATGAATTTTATTCATTAGGTATTTAACACTACATCTATACAATTTTAAAAAATAATTCTGACTCATTCTAGATAACCTTTATCAGCTTTTTTGTAATGAATTCATTTACTGATCCAATTATAAACTAAATTGAATCCTATCCACTAACACAGGTTAAAATGTTTTTATTATATACAGCTGTTTGATATCCCCAGGTGTGGGAGAACACAACAAGGGTGGAAATTAATTAAGCAAGATGTGGGAGATGGTTGCGGCCGTATGTTATGTGCTTGTCAGCCAAAGGAGACGCATGTCAAACACTGCTTGATTAGTTGCAGCATGCGTGTCTCTGACTTGCAGGAGGCATGCTGCTGAGTGACTTGGTAACTAAAACTCTGCAGAGGCTTGGCTTCAGTCGCTAATCGCTTCCCAGCTTTTCCAGTGGCACTACGTATTGATACACATCTTACATGAATTGCCCAAGGAATTTCCTGATAGGCAAAGCTGTTTTACATGAAGCTGATAAAAAAACCTGCTCTAACTGCATTTATATTTAGCATCTAATCACTAATTCTCGCAGTATCCTAAATGGCAAGGGCACCAGGCACAGAAGGGAAAAGATTCTAACCTAATACCTGATACTTCTTATCTTTTATCTATTTCTGTGCTGATATAGTTGCCAGGCACAGGTGCTGTCTTGTGGCACTCAAACCTTTCTTCTAGTTGCAGAAGCTGTAGTCATAAAAATAGTGTGTAGGAGCAGTATGTATGTGAGTTGAAGGAACAATCACAATAATCAAATACAATTTAATTTTCCTATATTTAGAGAAAACTCTTAGGAGTGAATCTTGCACAGCGTGCAAAAAAAGTGAAGTAAAATAATTAAAATAGGTGAATATTGGGTTCATAACCAAGTTCCTACAAGCACAATAGCTGTTTGTTGGCATGCTCTGAATAGGAAAATTGGATTAATTGGTGTAATAAATCTTTCCCTGTCAACAGTTTGCTAATCATAGAGATGCAAGAAAACATAAATATATAACTTTTATTTCTCATGAAAGAGTGTCCTCTCCATCTCAATTTCAAAGGTAAAACAGAAAGTGCTATTACTGTTATGGGGGAGGTATTTTTCACTGAATAATGTGAACAAAAGGTAATGTACATAGTATGTTTTCTTTCGTATTTACATATTTTCATATTCAAGCACACGTGAAATATAATTTACCATAGCTCGCTATGTCTTGTATCCCTATGTAGGGATATCCCTAGACATAGATGTTCCTGTGTCCCTAAGTTGAGCATCTACTCCACAAGATAAAATAGTAGTGCATTTTGTATCTGTCACTGCAAGAGCTTGGGAGCTCTTTAAACCTCAGCATTTCCTAATATATTTTCAAAGAACTTCAGCTGTAGTAACCATTTAGATTAGTGATCTGTATCAGTGCCATTTACAAGGGGCTTCTTTAGCTATATTATCTGAGTACTAAGGTAAGGATGATGAGTTGTGCGTAGTAACTCTCTGGTTTAATTGGGATAGTCCAGAAGAGGGAGCTTGAAATTAAAGAGTGAAGAGATTTAAACGTACCAGAAGGAATAAATTCTTCAAATATGGGAACTTTGTTATGGTCACTCTTTATCACTGGTGGAATTTGCTTCATATTAGTAACAGTAGAGTAGAGTTTGTTTTGGGGTTGATAATTATTCTTGCGGTGTTATGTTTCTGTCCCACCAGAAGCAATTAAGTTAAACTATTTATTTTTTCAGTGTGGTATCCACCATTTCTTTCCTAGCACGTTTGAGAAAGAGACAAATAATTAATTGTATGGTGGTTACCTGTAAATCATATATACTCATCTGTGACTTATAGGGCCATTCTCTTCAGTTAGCCCAAATATACTGACCTCGTTTCGATTACACTAGAGATGAATTTGTCCCACTTTGTCTCAAGTACATGATTTTTCATCGTGATAAGCATTTCCCCAGGTCACTTCTGGAATGCCAGTTCATGCAAATAACAGCTTTGACTTAGTTACAGTGCCCTTCTGTGCTTCTAATAATAATGTATTTGGAGCTTTCTCCAAGTAGAAGCTTCAATATATTATGCTTGCAGCAATGCTGTGTTCTTATTATGTATAACCTCCATAAATGTCTCTTTACATTAGAGTCCTGTACCTGCTGGCTAAGGAAAGAGTTTCTAATCACCTATCCTATACCTAATAAAACAGAAAGAAGCCCGTGCAGTCTAATATGTGTGTCTCTCTGTGTGTATTTATATATGTAGATATTTATATTTGTACATCATAACCAAGTAGAAACTGTATTTTATTGACCCAAGTTTCTCATTTTTTTTTCTTATTTGTTTTTCTCTTGGCATTTAATTTTTTCTCCATTTTGAGTCTTAGTTCCAAGATCAAAATCTTCAGAATACTTACAAACAGAAAACAAACCGACAAATACGACTAAGGTCAATTGAAATAACATTTTACAATGTCTTATTTTGATTTTAACTTTTTATTAAGAAACTTAATTTTGAAATAACATCATACGGGAAAGTAAATTCTCTGAAGATATCACAGTAGGACATTTAGACAGTTTCAACACTTTAAAAAACATTTCAAATGGGAAATGACATCAGCCATTTTCCACAGGAATATTCGGTTTCAGCAAACTGATTCTTTTCTGCAAGAAAACATGTTGTTACCTAATTTGTAATCAAGATCTCCTGATATGCACAGAATTTGTGGACGAGCGGTGATACTAGTGATGCGAAGTTGGGATATAGTCTCGGTGCAATTATTTATGCAGAAGTGCGCAGATACTCCTACATCTGTACACACAGAGCATATTTTCCATGCATTATGCATGGGATTTCCTCCAGCTGGCCTCCTGACTCACGCTCCCCTGCCTCCACGGTGTCTGCGGCTCAGCGCTGTACCACCTCATCTCTCCCACCGAGGGAAGCTCGCTGCCAAGCCCTGGGCTCCCGTTGGGCAGAAGGGACTTCCAAGGTGCCTCGTCCCTCCTGCTGCTCCGGCCAGGTCCAGTCAGGGTTGGCTGCTCTAAGTTAGGGCCTTGCCCACGCAAGGTTTGAAATTCCCCCCTCCTCTGGGCCCCTCTTCCAGTGCTTGACCACCCTTAGAGCACAATGTTTTTTCTTTGTATCAGATGGGAATTTCCTCTGTTCCCATTTGTGCCTGTTGCCTTACATCCTTCTGCTGTGCACCTCTAAGACGGGTCTGGCTCTGTCTTCTCTACACCATCCCATTCAGCAGCTGTAGATAGCAATCTGCCCTGAGCTTCTTTTCATGAGAGAGTAAGTGCAGTTCTGGCACCCACTCTTCGTCTGCATGCTTCAGGCCCTGGACCATTTTGGTGGCCACTGTGGACTCACTCCAGTTTGTCAATGTCTTTCTTGTATGGGAGAGCCCCAGACTGGACACAGTACTCTATGCTGTCGTACAGGTGCTGAACAGAGGGAAAGAAATTCCTTCAGCCTGCAGGGTACCCCCTTGTTAAAACAGTTTGTTCTGCAGTTGTCCTTGAACTAGAAGCTATGAAAATGTGTAAAAGTGGTCTGCTGTGAGAGACTCTGGAGAGCTGTGTTCCGCTGGGTCTGCTCGAAGGGATGCCTTGTAGCTGCGGCCTGGCGTTAGTTCCAGCGTGATCCACGTGGCCTAGCATGCACGTTGTGTAATGTCCGCCTCCACCTCCCTGAATCCCCCACAGGGTGTCTTATGCAGAAAGGCTGATGGGTCTGGCACTGGGACCCGCTGAAGGAAACGTGGGTCTTCCCTCAACCTTGTAAAAGGAAAGCTAGAGATGATAGTAAGAGGCAGACCTGAGTTATACGTCCACCGAGCCCTGTCTCCTGGACAAGCATGGTACAACGGAGGGCTTGGCAGCATGACTTCCATGAAATGGTGCTTCTGAGGAGTGGGCAGGAGGAAAAGAGGCCTTGGTGTAAGCCCTGGGATGGGGTGTGTGCTTGGACCTTGCTACCCTCCAGCCGCAAGGCTTGGCCGCTTTTTAGAGGATCACCTCTTAGCGCAGTTGGCCATGGCAGATGGTTTTCCAGATGAAGATCCCTGCAGAAGCCCTGTCTCTTTGAAAGCTATTTTTAACGTGTTGAAGATGATGTGAACCATTGACTTGTAGATGTATAAAGACTCTGTAAAATAAATTGATGCTATGCTTATAAAGTTTCATTCAGGTCATTCACTGTAATAATTAATGAACCTATAGAAGGACTTCACAGAACAGTAAAAATGGAAATACTTCACAGAAATAGAAGATGACAGATTTTTATTTTTTTCTATTTCACATGCCTGTTAGTTTTGTGGACTTGTGACTTAATAAATGTTATGGAATTAGACATGGACTTTAATTTTAACCTGCCATTTAGGATGTCTTCTCATGTCCGATTTCAAAGACTCATGTGGTCATTATAGTAAAATTAATGTATGACTTAATTGTAATAATAATTAGACATTGGCTATTATAATGAAGTAATTAAATGTTCTCAATTGTTAATAGCCTTGTTTGTTGCTATAATTAATTTGTTGCTCTCCTAACAGGAAAAGAAGTCAATGGAAGTAGCTGCATAATGTTTTTATTAAGGCTTCAGTACTGACTGTCTGTCCTAGGTATATGCCTGTGACACCACGTATTTGATTATAGCAGCTGTGGGCTCTGGACCATTAATTTTAAATACCTCTAGAAAGGAATCTTTTCTTTTACCTGTGCAAAGTATTGTTTTCATTCTCAATAGTCATTCAATAATAGTAATTGTTTCTCAGTGGTTTCCGTGTTGTACATCAGCAATGAGATGCAGTGTTTTTAGGAACAAACTGTGGATCAAAGGTTTATACTTACATGGTGTGCTTCACATAGCACAGAGCTTCCCATTTCATTTGGTGGTAAAGTACTGCAATTATTCCTTCACTGCATAGATGTTAATTGAACCTAGTTGTCTGTTCTAAATTATGTGCTCTTCATCCTTACAGGGCAGGAGAAGCTGTTGTTAGAACAGTTACTAGAAAGTTGTTATCTGCTCAGAAAATGAATCATAAGAAAATCTTAGACATGCAAGAGAAGAGAAAAACCTCCAAAACTGTAGAAATCTTAAAATAGTACCCAGATACAAGAGTTACAGCTAAAGAAAGGTGGAGTTACTATCAACCATGTTTACTGAACTTTAAGGGTATACAAGTCGGGAAGGTTTAAAACACTGGAATCCTCATGCTAGGGCAGTCTTCTCCAAGAAAAAGTTACATGTCTTTGTTGAATTATGCCAGAGCAGCTACATATCTTTTAAACCTATCCTTAACAATACAGGGCTTTCTTTGTTTTGTTAGAGAGATAGCAAAGCAAGAAAAAACTCTGTGTAGCACACATATTGAAAGCTTTCAGAGTTTGCCTGCACAATGAAATTGTTCTGATTGAACTCTGACAAATTATAACCTGCAGGTATAACGAGGATTTTCCATTTTTGTCTAACACATATACATTTTGTCTATTCCATTTTTCCTTTCCTGTAATGCATTCAGCACAGCAAGGGCTGGAAAGAAATCTGATTGTGAAACTGATAAATTGTCTTACATAGTTTCCCTATTTTGGCCATTGCCATGGTCTGGTTCTGAAAGTGCTTGGAATCCTTGTTCTCTCTCTTTGTTTTAACAAGCTTGTTCTCGGTTGCCCATTGCCAGTACTATATTACCTACACTGCACATTATTTTTTTGCCTATCTCATATTCTGCACTGACTCCAGGCAGCCTCAGTGTAAAAGCAGATGAGATGATTTATTTTTATCATTCACTTTTTCTCATGAGAAAGAGAAGCTCTTGGGCCTGCCCTCTCTACTAGCTTCCTCTTAGCCAGTCATTTACGTCTTGGCAAACAGGGTATATAAAATGCTACTGAATTAAATCAGCAAAGTGTTTCATCATATTTATTTTGCAATCAGTGGGATAGATTCTTTACTGGTATAAACAGCTGCAGTCTCGTTGATTCGAGTGGAGTTTTCCTCCTTTGCATGAAAAGGGAGTTGGCTCAGCCTGCGCAGGTGTCAAGAAGTCATACAAAAGGTGGACAGCGGGGGGTCAAACCCTGTGATTTCAGCTCTGACCACAGTCATTTCCAGTTCTCCTGTACACTCCCGGAAGACACTTCATGTGTTAAAACTTGCTGCAAGTCTTTGATATCTTTGACCTTTTTGAAAAAGTCTTTTACATTTTGATATTCCCTAAGAAGACAGATGATATTTTTTGATTGAATAGATAGAGATTTCATGTCTGAACACGTTTCTTGGTTTTACTTTGTTGGACTAGTTAACTGTTCTGTATGTTCTATGCTGCTCACATGCTTTTCTTGTAATTTGTTTTTGAATGATACTATCAAACAGTTACAAAGAATTAAACATGGAGAAATCCCCCTGGAAAACATCAGTAATGTCCTGCTAGCATCTCCCTTTGGATCCAATGTATTCATGTACATACAATTCCACCTGCAATTATGGTTCCAAGTTAAAAATTGTCCTTGATACCTTCTGGTTAGAGCAAATGTTTGGCTCCAAGTGCCACAATTAAACTGACACAGATCCTCTGGAAGCAGGTAGGGAAGCTGTGAAAAAATTACAGAGCCTGTCAAAAATTTTGGCTCTGAAGAGGGTGAGAAAGAGCCCTCCAGGCACTGATGCTGAGCCCAGGCGGTGCTGGGTGCTGTGCATCTCTTGTGGTTGCAGTCTCATGGAACAGCTGCTGAAATACCAGAAGTGGTGCCCTGTTTTCTTCTTCCATCACCTGCACAGGTCATCTGGAAACATGGCAAATGATAACATTTCCATTTGAACAAAATAAGGAAATCCCTGTGAGCAATTCTCGTTTACAGCACAATAATAAAAACCCTGGCAAAAAATCAAACCCTTTCCATATCAGTTCAGCACACAGCATTGCTAGCACAGTCGGTGTCAACAGTTAAATAGCTGGTGCAGAGGCAGAAGACAGAGACTGCTGTGTTCTTGGTGGTGCAGCTCAGACAGAAAAGATGAAATCATGGTAGTTCAACAT
The DNA here is from genome assembly GCA_013399115.1 of Anseranas semipalmata. NCBI lineage: Eukaryota > Metazoa > Chordata > Aves > Anseriformes > Anseranatidae > Anseranas > Anseranas semipalmata. The sequence continues at coordinate 428,026 of VXAA01002834.1, forward strand.
TGGGCGAAGACTTAACTAGTGATTTTCTGGCTTTCTGTTTACGCTGTAATTTAGGAATATGTATGTGTATGTCTCTGCCTAATTATTTAACAATATTTAACCAATAAATGAATCTACCTACTTTTGCAGAACTGTAGGAGAACGTGGCTACAGTCTTTGCTTGATGGTGAGATGGTTGCAGCACTGTATGTGTAAGGGCCTTTTTTTTAACCATAATGGTCAGCGAGTGATTTTGAATGGCTTAAAAACATAAACAGGTGCATGACGCAGGAGGAAAACAACAGGCCATATTTTGGCCATGGCTATATTATTTATGCCTTGAGCAAGTGCCACTTCTTAACTCATTCAGTATTTAAAGCTTGATTTGTTTTCTCTACATAGTACAGACCCAGGACAAGACCGAAACTGAATAAAGAGCATAGAACGTTTACTGGGGAGGTGGAAAATATGTCTGCTTATTGTAGTTTCATATTTTGGCTTGCGTCAGGAACAAATTTTTCAAAATTTCAAAGTATTTTGGCATGTTGATCCTTGTGACATTTTTGTGTTTATTTCAGCAACTGCGAATAAAGGCAATAAGAAAATTCTCACTTAGTCTGAATTAAATGAAAAGCCAGATTTCATACAGGCACCTTAAGCATTTGGTATGTTAGATGATGATAATTTCCAGAAGGGTGGTTTTCTTCGGTGGTGTTCTAAATGTCCCAGCTTTTGGCTGCCAGACTTGTAGGTTGAGAAACTTTGAGGCTGCCTCCTGATCCATGTCATCTGAGATCTGAGTCTGTTTAATGAATCTCAAACTGAGCATCCAAAAGCAGAAACACTCCAACTCATTAATCCCTGTAAGAGATCTTGGCGTAACCATATAAATTAAGAACAATAGTTCCCAAGTAGAAAGAAACATGACTATGTGTTTCCAGTGACAGTCATGATATTACTGGTCACTTGTATTTATTTATCAAAGATATGCCCTTGTTTCACTTTGGAAATATAAATCAACATCAGCAAGATTTTGGGTGACTTGTGTGTCTGTGTGTTTAAATATGTTTTAGGCTAATTTTTGATGACATGTCCTTCAAAGGTCTCTTTAAAAATCCAAGCCTTCATCTAATAAAATGAAGACTTTGCTGAAACTCATTCTACATGTGATGCAAGGAGGCAGCTTGTAAAACTGCTGTTGCTGCCAACAGACCTTGGGTTCATTACATCTTCAAATAAAAGTTTTGGTCTATGAGTTTTTTGATAAAACTATAAAGTGTTGTAGAAATGAGATGTGGAACATTTTGGAGAAGGGTGCAGTGCTATACATAATTTATTGGGCACTATTTGTACAGTCAATTGTTAAGTTATAAATAAAATGAAGCCTTAAAACAAAGATGAAAGGCTGAAATTGTGGGTAGTTATTTCCTCTGCATTTCTATTCCAAAAAAAAAGTTTCCAAGTTTGTTCAAACAGTCACATTTTGGTTTGGTTATTGATATTCACAGTGTCATGTCTATTTTTGGATGTATCACGTTGAAGACTTTATTCTCTGCCATATAGAGTGCCTTTTCCTCCAGTAAATGTTACAGAACTCTTTGTAAAGCTCTGTGAGGTGACCAGGCACAGTGGAGGGGAGATCACGGGGAGGCAGATGATGCTCTGTGATACCAAATTTCCAGGTCCCAGAGCTACTGAACAACAGTGTGACTTGCCTCATTGACACAGGGTCCCTCAGTGGCTGTTCCAGTTCAGCACCTAACATCGTGGTACTTTCCCCCAGCACGTCTGAACCTCAGCTCCCATTTCTTTTAGGCTGAGTGTGGGCGCAGGAACCAGCTCTGCAGCCTACACCAGACTGTTGCTTGTTTTCCACCAACAGAGAAGTCCCTTGAACTGGAGAAATGCTGAACCTATTTAAGCTCATTAAAAATGAGTTTTGTGGATTTAAGAATAAAGTCCATATACTTTTCAGAATAATTTATTATAGGTCTTTACATCAGTGCTCAGACTGGCATGTGAACATGGTCTCTGTAGGACCTCTGGGCCAGCTTTTTACCAGTGATGGAAGTGTTTCCTGGTTGTGAGTAGGAATAGCATAGGGTGGGCCTGATGAAATAACAGGGGGAAAATATATCATCATAGTATAGGTCTAAGCATCCTTGCAGGTACTCTGGAGCAGCGGGAGGTGCTTGGTTTCAAATCTCACACTTCTCCTGCAAGTGGTACTGATGCAGAGCCATGGTACTCCCTCTCAGCCCTGGGAGCAAAAGCATTCTGGCTGCTTAAGAGGAAAGACATGACCAATTTGAACTTAGGAGCGAAACATTTCCTAGAACTGAGCCTGAATAAATTCTGGAACAGTTGAACAGGAAATAAGCTAATAATGGGATTTTACAATATGCATTTCCCATATAAGGCATTGAAATGCAACATGGGTTTGTTGCTGATCTTCTGGCTCTTTTGATGAAAATGTTATGTTTCTTCACTGTTTGCACTCCCTTATGTTTGTGAGGAATTTGCTCCATTCCAGTCCGAAGCGTTCCATTTCGCCTCTCTCATCGGTGGTCCATGAACAGACCATTCCCACACCAGACCAGCGAAGAGCCTAGTTAACAATTCCGCCTGGCTGCCTTTTGTTTGCGCCGGGGAGCTATTTCCTTTAGCCCTTGCTACTGATGCATAGGAAGGGGAAGAGAGGTGGGGAGCACCCGTCTCAGTGCTGTTCAAGCGTCTGAAAATAAGTTCCCCAAAACCCCGGTGTGGAGAAAGGAAGCCCTGGCTCCAGAGAGCCTGCTGTCTCCCTCAATAAACAAAGGACTGGATTTGGGCAAGTTGCCCAAAGTGTTGGTGCAGGGTGCATTCTTGCCCTTGCTGCTCTGCCTGGCCTTTTAAGGATATGTGACAGTATGCTTAAGAACACAGTAAGGTGTGTAATTCAGCAGTGATTAATGAGCACAAGGCTCTTCTGTAGCTTCAGTGTTTCTATAGCATTGGTCAGACTCCCTTCTCACTAGTAACTCACTAAAGTGTAACTAAGATTTTCAGAGTTTGGCCTCCTGTCTTCTGCACTGTAAGTGTAATCTCTTGCCAGCTCTTATGCTACATTAATTTAGAGCCATCTACCTTTCCAAATGTACTCTGCATTGTGGAACAGGTTTTGCTTGTAAATGTGAGGCCAGATGTTCAGAAGAGCTGAGCTCCCGTTTAGGCATCTAGCAATTACTGCTGTGACATACTGATTGCAGCTGAAAACGTGAAATCTGTCTGCTTAGACAATAAAATACCCAAGCTGGCTAGTTTGTGCAATACTATAAGAAGTGTCCTATGTGCATATAATTCAAGAGTCCTTTCAAAATAGCATGCACTGAACCATGGTCTCCATTTTAAACCACAGCTTGTGCCAAACTAGTTATTTTGATTTCTTGCCAAGCAGGGATTCACTTTCCACTTAAAACTAACATTTTCCTTTTCTTTTTATGCAATATCTGTTAATGAAGGCTTAATGAAACAATGAATGTAGGTCTACAGGCTAGATAAGGAATAAGTCTGATTGATTAACAAATTTTTCTTTCCTTTTCCAGTGACATATTTGATGCCATGTTTCCCGTTACGCACATTGCAGGAGAAACAGTCATACAACAGGGTAATCCTTCCTCTCTTCTTTACCCTTGCATGTTTGCTAAGACTGTACGATTCACATCTCTTCATCTGAGTTCACCCTCTTTGCTTAACGGGAAGAATGACCACATTCAAAAAGCTTGTAAGTGTTCAGCTATATCATAAGTTCATTGATGTAGGCACAATCTTCTGCTAAATATATGTAGAGCTCTCCAGCAAAACCACACTGATAGATCTCTAGGGTTTCAAAGCGCTACAGTTAAATGTAGATAAGTAGTATTTCAAATTAAAATGTTCATTCCTTAACTCAAGATACTCAGGAAGTAAAGCACAACTCGGAATGCATAAGGGTGGCACAGGCTAGCTGAGAGTAATTAGAGATGGAAAATATTTTTGCGGTTGTTGGGAATATTCAACACCTCATTGTGCTGTATCGTAGTTATCACACTTGGCAACTTACCTGCATGCCTGCAGCATGTTGTGGAGGACTTCAGTACCCTCAGGATATACTAAAGCCTGTTGCGTGTTTACATTGAATAAAATGTTGAATCAATCAAAAGAGATAAATTAATGTAATTGAAAGATACTAATAGGAAGAAATCGTAGTGATATTTTGATTTATGAAGGAAAATAGGGCAAGGATGTTTCAGAAAATGAATCTCCCTGTAAGTAATCTGGTGTACAAACCTGTGCAAATATGTACAGAATTAAATATGGAGACAGGAAATGAGTGACTAGTTCAACAGACCTTCAGGAAACAATCACCATTTATATTTTGCTTCCAGGTGATGAAGGAGACAACTTCTATGTGATTGACCAAGGCGAGGTGGATGTAAGTACACGCTTACAGTCTGATACTTATTTTGAATTTACATAATAAAATTTTATGCACTGGCACACAACTTGATCCAACAATATTCTGTGGTTCTGTCTCCTTTGTTCTTGAAATAGATTTCACAGGATTGGTCTCATTACTTCGCTTTTGTTGTGTTAAGTCATTTGTGCATAATTTTATAATTGGCGTGTTTTACATCCTAGCTTATTTGTCCATTCCAGGCAGGAAAATATGGTATCAAAAACAAGCAAATGACATTATCTTCAGAACCCTAACCACACCTGGAGGTGTGCAGTCTTTGGCAGAACAGGCCACCGTGCTGGAATGCACCCGAGGGTTCAGATCAACCATAAGGAAAATATTTTCTTTAATCAGTTAGCTTAGCTCATGTGTTTTTTTTTTTTCTTCCAAATTGAGATACAGCCTCAGGCAGCTAGTTTCATCTTAGAAACCTTAATTTGCTTTTAAAATTAGGTCCAAATATACGAACAATGCAGCATATTAATAAAGCAAGGATTATTATAAGTGTAAAGTGATCTGTTAGACCACAAAGTGTTTAAGGGAGTATGTGGTGGTTTAATCAGCAAGTCTTTGAAATGAAGCTTTTTTCTGAAACTGCCTTCCAAATAGTAATCTTATCATTTTTGTGCTGTATGAAACTGACCCTTTTGCAGTTTTGCTGCAAGTTTCTCATTTGACTGAATTCTCTACACGCATCTTACATACCAACAGTTGTTGGATAGGACAGGCTTGCTCATTAGCAATGTTGCTCCTCAGATGCCCAGGTGAGTTTTGTTTGGAATATTTAAAGAAGAAAGTGATTTATTTTAAATCCAGGCAGGAGGCATACAGTTATTTTAGTGAAAGTTATTTTTTTAGAAGTCTGTTTGTGTCAGGAGACCATCTAATTGGTATTGTTGGGAATTGAGAAACCTCACATGCTGCCTCTGCCTCTGGAAGCTGCTTCTCAGGAAATCCGCCTGAGTCACTGTTCCTATCAGGCATACCTCTCAATAGCAAACATTGCTACATCCACAGTGCCAGAAAATAAAAGAGCAATATTTATAGAATGGTGCTAAAATTTAGTTTTAAAATAGTTGGTTCAGGCCCGATACTGAGCTTAATGACTTCGCTGGCTTTGAATCAGACCCACAAACATATGCAAATGCACATACTGAAGTTATAGATTAATCCTCTTTAAAAACAATTTGTCTTCACTGGAAACCTTTAGGAAAGTATTCTTCAATATTTGGCTCAAGGATTGAGGGGGTCTGAATGACCTAAGAAAATGATCTCAAAACCCTTGCAACTAATTGCAACAAAAGATATCTTCCGTATGCACACATAGCAGTGACAGAATGGGGAAAATAAATGTCCAGGGTGTAGTTTTGTGTCTGCTTGTAAAACCATCACACAAGGTGCTTTGTGGATTTTCTGTAACTGGTGGTTGCCACTAGTGGCCAAGGTGGCACTGCAAATGCTGAGAAGCACTTGCTTAGAGCACCAGTGGCTATATTCCCAGGTAAATATTTCCCAGAACATTTCAAGGGCCTTTGAGGCTTCTGAGATAGGATTTGGGGTAAAATTTGAAAAATAACTAGTGTAACTAAATAGCCTCAGTGCCATTGCAATGCAAGTACCTATAGGCTCTTAAGCTGTACAGATGTTTTTGAAAATTTTATCCTAGACCCCTGGTTTGACAAGCTGCATAAGTACCAGTCTGCCTTTAAGCAGGTGAGCAATCCTGTTGATTCTGTGGGACTCATGATTAGAGTTAACTGATCTCAGGAGTGCTTTCCTGAACAGAGACAGGACCACTCATTATTTGCTAAATAAAGAGTGTAGTGCACAGCTTTATTTTATGCTGTTAGAGTTGAAGGCAGAAGTTTTCTTTGTATTCTGAGTAGTTTGCAGTCCTCCAGTCAATTAAATAAGATACAGGTTATTCAGTTTTCCTGCCTTGTCTGTGAGATTTGCCAAGGTTTCTGAGAAAAAATGAAATTGCTGGATTTCTTTGAGAAGATCACAGGCTCATGTTCACAAGCATTTGCAATCTCTACTCCCCTCATTGCTGAAATCAGCCTGTAGCTGCTAGGAGAACGGTCAAAGTGGACAGGTCCACAATAATGTCATCCTGACGCTTCCTGGATACACGGATGGACAGTTTTCTGACGTGAGCTGTGGGACAAACACATCCTAACAAGACTTACGAGATGTCATTTTGACTGTACTTATTCCAGGGACAGCCAAAGCTCCTGACTCTTTTAAGTCTTGACAAACTCTTCTGTGACCAACTATCATGATGTCCTCCTTCTGCATCCCCCTTCCATCGTCCTGTTGGACCTTACTGCTGCTGTCCCGTCTCCTCACCTGGGTGCTCTCTCTTTCCTAAGCCTTGCCTAAATCTTCAGCCAAAAAACACTGAATTCCTTGCGAAATACTGTGGAAGGCACAAGAAGTGTTCACTCATCCAGGAGCAAGTTGAAACTACACCATGGGAGCTACGGAAGTTACCTATGGAAGCTGCCTTTGCTGTGAAGCATGCAGGGAAGCAAGCCCTTTTCCCCTCAGAGATTAAACCCTGTACCAGGGCAGTTGGTGCAGAGTGGCTCATGCCTCGTAACTTGCTCCTGTATGAGGCGGCAGCTCCCAGACCCCATGGGTGTGCACTACCAATTCTGTATATGTGGTGCTCCCCAGAAAAAAGTTCTTCCACTTTCTGGGCAGCAGTGCTAAAATCCTTGTTGTCTGAAGAAAATCCAGACCGCTAGTAACTGAGCTGCAGTTCATTTAAGCCTTGCCAGATACTTTTTTGGCATGCTTCCACCCCTCTACAAGAAAAAAAGCTACTTGGAGAGTAGACAATTGACCCCGAGACTTAAAGCCTCAAGCCATTTTCTGCCTAGTTCAGCTGGTGTTGGCATATGCATTGAGGCTTTTAACCTCTGGCCAGTATTTGCTTTCATCATTTCCTTGATCTGCACAGAAGTGGCAGGTATAGCGGGACTGTGGATTCAAGGAACAATTTACTCTGAGAACATCGTGACTGATAAGCAACCAGGTTTTCCGTACACATGCAAAGATACATATAAAGGAAATCACAATTGACATCATAAAATTTTAATTCCTTGGAAGAAAGTCAGGGCAAAACTAAAATAAAATCTGTCAACCAAGTGAAAAACAAAACAAAACAAAACAAAAAAAAAAACAGAAACTACCAACAAAATCGGAATAATAAAAGTAGCCAGTAGTGTTTTGAGTTAGGAAAAGAAAAAACATTCTAAAGTAATTTACTGATAGTTATGGGGTAGGCACCCAAAAGAGTAAGAGATTCTCATATTTTCTTAGAAATAATCTGAGTCAAATTAGAAGTATGATTCAATAACTTATTTTAAAATATAATAACACTTTATCCTCAACTCTTACCCGTTCTTAGAGTATAAACAAGCCCTGTTGGCATATCCACAGAATTAAGTATCTGTACATTTCCCTCCTGTTATTACTGTGGCCAGCCAAATAAGATGGAATACCCCTCACTTTGCAAGCACGCTGCCCTGCCCAGCATGAACTGTGGGCCAAGGGAGAGGAGCGCAAATTTTCTTATGTAAAGAAGTTTTTTAATCTCGCTTCCTTACAGCAGTGAGGAAGATTTGCAATTATGTGGTAACTGTTGCGAAGTTAATGAAAGCAGACATCCACAGCGGTGCTGGTAGCTCTTTTACGTAACTTTAAAGAAATCAAAGTGTTCTTCAAAGAATGCAAAAGCCACAGGAGCTGAACATGAAAGGAGGTCTGGGAGAACCTGGGTTTTTGTGGCATACAACAGGTACAACCAGGATGGGAAAGGTATTGGACCAAAGCAGGCACTGGGTGGGAAAGGACATGATAGAGTAATCAGTCACAGTCTTCCTTCTTAGCTGCTCAGGGTTGAGGAGAATTGTTAACTCATGACCTGGCCCTGCGTATGGATAAAGTTTGTACTAGGTAGATAATGGCATGAGGTTTGAAGTCTCAGAGGTCAATTGTCTACCGGAAGCTTTTCTGCTTAGAGAAATGTGAACGTATGCCAAAATGTATCTGGCAGAGCTTAAATTATAGTTTCCAGTAAAGATGTTGAAAGCACCTGCTAAAGTATGTGTCTTGCAAAAATCTCTAATCCATACTTCTAAATATAAAAATGACTTCCTGTTTATTATTTTAATCTTACAACCTCGCGTTTTTTTACTTTAAAAAGCACCTTCAACTACCCTTTTAGAACAGATGTATTTTTTAGACCCAACAACTTCCCATGCTATTTAATGGCACAGCAACTTTCTACAGTCATTCTCGGGTTTTCTTCTTGTAGAACAACAGCAGTCAAAATACAGTATGGTGAAAATCAAAATGAAAACTTTTCAGTATTTTTCTTAAATAGCTTCTTTGTTTACTGATTAAGTTATGTTTGGAGCTATAATATAGTATTGTGGACAATAGATAAGAATATGTTTTTACTGTAGGTCAAATCTTCTTGAAGCCCATATTTATATATACAAATTCTCTAGTTTGTATATACAAAGATGAAAATTACATAGTGGTTTGTGTGAGAATAGTGCTGCTTTTTAAAACTAGTTATATTTTGTAATCCATAGATTGCTTTTTGTTTGAATTATTCCATCTTTAAAGTTCTTCCTGTTTGATACCTTTCTGATTTCAGAAGGATACTTTTTGAAATTTTAAACAGAACTTTTTAAAGTTTGGAGTTTTCAGCTTGAATTTTTAGGATACTGAAAGCAGTCTCCAAGTTTTTATATTTATATTTAAGAAAAGCACATTCGTGCTACAAATAAAGTACTGGCTTTATTTGGGAAAACTACCCACATATAAATATCCTTCATGTCTAAGACTTGCTTATTTTTCCAAGACAAAATAAGCCTCATCTTCATTTTTGGGTAACAAATATTAAGGCTTGACAAGACACAAAGCACAAATTATTACAAACAGATTCGAGGGAGGGAATTTAAGATCTGAAAGTTGCAATGCCTGGAACAAATTAGATTGTCCACATAGATCACGAAGTGGCAGCAAAAAAAATGCTAAAAGTTTACTTGAAATCAGCAATATAAAATGAAAGACTTAGTAGTAAAGGTAAACACACTCCTATGAAGCTCAGAGATACAAGTTCATATCCTGCTTTTGAAGTAACATGGTTATATTACTGCTAGTGGTAAGGTCACATTCTGCTTCTCTAGACAACACGAGGATGAATGAGGCCAAGATGCATTCCTATTACATTGAGCAGTGTGTGACTGACTCATTGCATATTCTCTCACAGTTAGCACATATGTATGTCGTGGCCTATGAAGAACGGAACTGCTGATGTTCACAGACAATTTTTCCCACTTGCCTCCTAAAAAAACCCTAAAGTGAACTAAGTTGCGTGATTTTCAAGCCCACAAGAATTGCACTGCTCATACTAAATGGTGGAAAACAATAGAAATCTTAAATACTCTTGATCTGCGGCAAGTAGGTGGTCCTGATGGCTTTATTCTGCCTCATATTTGGGCATTTGCAGTTGCACATTCCCGTTCAGCTGCATGAAAAAAAGAAGGTTCCAACAATTATGGAGCTGTGATCAGCAGGTCAAGTAACAATTCGGAATAATTCACTTGTGTACTCGCTTCTTTGGTTAGAGTTCACAGTTGCCTAAAACGGCCTGAGCCAAAACCTCAGCCCAGTATTTTTTAGGATAAAGAAGGAGACCATCTGAGCTGCTGCCATATAACATTGGCTTTCATAAGCTGTTCTGAGCCTAAAATAGCATTACTTCCTACACCTTACAAACAGAGCCACTTTCCTTTCTACTTCTTAACTTTTTTTAAAACCTATTTGAAAGGGAATCATGGAGTTGAACTCCCCATTAAAGGGCAGAATGGCATTGTAATGTATCATCAATGCACTTTAACATCATCATGAAGACAAAAGTTGATTGTTGACTTAGGCCTTTGCAGAGAATGAAGTGGAATGGTTTTCCTCTTAGAATACAATAGTTATTCTCAAGCTGTTTCGTCTTTTGAAGACAGATATTAGAAATGGCATTTTTATTGGGGGAGTGAATGCTGAGCCCAAAGACTGTCAGATCAATGATTTGGTTTCGCTTCAGAGTACTTTAAACCTGACACCCTTGGGGTGGAGGAATGACTATTTGCATAAACTGTTTATAGGCTAGATGTCAAACATCTTTTGGGGAGTCTTGTCAAGTAAGACAGTAAAATTAGTCTTAGAGCAGATTTGTAGTAGCCTCTGTTTACAACTGTGCAACAGCAGATGACTATCCTTCACTTGCTCTGTCTTGAGTTTTACCAGGTTCATTCCCCTCTGGGCTGCAGTCATATAATGCATGCTGCTTTAAAAAGAAGAGTCAACCGTACTGCTTAACAAATAGGTGTTGGAATGAGTTTGTTTTCTGCTTGTAATTCAAACCCTGGTTTGTGTTCCTGAATGAAATTGTCACTGCATTTAACAAATCATTTTACCAAACTACTTCTTATGCAATAACAGAAACTGTGCTCTTCAGAAGAGAGCGTAGAAACACGTGTATTTTTTGTTTGCTAAAATGAGTCAAGGATACTGACATTCACAATGTAGTCCAAAATATGTTAAAATCTATTAGACCTTCCCTGTTGACCCTGGGACTTTGGTTGAGATTTTTACTGAGGACATGAATTTGCTGTAGCAAACCCAGGGCCCATGTGGTGAAATACCCCATGGTAAGAGCATATCCCTACATTCATATATTCATGTTGTCGAGTTTGCAATGGATTGACTAAGTTTAAATTTTTTCAAACATTATGCTACCAGCCTTTCAGAATCCTAAATTTATTCATCCATTTCTCCATTTTTTTCTCACAAAAAAAGATCCAGGACCCACAGTATTACCTGCTTGTTTCACCTACCAGGAAAGTGCTTGGGTTTGTTAGGGTTTTTAAAACTTCTTTTTTTTAAGTTTCATTTTTGAGGAGAATCAAAAGTAAATTCAATGTTCTGTGAGATTTTCTTTCTGCAGTGAGTGTAAAAGTTTGAAAGGAAACACTGTTGTTATTCTCTTGTGTGATACTCTCCTATGTGTCATTCCTTCTGTAGCGGCAAAGAAAAGAAGCTGAAAACACCTTTTGTGGCTTGAGTTCTTTCTTGGCGGTCTGCTACCACCTGCCTATTTTGGATTCTTTTTACCCTTTATTTCAACCCCTTGATCCTTGGATGCGCTGGGAACATAAAGAGCCACGACATTGTCTGGAGTTCAGCAGCAAAGCTAATACTGCTCCTTTTCAGCTCTTTCCCAAGAGGTCTCTTGATCAGCTGAACTGCTCCATGGCCTCGTCTAGCTCCTACTGAACCTGCTTTTCACTGACCTCAGTAGGAGCTGGATTAGCTCTTAATTCAATATTGGGAAGATAAATTGGGATTGATTCCAGCTGTAGTTTGTAATATGCCTTTTCATCATAAAATGAAGGTAGAAGTAAAATTAATACTGAAAGTTCGTTGAATTTTGACCCTAGTCCGTGTATTTTGGTCACTTGTCTTTTCTCATGCCTAGCTTGAATACAGCTCTAATTCATATGTTTTGAAAAGCTGCTCATCAGCAATTGGTAATAGGCTATGGTCCTTTCCTTTCCCATTGTTTCCTGCTGAAGACAAAAGAACCTGCATATTTTCTTCATACTATTTTTCTTCACAAAGCTTCCACAGAAATGAAATTTGTTCTTGTTGATTTCTGTTGTTATTGGTCTGTAACAGATTGGGACATATTCTGCACTGGGTAAATGCACACAGCCTTTCCTACCCTCTAAACTCACTGACACATTAACAGAATGAAAAGGGTTTATTGTGTAGGCTTGTAACAGCAAGGCTACAAGCAAGCTGCAGAATACACAATCCATACTGCCTTAGAATACATTATTATGTCTCATGAGCCATATTGTCAATGACAAATTCAGCCCGATGTAAAGCACCTGCATAAATCCCCCTTTCTCCAGTGAAGGTTTTACATAACACTCATGTGTAGGACTTTTTCTCAAATTCTGTGTCATCCAGAAGAAATGCTGTGAATAGTGGTATCGATCCATACCATTTTTCGAGAGGATATGTTCTCTAAACAGCCTTTGGGTCAACTATTGCTTCATAAGTTCTGGTGCATGAGTTAAAGATGAAGGATGATTCTGTGTGTAGCTTCCCAAATCCAAAGTACTTAGTACTCTTCACTAAGGGAGAAAGAGATTTCAGTAGTTATATTTAAATGTTGGAGGCGCTAAGCTTAGGGAAGAAAAAAAAATATTCCTTTTCAGAAGATGTTTCCCTGTTTTAAACATTTTTAATTTCATGGCCATGGTGCTTTTCAGCAAACCTCATTATACATATCAACAAATCTCCTTCCTTTCAAGTTTGACAGTGTTAATAATAAGCCAAAGTTGTGACAGTTCTGCTTGTTGACTGTCTGAGCCTCAAACACAAGAGGGAAAACCTGATGCCAGTTAACCACGGGAGCTGAAAATGCAGAGAGTAAATACAGGCATTGTACTGAAGCAAGACAACTTGAAATTCTGTCCACAAAGCAGGTTGTTGCCTTCTTTGTGACTGACTGAGGAAACTGTTACGCTCTTGTTTTCTTTCTGTGTCCCCAGCATTGACTATTAGAAAGGAAACTGCTAACAGCTTTTTAGGTAACTGGCAGGAGGAGGAAATCTGCAGCTAAAACCCCAAACTGGTTTTGTTTCTCTTTCTGCGTTGTGCCGTGGTAGGTTTATGTCAATGGAGAGTGGGTCACCAGCATTGGAGAAGGAGGTAGCTTCGGGGAGCTGGCGCTGATCTATGGAACACCCAGGGCTGCCACAGTCAAGGCCAAGACAGATCTCAAGCTCTGGGGCATCGACAGAGACAGCTACAGACGCATTTTAATGGTAAGTTTTTGGAGAATGACTTGTTTATGGAACTGTTATTTTTTACTTTCTTTTGTAGTGCCAGTACTTCTATTCTGTGTTCAGATTATACTGATGATAGAAAGCTCTGCAGTCCCTGTTTCTAAATAAAAGAGAGAGGACATGACAATAACATTAAGTAACTAAATTAAGTGAAGTAAAAGATGACAAGATTCAGTAGAAAGATGCTGACTCAGAAATGCAATTGAATAACATTATTAATAACTATTATGCCTGAATAACTGCTGACAACTATGAAAGCTTCGGGAGGCCTCCCTTACCCACCTAAGCTAATGCAAATCCTCTCTTTCTTGTGCACCTCGAAATGTCATTCATCACTACCCCTTGCCTATGGGGTCTTTGAACTTGTATTATAAACTCTTCAAGGCAGGCAATGCTAGGGAAATCCTAAAAAAAAAAAGCCTCAGTTGCACTCTGCCCTCCATCTTCGTTGGCCAGCACATAGTCACACATATCACGGGATGCGAAGCTGCAGTCTGTGCTGACAGTTCATGGCTCTGCTCCTTTCGAACTCCCTGATCTCTGCAGCGAAGCTCAACAGACCTTCTGGGCACCTGGGCTGTGTGCTAGGTTATGGATTTGCTGTCAGTTTTTGAGTCGTGAGTTTATAATGGAAACTTTGACAGATAATTAACTTTAGCAATGTCATAACTTTTTTTTGGTGTTTGTTTCTGATCTCAATGTGCCTATCGTTTCCTTCTCCATAAGATATTCCTTTTTTTTTTTTTTTTTGATAACTAACAGACGGCTCTATGTAAAGCTTCTTTCTCAATAGGACTTGTCTCTAAAAGCTGAATCGTTGTATTATGATCTGAAGGAAATTATACTATGTTCTCAGCATAATAAAGGAATGTGCATTTTGAGATCATATATATTTCCAGCAGATGTCATGGGTAACTGAAAAATTAGCAAAAGGATTGAGAAGATTTTACAGTTAAATGATTAGTTCTTAAGCAACAGAGTGTAAGAATGATCTTTATTTATACTTGTGATGACTATCAGATGTCTGTATGAAACGTTACTGTTTTTCACTCTCTATTTCATGGTCTGAGTTCTGTATCATGTAAATGAACATCACACTGACATCCAGGTACATCCAGAGTACAGCTGAGGGAGATATACTCTTTCCCAAAATCTTCAGCCTGGTAGCTCCAAGACAAGATATAGGAATAATGTTGAGAAACATACTGTCTTCTCTCTTGTTGTTAAGCAGGATGAAGTTTTTGAATGCTTCCTGGTGCGGGGAAGCAGGCAGTAGTAACTGAGACCTTTCTGCAAGATATTTCTAAACCGTAGGGCAGGAGAACTTCCTAACAGATTTAAGAGGCACACTGAACTTATTTGTCCCATGTCCTACATGGATGCAGTAGAGAGGTGTCTGGGATAACTGGTGCAATGAACCTGCAAGGAAGAATTGAAGGTATGAAAGAGAAGGAATGTAGGTGGGAAATATATGTCAGCACAAACCCCATGTTCTTTGACTTTTTAAGCATAGCTTTTTATGGCTGCCTTTAACCTTGCTACTAAAGAAGTGAAGGTTAGGATTCATGGGCCTCATAGCCTTAAGGTAATTTCAGTCTTAGCATTGATGAAAACAGTGGTACCTAACATCATTCAAACTTGTGAGCAGTTCAGGTTTGGTCATGTGTCCATTACCATCTGATAGCAGGCTTCAGAAGATGCATATTTGATGCAGAGATAGGATTTTTCTAAAAGGGCTTAAAGTCCCAAGTGGAAAAGACTATGTTTTTATTGCTGGCTTTAGCCATACATATAACTTGTATATTATGGATTTACTTCTGTTTGACTTTAGTGTAGTGATAAGTGCTTTTCAAATTCATGTACAGATTTTCTGAACCAGTGGCCACTGTACCTGACATAGGAAGCTCAGTTTCTGCAGTTGATGAGACCTTTAACTTAACAGAGCTTCTTTCTCTCCCTCTTTCCCTTTTTTTCTTTTTCCTTTACAGTTGGGGCCATTAAAAATTCCATTACATTAGATACCCAGGCAGCATAATTGTAATATTCCCATACTTAGATATGAAATATTTCAGGTAGCAAGGTGAACTAATCGATGTAGGTATTGAAAATGCCCCATTTTTAGTGCTGTCCACTGCAAATGCAATTTACTTATCCAGACTACACAGATTCTGCCATCTTTTCATTTTTCTTTTAGGTGCAGTGTGGATAATTTCTTGGCTGTAGGTGAAATGAAATGCCTGTCTTTGTGTGTTCATGTGAGGGCAGGTTACAGTGGCTCTCTGCACATTTCCTCAAACCCAAGAATTAATTACATCATGTTTCAGTGGCTGCATTTCATACTTGAAGCTAACTCCACCATTATATGGCTGTTTTTGCTGTACTCAGTTTTAAGATGCAGTAGTAGGTGCCTTTCAAGTCCCAGAAAGATGATTTCCTGCCATTTAGCCTCTAACCTTATGTTTCTAGAAAGCTGCTGGATATTTTAGATGTGGAAATGCTTCTGCCTTTAAAAGAGAAGTAGTAATGCTTAGGATAACTTTTGAAATATATCATTTAAGATGATTTAAAAACTGAAAGGGAACAGTTTTCTTTTTTATTTATTTCCTGTATGAAAATACTTTTGTCCAAGGGATCAGTGACCTTTTTCTCCAAAGATTTTTTTTTTGTCTGTAGTCAGATAAAGTCCTTCCATAACCCACGATAGTTTTTTCTTTCGTCTGCATTCCTTCCTGACCATGACCAGCCCCGTTTTTCTCAAGCTAGTGTTGAAATTTTATTCAAGTTGTAAATATTTATTTGTGAATCATGCCTTCAGGTCCACACTTGCCAAAAAGATTTTATCCTGTCATGAGACACTTGACTCTGTACCTCATTTCTCCTTGCAGGCTCTGTTTTGGTTCTTTGCTTCACATTTAGTCTGTTCTGTTTTTTATTTCTGCTTAGTGCCATTTTCCCCACTTACATGTCTCATCGATACTGACTGGTTTATGGTATGAATAAAATGTATCTCAGGAGGTTTGGGAGTTTTGGTTTTCCATTTTCTTGGATGGACAAAGCCTGATGCAAAAAGTTCCTGCTGGCTTTTAGTTACAGTTGTCATCCATTTATTACTTTAGCCTGTCCCAAAAGAAGTTTGGTAAAATAGATATATTTCTTTATATTTCATTGTCTCAGCTTAGGTACCCTGGTGGCTTGAGGGTCACATTCAAGTTTGTTTTAGCAGCTGTGATGATTGTAAATGTTGGGATAGTTCTTTTTGTTAGGATTTGCAGAGAAACTGCTTGGCTTTCACTGCAGTCCTTGACAAAGTATTATACCATGAAATTCATTGTACTAGATAGATTACAAAAAACACTTCAACATGTTCCCACCTCAGTACGCTCACAAATTATCTACCCATCTGCGTGTTCCATTTGTTTCATAAAATTTATCTGTACTGAGCTGCATACTTTTCACACTGTTGCAATTTTTTTTTATGTACATATTCTCTCAGTGTGCATCCACAAACAGAAATTTATGTATGTATTCTATATTTGATTATTTACATTCTTCTGGGAGAGTCATAAAGGAAATTTTACCTTAGGATTCTCATCTAATTCTGTTGCTAAAATGTTGCTGCTTTCTTCTTTGCAATTGGGATTCAAGAGCATCACAGAGTGGGGAACATCCCAGGGTAGTACAGTATTTGTATTCTAAATATAGCGAATACCACAAATACCAGAGAAGCAAATGTCTGTATCCCAACATCAGATTGATCCCCCAGACAATTCAGTTCCCAGACTGAGGAAATGTGAAGTATTAATTTCTTGTAAAATCTTCTTTAAGAGGGCCTGATTTGGGGCAATTTAACTATCCTATAGTTCCCATGGTCCAAGATACCTGGCTCTGAGAGGGAAGTTGCATTGCATACAATACTTTTAGCCTGTTTGGCAAACATTGCTCATAGAAAGCGAGTTGTAATATTGGGATATAAGTAATGACAAAGCAAGGTTAGTCAGTTCCTAATGTTATGCTTAATTTATTTATGCTATTTTGGCTTTGTTTTACCATCTTTTCACAGCTTTGAATCTGAGAACAAGTTCTTTAGCAGGTACCTTTTTCCACTCAGATAAAGTCAAGTCAGAAGGACTTTGCATTTCATAAAATGTAGCTTGCATGGTTGCCAAAACATAGAGCAAATCCAAAGCCTGCATTCTGTGTAACATCTGCTCATTGTAGCACCAGGATCTTGCGGGGTATTCTGTTTTGATGGCCAGTATTGCATTGTTTCGATGACTCTTTTTTTCAGGCTCCTATAAGAATGTACACCCTAAGCATCGTTCAATATCAGGTTTACATGGGGATTAACCAGTGCTGGAACAGTCCAGAAGGCCATTCCGGCGCTTCCTGCCAGCTGCATACCTGCCAGCATAACTCTTTTATTTGAAACTTGAGCCATACTTTGCCTTTTGGTAGCCATTTGTTTGGCTTCTTACTGAAGGTGGGGATTTCTAGGAAGGACCCCATCAACTCCAGCCAGCCCATCTGCACAGCTGAAGAAAGGGAGCAAGAAAGAAGACAGTAAGAGTGCTGGAGGGACAAAGCAAAGAGGCGAGCAGAGGGGAAGAAGGGCAGAGAAGTGGGGAGGACAAATGGAAGAAAATAGAGGAAGTGAAGAAGAGACAGCTGGAAAATAGATGCATCAGTCCTATTCAACAAGACCTGTTGTAACCTCTGTGGCATTCATTCTTCATAGGCTGTGTATTGCCTAAGCTAAGCCCAGTGTTTGCTACGTGAAGTGGTCCTGAATATGGCTTTGAACTCTTTTCTGGGTGGATTTGGCAAACATAGGTGATCTTGTTTCTCCTTGTGACTGTTTCAGGGAGGAGCACTGCAGATTAGAATGTTAATGACTCTTCATAGTTAGTAAGAACCACTGTCTTTAAGAAGATGAGGTTCTGCATGACAGTTCAGAATTGGGGAGAAAGTGAACAAAGGAAAGTGGGGAGAGGGAGAAGCAGTGACTATTGGAATAGGAAGATATTAATAGGTTAGAAAAAGCAGAAGTAATAAAGACTTTTTAGAACACGCCATCAAGAACCCTGCCAGTACAGAATTATTCATGTACATTTACTATTGTTTTTATCTGGCTCGAGCAGTAAGATTTCTGCTGCTTCCCTTGGGAAGCTTTTCTGCAAGAGAATAAATCTTAAGTTGGGAAAACTTCTTTGATATTCATCTTAAATTAGATTTTCTAAATTTCTGTTATTACTTTGAGTTATGTCAAATTATGCTGTACTAAATTGTCCTCTCTTTCTGTCATATATCTGTAGGTGATTATCACTGTCTGCTTAAAACCTTTACCACCATGCATGCTAACTATGAGCATAACTTACCGATGATCCCGATGCTAAGCTAGCCTGTACAGGCTGAAGTTGTTTTGTTCCTTCCTTATCATCTCTCCCCAAGTGTTTTAGCAGTTTTCAGGCTTGGTTCAGCTTTGGAGCACTTTTCTGGAGAAGAGATACCCAGCCAGAGTTAACACAGCAGGCACGGTCACATCAGAGCCATGGAGATGGGACTTCATTCCTGAATGATGTCTTTGGGTATACAGACCAAAGTAGCCTTGTTGCAGGATGATGTTGCAAACCAGGTCTCATCTACTATATGTAAATCTCTTTCAGCTTCACAGTGTGCCAGTTTTCTTCCCTTCATCAAATATCTGTGTTTTGGATTTCTTTTCCTTTGTATTTCTAAGCTATATTTTCCGAACAGAAGCTCATTCTATTATTTTCTGCTCCCATTTCTAATGTCTCTAGGTCCTCTCTTGTTATTTTCCTCTCCTGGGAAGCATTCATAGTGTCTCCTAGTCTGCAGATATTATTATTGTCTGATTTGTAGCTGCTTCTAGAATATCCATGGAAATACTGCATAAGATGAGACTTAGCACATATCCCAGTGAGAGTGCTGGTTGACACTTCTACAGAAACTACTTGAAGGGTAGTAAAAGAAGTTATGATGGTATTCATACTCATGGCCTCATGGGTAAAGTGGCTAGACCAAATAAAGCAAGTATAAAAGGGAAATCAGGAGTCAGGTGACATTGCATGCGTGGCAGGGAATGAGAGGGTAATGTTAGGCTGATGGAGGAAGGTGGGAAAGCAGGCAGTTGACATGTTCTCTCTGTTTCAAGGGGACGAAAGAAGATCAATACCAATGGCAATAAGCACATGCTTTGGTTGCTTTTAAGAATTCTACTGCTGTTTCTTTTTAGCTTATATTAGTGTTCTCCCCAAATCTCTTCCCCTCATTGTGCTTATGAAAGCTTGAGCAGGAAAGCACACAAGAGAAAACAAAGCAATGTTCTGGGTCGTGCATGAGGCTGAGCCAGACTTCTCCCTTCTGGAAGAGGAATTGGGATCCAGCTGTCCTGACTGGGAGCCAGCCTCGTGTGCTGTGCGAATGCAGAGACGGCTTCTGTGCATGCTTGGCACGGTGAGGTGAAGCTCTGCTGTCGGGTGGCTCGTGGGCCCCTGGAGGCTGTTGTTTGTCTCCTCCAGGAGAGATGGAGGGTTGGAAGGAGCCATCCTGCGGGCTGAGTTGTGAGCCATTAGTTGGATCACCTTGAGTTTCAGTGCATATGCTGGGAAATAGGATTTTAAAGCCTCACCCACCGGTTCTTCAGCAGGCTTTGTTCTCCCTTACCTGTGTCTGTGGTGTCATTTTGAGACATGGGATGTTTAAGTTATACATTAAGAGTAGTCCCAATCATAGCTGAGGTTCATGATACTACTACAATACAGGTAATGATAATAGCACATTTAATTAATTCTTCCCACTTCTGTTTTACTTTTGCACTTGTCTTCATGGTGAATTCTGTACCTCTGCACTGGCTTAGTTTAGCCAAGAGCTAACACACCCATTGCCCTGTAGGAAGTGATGGGCTCTTGCTCTCCGGGCCAGCCGGGATGCCAGCAATTCCCACCTTCCTGGGTCTTGTCTGCGTCTCTAAATACTCAAAAGCTGTGGGCAGGCGGCACTTATGGCTACTGATTACTGCTTCTTAAAATTCATCTGTGTCCACAGTCATTTTAAAAGCATTTTCCACATCTGTCCCTGGGTGCCCCAGCCCATCACACTAAACCACCAATCTGGTTTTCCACAGCTGTCAATTTTGCTGGTCTAGTTTCCACTCGATTGTAGGGAGGAAAGCAACAACTGCGCAGTGTCCAGTTTTCCATTCTTTGTCTCATGGTGAGCTGTCAGGATTTGGCGTGGTTTGCAGAGCCTCCTCTGTTTGAAGTTCATTTTTTTCTTTTTGGCACTTCAAATGCTCTAGGGGCCTCCGAGGTTGAGAACCAGGTTTGTCAGACAGAGAGGTCAGACAAGGGTTACTGATGCTATCTCTGAGAGGCAAACTGTCATCACCAGACTCGGAAATTATGAAAGGGGTGCAAAGGGGGGAGACCCTGGTGGCTGGTGCTGCTGCTGATTCACAGAGATCCGGGAGGAGTGGTGGTTTCTGCCGGTGCTGGGACTGTTTCGGAGCAGAGGTAGCCCAGGAGAGGAGAGCGCCCGGCAGCTCCTGCTGATGCTCATGTTAGAAGCTGGCACCACAGCCTGTTGAATTTGGTGGAAGAATTCCCGTTTCTTTGGTAGCTGTTGGATCAGGCCCCACCTGAACAGCGCGTGTAGGAAGAGGGACGATGTTTACTGCTTAGTTATATCACTGCACTTGCATATGCTAGCCGTTCCCATTTTCATATGAAGTATTTCTGAATGCTTTGATAGTGAAGAGTAAAATGTTTCTTCTCCTTTTCCTTTGTATATCCCCATTTTCTCTGCTTCCAGCACTTACCAATGCTTGCTTTGAGAAGGAGAAGTAGACAAGTGGCTTTTTCTGTGGCAGACATTGCCATTTGCTTCCCTTTTCTTTCTGGCCTGTGAATAAATGCCATCTTTGTTTCCCTTTCTTCAGAAGATGAGCACTGTCACCTTTATGCTGTTCTCCTGCTGTGGAGATTTGTCTAGCAGGCACTAGGCAACCTTTGGCATCTACCAGGAGTCTGTCCAGACAGAAATGATGTGGGCTGTCATATGACAGAGTAAACTACATGGTAGCAAGGAAGACCCTGGAATTCTTCCTTGGTACCTGGGAAGGGTTTCTTTTCAAGTCACTTGTGTCACTGCAGAAGGAGTTATAGATTAATTAATAATTTTTGTATTGGTAAAGTTGCATTGTATTTATTCGTAACTGAATCTCTGACAAAAATATTTTCTGGAACGGCTGCTTAACAGTGCCTTTCTGTGGCGATCAAACTTCATGTAAGCATAAGTTTTCTCAGTAATTTATCACACAAAAAATCTTACTAAATTGGGAATGACTGTGCTGGTGGCTACACATACATTGATGGATTGTCTGCTCCAAAACACTTAAATCTTGTTAAAAAAATCATGTGAATAGGTTGCTCTGCAGTAGCAATACATACAACACTGTACAAGATATAAACACAGGCTTGCACACCAACACTCCTGGCATTAAAGAGGTTCTAACCTGAAAGGATGGGACCCATGAAGGGGCATTTTAAGTTTTATCCTACCTTGTAATTATAAATTCCCTTCTAGTAGGGCCTCATTGGTAACAAGATATATATTGAATTAGCTAAACAGTTAATTGATGAAGCTCTGGCTTTAAATGAGTGCCTGTGAATAATGGGTGCAATTCACCCTTGGTGTCCAGTAACACCAGTGAAGTCAGTGGAATTACACCAGGGTTGAATTTGATTCCTTCTGTCTTTGCTTATCAGGAGTATAACTTGCCCAGACATTTTATGGGGAAACATTTGCTTTAGGCTGTTTATACTGGCTATGCTTAAGATTTGGAAGGGGAGGGAAAAAAAAAAAAGCAGCTGTAGGAAGAAAACACAAAAATACTTTGTGTAATGTCCTACCTTCTTTTTCTCTCTCCTTTAATAACAGGGCAGCACACTGAGAAAGCGGAAAATGTATGAAGAATTCCTGAGCAAGGTCTCCATTTTGGGTCAGTTGCCCTTTGGACTTGCGTGTTAGTTCCTCTGTTATACATGTTGGCTGAATGAATTTTGGTCTTTGATGGCATGTTGAAAGCAATGGTGGTCAAACAGGAGATCTCACAGTTGCGTCATTTCCTAAGGAATGAAAGTGTAAAAGGCCCTTTTTAGTACTTGTTTTTCTCATTCTTTAATAAGCACTGAACATTTATGTGAAGGGCAAATCTTTCCTTAAATATGCCAGCAGGCATGCACGGGTAACCTTTCAGTAGCTGCTGTTGTAGTAACTGCATCTAGATAGAAGAGAAAGTACTACAGAGTTATGAATTTGTCATAAAGTCTAGTTACATCCTTCCAGGTGACAGGTGAGAAGCTTTTTCCTGCAAGAATACTGTATTTATGTGCACTAAGCAAACTACCTCACAAATCAAAACAGACTGATTTTTTTCTTCTGTCTTTTACAGCCTCTGTCTCACATTCTTAAAACATCTGTTTAGCTTCTTGTCCTTGGATTTTGTTTCCCTTTGATTAATGTGATAGCCACGAAATTCGGACATGTTCTTGATGGCCTTCAGTAGGAAAAACAACAAACCCATAATGCCTGACCAATCAATCACCATTAGGAGAACAAAAACTTCTAATAAGGAGGACAGCGTTAGACGGTACAATGAAACGTTGATTCTGTAGGAGAGCCATCATGTTTCTACCAGGGCTATTTTGAAAAAAACAGTTGAGGATTAATTTCCTATATAATTAAAGTACTTATATTTCTATTTAAACACTTTGTTTCATGTTTATGATATTCCTCTATGATTTGAGCTTATGTACCTGAAATATGAGAGAGTCTTAATGAAAATAGACTTGAACTTCTGAGAGGTGCTATGCATGAAATTTTCAATTATATTTGTGTGCTTAAAGTAAGGCCAAGTATATTGCTTACTTATTAATGAAGTTTTCATCATTCAAATGCCTTCTTTTATGCTTAATTTAAATCTTTCTAAATTAAAAGCATAAATTATACTAAATTACAATGAGTATTTAAAGAAAAAAACATCTCTGCACCTGTACTAATAGGAAGCAATTACAACAATGAGACATCTCAAAACAATTTCAGAGTAGAAAGGTTATTCAAAGATGCACTTCCTTAAACATGCAGTTTGCAATATAATTGTATCCTAGTTTGTAGTATGGTTCTTCAATCTCAGTAAAAAATGAGTAAGGACTTCAACATTTAAATCTTGTTTAAGTATAGAAAAGGACCGGACAAAACAACACATCATTTCAAGAACAGTGAGAATTCAGGTGAAATGTTTAAGGATCTATTTCACATGTCTAAAAAGTAGATGACAGCTGGAAAACTGCAAAATATTTTAGAAATCTCAACACAGTGTTGGGAAGTCAACTTCACTTCATGCATTATTGTGGTCAGAACTTGGCAATTTCTTGCTGGAAAAACCTCTACCTGCTTCATATGTACTTTTTTCAAGGCCTGCCTAGTGTCTGTAACTAGCTATGTAATTATGAGATTATATATTTTTTAAAATCTTAAGATTATCAGTAGCTGCTTATCTGAGAAGGTATGTTAAAATTAATCCATTTAAATCTTTTCTCTAGCTTTTAATTAAATGTAAAGCCATGAATTTATATGTACGATTTAGAAATTAAAAAGATTGGTCTACTTTATTTGATGTTTGAATTTAACTCTGCAACTAAAACTTTAAGAGTTTTATCATGTGCAAACTTCTATATCATGCTGTGTTTGCACGAACCATTAACCAATGTATTTGTAGTGGTACAATTCCTTTAGACAAAAGAGAGACACTTCGTGACTAGAGCTGGAATTAGCTTTGAATTTTTCATAAAGGCAACTGAAGAAGAAGTTTAAAGAGACTCTTTCTTTTCATTGTTAATTACTAAGTTCTTTCTTTAAAAAAAAAGAAAAAGCCTACTCTAGTCTGTATGAAAGAGTTTTATGCTTATTTTTAGTCAAACAGAGCACTTTTTGAATGTTGCATTGACAATAGGAGCTTGGACTTTGATATTAACGCTTCTACAGCAAAGGCCACAAATATACTAGGAAAGTGCATTAGTGATTATAGGTGGGAAAAATATTAGGAATAATTATTTCTCAAACTGCAACAGAAAGTGCATAAAAATATGACGATGTATGTGTGTCAGGCAACTCAAAACTTACCTTTTGTGCATTGATCACTTTGATCTAGTTTTGTTGGACTCAGTGTGCTCTTCTGAGCTCAGCCAAAAGGGCTTTTTAAATTTTAGAGAATAACTCTTGCACCTTCCCACAGTACTTCTAAGGAATATTTTGAACAAAATGGGAAAACCAGAGTCTGAGCAAACAACCCAAGTCTAGTCTTGTTGTCAGAAGCCATATCTTGACTTAAAATTGTTCAGTAATTCATAATGAGATAAGTAAGGATCAACAGAGCTCTAGTACATGAATTTTAGCCCAAATTTTTAAGGGTGTGGAGGTTATGTCGTTGTGTTATCTGTTTCTTTTAATAACTTTTAAACCTGTTCCTTCTCTCAGTCAAATCTGATAAAAAGACAGAAGTTCAAATACAATTCATTGTCTTGAATTCTCATGCCAACAGGCAGAAGAGAGGGGCACAGATTAGCATCCCTCCTCTCCCCAAGGGCAGGACAGGTAGAATTCATCCCTCAGCAAAGGCACTCAGAGGGAGCCAGCAGGTCAATGAGTAGCCCTGACCTAGCCACTATGCAGAGTGTCTTTTGCCAGGCAGGTATCATAGGGGATTTTTGGCAGCTGCAGGTAGGTGATAAGAACACAAAACCACAGGAGCCAGTATGAGTTCCATTGCTCATAAAATAGACTGTTAATGTTTTCTTACTGAAGTTTACTTTGAAATTTTATAACTTTTCTCTCTAAGTGACCGAAAAAAAAAAAAAAAAACAGCTCTTGCACTTTTGCATGCAGTCCCAATGGCCAAAATTGCAAATGAAACAGAGGTGCAACTTTACAGAGCCATACTGAGCCCCTGATCCCACTGCCACTTGTGCTAACAGGGACTTGCTGTTGGCTTCAATAGTTCCTGATCTCACCCATGGGGGAAGAGTCTTCTTTTGGATTAGCACCTTTGCAGTGCTTATTCAGAAGGCCATCATTAACACTCTGAGAGCAACTCTGATGAAAAGACAGCAGGACTTGTTCTGGCATCTGGGGTGGGATGCAGTAAGAGAGGATCTCAGTGGCATCTCAGAACAGCTAGGCTGCTCCAGTGCACTGCAGCATTAGGGCAGTGCAGATCAGATCGCAGACTTAGGGAACTGTCAACTTTTCCTGTCCAAGTTTTAAGATTATTATCTGTGTGATTACGAAAGTCTAAGGCACAATGAATAAATTCGTGTTTCCTAATTCAAGGTTCGTGCAAAGTGCCTGGATGAGAGAAATGTTTCTTTTATAACAGAACCAGGCATATCGGAGCTGTCAGTTTAGATATGAATCTTCAGCCAAAGTCAGAATCTTTTTATAATACAGTTTTATGATCTTCAATATTTTAGAGTCACTGGACAAATGGGAGCGGCTGACAGTGGCTGATGCACTGGAACCTGTCCAGTTTGAAGATGGAGAAAAAATTGTTGTGCAGGGAGAGCCCGGTGATGACTTTTTCATTATTACAGAGGTAAGTTTGGCATCCTGATAAACTGTGTCTTTTCCTGGTAAAGATCAAGCAAGACTTTGTGTTAAAGACATTTGGTTTCAGTTTTATCTCTTGCTTCAGCAAGAAGCAATCTGAACTAACTCTGCTCAAACCAGGAGAATTACTCAAATTTCAAATGAATTCAGACACCAGTTCTGTGGAAATATCTTACGTGAGTGGGACAATCCCTAGTTTCCAGGAAAATGTAAGACAGTGAGGAATTTTGAGATGTGTCTAGTGTCTTTACTGTTTGAAGGTTTCTTTTCTACTTAATTCTTTTTTTGTTCCAGATTGCCAATACTTTAACAAGGCTGGCCAGGCACACAGTGCATTGATCTTTGTTCCCAAAGGGATTTACAGGGGAAATCACAGCGAACATCTGTAGACTGGAGCAAGAGACCTGATCTGAAAAGGGATAATTTGTGCTTTGTTTTGCCTTAAATTCAGTCCAAATGGCTGAGCCATCTTCTTGTTTACTCTCACACAAACAGACAGATCTGTCAGGCAGCTGAAAATACTGACATCTTTTTGGGAGATTATCTGACACTTCAGTTCCACCATCTCACTTCTGCAAACAGATGCTGATGGGATTTTTCCTCCCTCTCTGACATAAATATTTGGGTCTTCAGTATCTCACACAAATACTTAGACACTGTGATATAACAAGTTATAAAAAGGTATTAGAGAGACTCAGACTAAGGATAACAAGACAGCATTAGGCTATAATTGTATATGTATTGAAGTAGGAGTTTGGGGCATATTTTTCAGTACCAGCTGTGAGCGTTCATACACAAATATATAGACTGGGAGTGACTGACATATGGCTGTGTGGTGACAGTTCAAGTGCACATCTCAGGCCAGAAGTTACATTACCAGCAATAAGGCAGTGGTGGCAGCACAAGGGATAGTAGGTAATCTGAATTCCTCACAGTGGGAGAAAGTGGGTCAGATGGATGTAATGAAGTTGGTGTCATTGTGTTGCCTTGGGATGTAGTATGTACACAGAATACATCTCTGGTTCCATCAGACTGCTGTGTTGTGATGTGATTTTTAGGAGGAAAGAGACCATGCCCCACACAAATGATAAATGGCTTATAGGCCAGCAGGTTTTCCTTTGCTTGCTACTTATCTGTGAATTTTTGGACAGGTGCCTCTATCCAAGGCAGCCAGAATTTGGTTCATAATCAATATATGATACTTAAAATTCCATTCTTTCTCCCCTCTTGAGTGCTGCATGCTGGTGCTGAAATACATATTTGATTTATGAACATAGTTTCTCTTCTGATACTCACAAAATTGTCAGTGCAACTAACTGCACCCGCATAGCACAGTTACACACTTAAGGAACTGTGTGATGAGCCTTCAAATCAATAGTGTGAGAATAAAACCAGACTAGATACTAGATAGAGATTTTATTCATTAATAAAATTTTTATTATATAAGAAGAATTTAGGAAATATTATGCTCCTTTAGAAATACGAAAATTTTATTTCTGTGAGTGTTACGAAGTATTGTTATTCCTTGCAGCAGCGTGAGACTAGGAAAACCTGATTTTCTTAGCCATCAAATCCCATGTGGAAAATTGGCAGCTTGCTAAAGAATTACTGAGGGCCGTTATTTTCCTTCTCTTGAAGGAACAGCTGTTAAGACTTGAATGGGTAGAAAAGTATTAGCACTGCGTACTGTGTAATCATAAAGTATCTGCTCACCTCACCTATCCACTATAAATCTAGCATAGTTTCTTACTTTGGAAATTGCCTGTATTGTTCTACATTAAAGAATGAACATTCAGTATCAACTATTTCTTGTGCTGCAGTAGTATTTAAGTCTGCTCATGTATAGTTTAGGGTTTATATTTTAAACCCAATTTCACAGGAGTTTGCATCTTTGATGTTAAATTTTTCTGCAGGAGAGTTGATGTGAGCCGCCAGGAACACTTTATTGCACAGACTTTGGTTGAAAGTCGTTTTGGCTGTTTTGTTGTCACAATATGTTGAAAAGTCATTAGCTTCTTTCATATGTTTATTGATGTTTGTGGCCTTATAATCCAAAACACTACAAATACAGCCAATTTGTTTGGCTGCTATGTATGCAGAACCCATTTCATATATCACCAGAATGCAGCCTTCTTTGGAGTACAGTATATCCAGTAGTACAAAGCTAAACCATGCCACAGAATTTTTGGGCAGGATACTTATTTATTATAAACCATGGTTATTCATGCCATGCCTTATACAAATCAATTACCAATTTATAAGGCTTTAGTGCAACCACACAGATCAGCAGCATCACAAATACTGGTTCCAAGTGGGATCTTGTGACTCCTGTCATAAAAGGTTCTCAAAGACACCCAGGACTCATGGATTTTAAATTGTTAGCACAGTTTTGTATGAACTTCATAAATTGCTCATTTGTGGTTGGCCTGCAATGCTGCCTTCCTCTGTAACAACCTGTGGGATGCCATCTTTCAAGTATGTTGGTCCTGCAGAAGGACACAGGCTACAAGTGAATTGACACATTCAGGATTTGCAGACTGAAGTGCAACTGTTAAACACCTTTTGAAAGGGAGACTTCCAGATTGACCAGAAAAGCAACTCCTGATTTAAACCAGGAATATCATCCTGGTTAGTGTGGACAAGAGTATTTAGTCTCCCCTTTCTATCAAACAAGCAGATTCACCTTTTCCCTTTTTTTCTTAGTATAACTTTTTTTCACGGCTACCTGTCCAGCATCTGCCCCCAGTGTAGCACAGATCAAGGTAGGATGCAGGTTATTTGAGGTGCAGGCTGTATGCATGAAAATGCTACATAGAGGCAAAGGCTGCAGCATAAGCTTAGCCAAATTATTAGAATAACAGAAAATATGCATGAGGGAGAGCCACAGGAAACCAGGCTTTTTGAGTCCACTGCTCACAATGCTGTTTGTGGTCATTTTTTGTTAAAAATCTAATGAGAAGGGTATTACCCTGAGATTTAAGGACTGCTGGATTTTTTCTGCTATCCTAAGTCTTCACAGGCACCAGAAAGATGTTTACTTGCAATAGGCTGGGTGTTTTTTCATTTAAATCTTAAGCAGCCTTCAACAAGATTTAGTTTAAATATTTAAAGGCTGCTATTTTTTCCAGTGATAGAATTATTTTAATGTTTATACCATACTCCTTAATTTGAAGATAGGATCAGAAATGAATGCGTGCTTACAAAAGCAAAATAACCACTTTTGTGAGATTGATTTACTGCACTTGAAACCGGTAATTAAGAAAAGAAAAAAGAAGCAGCCCTTCAGTTTCTGTATTTTCAGATATTTCCAGGTCTTATTTTCCCACTATGCTTTTCACACAACAAACTCGGGCTTTCCCAGACCAGACAGATGTGGAATGTATCTGTTGGATTCCAAGGTCATGGAATTATCCCATATGAGATTCCTGGCACAGAGGTGAAAAACTTTAAGCACCATGAAACAATTGTTGCCATAAAGAATTATATTTTGGCAAGCGTAAATCATAACAGATGTACAGTTTCTAACAAATACATTTGCAGTTGTATTGTACACTGCCACACTGTGTAACCAACAGTAGGGAGGATTTATTCATCTGACTTCAGATAAAGCAAATATTTTTAGCTAGAGTTTTAAAGTGGTAGCTTGCAAAGGCATGTGAGCTTTGCAGAGTTAAATATCCCAGAAAATGTTAAGTCCCTTTAAACGAAATGCCATTTGAACGAGGGCTGTTTTTTTTCCCAACTCGTGCTTTGCCACTGACTTCGGTTTGAACAGTAGTTCAGACTAGTATAGTAGTGCTATGAAACTGGAAAGAACTCAGTTTTTTGCTGTTGTCTAGGTTACTGAACAAGGTAGTGACAATAGTATTAAAAATAGAGGTTAGGATCATGTACCATTCTGTAACTTCAGCTTCAAACTTGGCTCGGTGGCACTGCACCTCGAAGAAAAGTCTGTAACGCAGCTGCCAAAAATGCTGGGATCTGCAGCCATGAAGTGCCCCGCTGGGTTTTCCAGCTCCCACCCCTCCCCATGTCAGATCACTTGGATCTACTTGTCATTGCTAAGCACCATATACGGCGCACAGTTATTGTCATGGGACTACACTGAATGTGCTCAGGGAGTCTTTTAATATCAGTTGCATACTGAGAGCTTGCTGTGCCTGATCAGTTGCTGAAGTGCTGCCATATGGCCCTAGTTCTCCATAAAGTTTGACATGGCTTAAGAAAAATGCACACACAGATGCAGACGTACGCAGGTGTGGGAGGGGAGAACGGCAAAATTGTTATGATAGTGCTCTGCTGTGCCCATGGAGGACAGCTTGTAGCTGTCCTTTGAATGTGCTTTCCGTAGCCTGTCATCTCCTCGGAGGACGGTTTGGTTTAAGTGGTGCATAAAGCAAAGAAATAAAACTGCGTGAGAAGCAAAACATTTCCAATTAATAGCTGGTTGAGCTGCCCAGCAATAACATGCAGCAGCCTAAAAATAAAAGACCTAAAAATAGAAGATAATTGGCAGGAGAAAATTCAAGGAGAAATGGACCCATTGTATCAAGCGGTTTCACATTAGAATTTTTATTTTAAAAAACTTAAAAACCTAATATTTTTAATTGTAGTTTAGTGTTAAGTTAGAGTGGGTAGTTCCAGCCTCCTCTGTAACTCCTTTGTAAAAAGCACTGAGAAAAAGCTTGGGATTTGTGTTCTTTATTGTTTTCCTGGTGGCTAGAAAGGAGGCAGATTCAGGGCCTCTGATTTTCAGTCTCGCCTGTATTATCAGTGCAGCCTGTGGGCAGACTGTTACCCACCCTGGGCCTCTGTTTCCACATCAGTGGGAGTAATCCTAATGACACTCCATAAAGGTGAGTAAAAGCTTCATGGGAAAATGTATTAAGTATCCATTAGTACTGGAACCAGGGAATAGGAATAGCAAGATTGGAAAATAAGAGAAAATTTTCACTGACAGTGCAGAAATCCTTCCAAAACTAGTCAGAGAGCTGCCTGATTGATAGAAATTAGTCAAATGAATTGGTAATAATTACTGATCCAGCCAAGAATAGTGCTGATCACATTCAGAATGGTATTGTGATTACTGAGGGGCTGCTAGTTGTCATGCTGCTGTTGACATTTCAAGTCAGGGCCACAAACTGGCCCCAGTCTGGGCAGGATCTGCTGTGAGTTCTTGTGACTGCTGAAAGCATGCTTGAGATACTGTCCTGTAGGTGAAATCAGTGTTTCCAACCCTGCTGACACTCTTGGCATGCTGTGGAGCGTCTCTGCACAAATGCAGTTCAAAGCCTTGTTAGGTGGAACAGTGTTTGTAAACTCTTTGTACCATGGTAACGTGAAGGAGCAGAGGAAGATCCTTGGGCTAGCTAGGAAGGGCACTCTGCTCCTTACAGAATTTGGCCTTTTTGTAGGAAAAGTAGACTTGAGTCTTAAATTGCACAAGAAGCATCTGAAGATTTATGATTTAAAAGCTCTTTAAGAAAGAAAAGAAGAAAAAGAAAAATAATAGCCCAATTGTTTCCTGCTTTAAATTGTTGCTCTTTGACATTCTAACCCAAGAGAGACCCCTTTGGCAACTACCCCTACGACAGGCAGGAGAACTACAAAGTAAACTTCTTCCGTATGGTTAATGAAGTCACTGCCTTAGGCACACTCTGCTATCACACCTGATAATCTCTTTAAAAACACAGTGTGATTAATTATTAATTAGGAAGATGAATGTTGTCTAGAAAAGGAGTTTCAAAGGCTACAATCCGAATTGCTTAGTGTTACCAGGATTTTGTTGATACCAAGTATGTTTGTTAAAGGCAGTCTACAGCAACTCCTAATATGCCTAATAAACAAAATATACCTAATAAGCAGAGCCAGCAGTCACTGAGGGCTCTGCACTTTGCTTATTTTCAACTGTGGAGACATTGTTTTCTATAAAGCTCTTACGGGAAAGGTAGACTTAATTTGTTGATATCACCTGGCTGTGTTCGAACAATAGCCTTTCCATTGGCCCTGCATCAAAGTTCGTCTGCGTTCAGGATGGCATTTTTAATGGCCAGCTGATGTCAAAGATAAAAAGTTAGGCATGTGATTGGGTGCCATGCTGCCTAGGGATGGAGGTGAAGTATTCTGCTGTGTCAAAGTGACTAAAATGCAGGCTTAGTCCAGCTCTTGTTGAATTCTCTTTGACTTCTGTGAGCAGTGGATCAGGCTGCGTATATATGCAATCTGGAGTGTATCCTTATCTCTCCTCTGTTAGAAAGGGCCAACATGTCATAGTAAGCAACTGGCTGCTCCCCTTCTTGTTCCCACCAGCAATGGAGGACCTGTGAGTGACTGCAGCTTTTGGTCCTTCCTTCCAGCTCTTCTCCAGCCCCACTAATAACTACAGCAATGCAGGCACCTACAGTAAATTCTGCAAAATCTGAAAGCTTAGAAGTGATATATGCTGGATCATTTTCTTAACATTTTTGTGAAATTTCAGATTAGCCAATATTTCTAGTCTATTTTAGAACTTTGCAGATTTTGTTCCTCATTTGTGGCAGAAACCAGGACAACTGTATGTAAATTCTGTGAGTTGCTATGAACCCAGAGATTGGAGAATAATGTATAATAGTTTAAAAATGTACAGTTAAAAAAGTACTGTCAAACCCATGACTCAATCTCTAGTCCACAATCAGAATTAAGTCCTGTTACATCATCCTTCTCCAACACCATGCAGTTTAGATAATTGTTATATTACAGAAATGAAGCTTTTTTAAAAGAAGTCTGATGGGTAGGAAAACAATGTAAAAGCAGTGTACACAGCCAACATTTAGTTATGGAAAAAAAAATTCTCACCTGGATTAGCACATGCATGTGGCTTTCTGTAAACATATGACCAAATAATTTTGAGAGTCATAATTGCTGTGGTATATAATATATGTAACCTTTTTACCTACTCATTTTATATTTGATACTTATCTATTAGTCTTACTTGAACATCTCATGAACTTCATGGAGCTGATGCTCACTACACCTGTGTGATGAGGTGCGTGAAGCAAGCTCCACGTTACACGTTACGATCTGAGGCACAGGCACGAGAATTAAGATAGTTCTTCATTCCTGCTGAAAAAAATCAGTGAGAATTAGGCACCTTGAAGATCTGGGTCTTTGTGCTTTTGCTCAGAGAAGGTCTAAGGCAGAGAAGAAATGTGAACTCTATAGCCAGAATCCTAGGCTACCACACCAACTGACCGTCCTTTTTGCTTTACATTAAATTTTACTGCCCCCAAATGATGGGTGATCTTTTCTACTGCAGCTTATGTGGAAGTCATTTGCACTTTGTATTGCTGACTGAAATTCATTTATTTCTTCCCTTGTTTTTATATCATAGTCTTTCATAAATCAAAGGTTGGCAAATAATAAAAATCCAAGATTATTTACTGGCTAAAGGAATATTTGCAGTGTCTTTGGCTACATAGTTCAAAGGATTTGTCTTCTCTTGGAAAGTAGCCCTAGAACTGCTGATCCTTAGCTGTAAAATAAAAGCCGTCCCAGGAATGATGCTATCAGCAGTCCCGAAGGGCTAAAATGGCAGCTGAGGAGTGATATGCTAGTGGTCTTCCAGGACATTGCGACTGAGAACATTGCTTATGCCAGCATCATGAGGTACATGCAGGACTTTCTGGGTTACTCAGTCTCACTGGGACCCTGGTAAACTTACATCTTAAAGCAAAAATATTAGGAAGATGCAGTGCAGCAACCCTGTTCTCAAAGGTTTAAAAGTAGTTTTCATAACCTCTCTTTGCACATACTATACCCAGTGCAAAAAAATGCATATGAACATTTCCCCAGTTCATTGCTGACATGACAACTTGTGTAGGAGTCTTCAGTTTCATTCAGCTGTAATTTAAAACATCTGATTTGTAAGCCCATAAAATGGAAGTTTTTGCTGGAAATTCAGCCACACCCTGGCCTCTTACCACTATAGGATATACGGAAAATGGGAGATCATTTGGTGTGCAGAGATGTAAAACCCAGTGTTAATAATTGGTAGTTTCATTCTTAATACATCCGTGCTCCATTTGACTTTTCATAAAAATCAGAGTGCTAGGTGTTCTTCGTGTTCAGAACCAACTGTGACTTTTTGTGTACATAATACTTGCTTTAAGGTATGGTTTTGGTTTTGCGTCTTCTCTCTTTAGTCTTGTTCAGTAGAGACTTGCTACCGTGGAAGTCTGTGGAAGCAGCGGAGGTTCCCAGGTAATGAAATGCCTCTGTGTGAGTAAGGAGAGCAGCCCACGCTGTTTACCTCTCAGGGTTTTCAGGAGGTTCACAGGATCCTTATAAACACTTTTGGCATTGAAGACAGAGCTCACAAGCCCTGTTTCAAAGTGCTTTCTCAACATGACCCAAAACATTATGATCTCCATGATAATCTCCGTTTTCCCCTTCCCCCAGTTTAGTCCAAGCTTTGCTTCTTGCTCTGAAGCTGTTGCCCTAGCTGGCCACAGCTGCCAGCCCAGCCCTGGTCACAGCATTAGTTATGAGACTTTAATTATGATGTCTGTCTCAGACTTCTGCTTGGTCTGGTTACTTCAGTATCTACAGAATGTTTTCACAAAGAAGCAGATGGTGGTAGGAGTAATTGGGCCGTAAAACAACATTAACAGCTAAAAACGATTTTCACCAGAAAGGATTTTGCGGGCAGGGTGAAGGAGGTTCAGCACTGTTTTCGTGTTTTCTCTCCCTTGCATTCAACACTGCCCATTCTGTAGGTGGTAGCAGGCTGCACTGTCTGCTTCCAGGACATGATAACTGTAAGGTCAGTCACAAATATGAACAGTTGATGAATAACCCATTATAGAGTCACTTTTATGTTGACTCAGTGGACATTTCCTGGCTTCAGAGAGAGTAAAGATAATGGCTAGCTTTGTAGAAAGAAAGAATCTCTAAAATGCAACATTTTTTTTCCTTTGTGACTTTTATTGCTTTGTACGCTGACATGTCAGAGGGAGGAAAACAGTGCATTGTTGCCAATAATCCAAAGCGCTTGGCACAGACAGTCTTTAAAATCTGGCACCAGGATGAATATTAATTCAGTTGTTTTCCCACAGAAGCTACTGATTAGTCAAGGCCAAGTATCCCTGAGATGATTCATTAAAACCCAGCATCTGAGCCCACCTTTGCTGAGCAGATCTGCTTTGTGTCACCACTGCAACAGGTGGAATGAATATATAATAACAGGGGCAACTAAAATTCTAGAACAGAGTAAGGATAAAAAAGCAGATGGACCCCAAAGTCCAGACTGTGGTGCAACCACTTCGCAGCTTTCTGCCAGCAGCAGCTGGGCACAAAGCCAGGATAACTAGCCACAGAGGATTACACCCCAGGCAAGGGGCTCCTCCCATGTCTAAGAGCTGCTGCCGTCACCCCTGTGTCACCATCTCCTTGCTCCCAGGCTTCCCAGTGCCAGTTGGCA
Source organism: Anseranas semipalmata (assembly GCA_013399115.1). Classification (NCBI taxonomy): domain Eukaryota; kingdom Metazoa; phylum Chordata; class Aves; order Anseriformes; family Anseranatidae; genus Anseranas; species Anseranas semipalmata. The sequence continues at coordinate 463,556 of VXAA01002834.1, forward strand.
ACTGGCAAGAGGTATGGGACTACCATGGCCCTGAATCTGAGAAGCTCAGAGGCCACTGTGACGTTCCCTGCTCCACACTGCTCCCTTGCTTTTTTGACTCTCAGTGAAGTCTTGAGGCTCCCAGCACATGGATGTGCCTCTATCAGACACCTGCGAGATCCTAGCTCTGCTGCTGTGGCTAAAGGGCAACATTATGAAGTCGAAAGACTATAAAGCTTAAAGTTTTGACTTTGAAAAGCCTTTCAACAAAAAAAGTCTTAACGAAAAAAATCCCAATTTTTTATTCTTTGTGCAAAACCCATTTGTTTCACCTAAGTATTGCAGGGTTCTCTGTGCATGAGGCAAAGTGCAATTGGTGCAGTGTATTCTGCTTCTTTTGGCTTTGCACTGTGTTTATTGGTCTCTCAGCCTGAATCTTGTCTTGTTCCATCTAATAACATTTCTTTTACTTCAAGGGGAGTACATTTAGGTACAGGACAACTTTAATGCAGACTGCCTTAAAGTAATACTGAAGGGGAAGATTGCCTGAGATACTGCAATAGGAGGATGAACAAAATGATCTAAAAGGTCTTCCCATGTCAAATGTCTACGATTTTAAATAGTAAATGATCAAGGCAAAGGCATTTCCTGGTGATTAATGACTGGCTGGGTGTAGTCATGTCTGGGCCTTAACCCTGGCCTCTTGTATATCCCTAGGAAATGCCCTGTGGCTCAGTTGTTTCTGCTGTTTTAAGCTACACTTGGTTTATGATTGATTGTCATTTTTAAAAGTACCTTTATGTTTGTCGCTATTTTGGTGACTGCTCTAGACAGCTTTGTTCCTCTCTCTCGGGTGTGGATGTTATTTCTAAACTGATAGAAATGTGCCTAGATAGCAGAAGTGATGGAAGCTTAGATACACATACGGTAGTTTTATGCAGGTGTGATACAGCTGGTACACATGGCGAACTGCATATTGTTTAGTGTCAAGCATGGCTGTAGAGCTAATGTATAGGATTCGTGCCAGCTGGGAAGTAACGTTTGCTTTCCATCTTGCTGGACTGCAGTGTGCATTAGTGTTGTTGGGAATTATGGCCAATAAAAATATGATGAATTAATGTTACAATGTTAAGATGATTACATTATGATAATCATATCCATTGTCACTGGAGTCCTTGCAGTATAAAGGCATTTTCTACAGCACTGCTCTCTCTCGAGGTTATACGGGTACCACAGTGCTCCCATTATTACCATAATTCTGCCTTTTGAGCTCATTTGACATAGCACTGCTGAATCTTAAAGGTACTCCCAAGGTGCTGGCTTTCTGAAAATCTGCTGAAATCAGTGGCACTCAAGATTTCCAGAGTCACAGCTGAATTAAAAAGACTGAATGTGCAAAGTATTGTATAGTTGCTTTCAAAAGCTGGCAGTAGCTCATGTTTCTGACTTGGGAATTGTCTTGTCTCTCACTGTAATCTGTAGAGAACCCTAATGGATGGAGGAAAGAACTCGCTTGCTAGAGATAAGCAAACCAAACAACAACCATTTTTTTACTTAATGCAAACGTGGGGTCTGTTCTTGTAGACCTTACTCGCTAAATAGTCATTATAACAGGCACATCATAGACAATTGTCATAAAAGTAAAGTTTGCTGGACCAAAGTTAAGTTTGCTGTACTGGACCAAAGTTGTTTAAGGCTTCACATCAAAGACAGATGAATTGATTTAAATGATCATTTTTTAAAATGGAGGGTGAAACATGAGCTGACAAATCTTAGCAGGTCTCAGAGATTCACTAGGCAATTGTTATTTTCAGGATTTATGTAGCATTAGGAACTATAGCTTTTGGCCCTTCTTAATTTAAGCTAATGATTTGGAGATGCTCTATGAATGATTCAATCACATGCCTGAACCAGTAAGTAGGCAGATATGATTGTGTAGCTTATTGCAGTTGTAGCTATGACAGTGTAAGAACATTGCCTGGACAGTGTTTGTAGGTGGGAAAATGATATCTTTTATTAGATATATCTGGAGAAATAGGCAACTTGAAGAAAGTCATGTGTGCCCAAAAGCGTTTCTCTTTTTTCTAGCTAGTTGGTCTAATAAAAGATGTTACTTCCACAAACCTTGTCTTGCCTGCAATTAAATAAAATACTCCCAGAATCATACTGTGTGAAAGATCTTTTAATTCATTTCATATCTGCTACTGCTTCCATTAAAACCAGTAGGAGTCTTTACACTGAATCCGGTGTGATTCGCCATGTGTACAGGAATGTTTTATACCACTTCACAGCCTCTTCCTTAGTCTTTGTAGTAACTTAGCACAGATTTAATAGCAGCATATAATGAGCGTTTGTGTTACTGTGGAGTGAGGGGAAACTTATCTTTTGAATGTGTGAATTATGGAGTGTGTGGATTAACAAAGTGAGAAAGAGCAAAGGTATGTTCATAATAGCAATTGATAGAGTTAATAGCAATAGCAGATGGACAGGCCTAACCTTTTTCGTTGCTAATTCTATAGAAAAAACTACTGCATTGCTCTTTTCTAGTGGATTGTGCAGAATAAAACAAAATAGGCTAGAAAGCCTTGTAAGCTCAAAACCAGGATAGAAGTGCAACATTATGAGGACATAGAGAAAAAAAAGCTGCCTGCCATGCTTTACTTTAAAAAATAAGTGAAAAGTAAGAAATAAAAATGGAAATAGAAATTGTAGCTTCCTGCTTATAAACATTAAAATTCTTTTCAAGACAGAGAATTTTATTCTATATACTTAGTGTATCAAAAGGACATAGACGTTGACGTTGCATACACTCATCATAGAATAAATAAATATTCTTCAATTTTAATAATGATAAATATGTCCGCTGTCACAGGTGGAGCCTCACTATATTTTTTACTGATTGCTGTATCTTTAAAGTGGGAGGTTTGACTAGTGGGAAGAGAACATCAACAAGACTGACTTTTAAACCAAAAAGTTAAAAAAACAGGGCTCAATTTCCCTTCCCACCTCCTGCCCCTGATAAGGGGCCACCCTGCACAGCCCACCCTACCCAGTGGTACCCAGGACACATCACTGCCCAGCACATTCTGCCTTCTGCTGCTGCCCAGGAGGGATCCCGTCTGATCCACAGAGCTTCCTCTGCTGGAATAGAGGAAAAACTACAGGATTTCCCCTTTGATCTTCTGGTTGGAACACTTGCCTTTTATAGCCAGGCTACTTAGGCCAACTCCTGGCTACAGGATTCATACTTAAATATAAAAACTGGGCTCCTGAAGCAGTTTGTGCTTATAAGTACATGCAGGATCAGTTATGGGAATCTTCATGTTGATCCAGATGGGCCACTGTAGGGTATCTAACTCATCCATACGGTCTGATAGTTTAAAAGTGAAACATCTATCACAATCTTTTTACTTTGGAGAAGATGGGAGCTCATGGATTATAAACTTTAACTTATTTTTATATCTTAAATTATGCTGCTGTATCTAAGCCATACGTTTTTACAAAACAAACTGCTGATGCTTTTGAAAGACATGAATAAATACTCTCAGCACTGTGACAGAACCATTACAGAGGGAGTGAGCAGGTGCGTGGGGTGAGGATGGCAGAGAGGTGGTGATGGCACATTGCTTTTGGAACTGCTACTCTTGTTGTTTTTGCAATAAGATGCCTGTATTTACTTGGAGGAGAGAAGGGGAGGTTAATGATATCGGTTCCTGGGAATACAGGCACTCCCCAGTGACTGAAAGGGAATATTCCTGGGTCCACCAAAGATCATTTTACTCCCAAGTGTCTGCTAAGAGAAAGACATGCCTGTCTGCTTTCAGTTTCATATCATCACAAAGTGCTGATTTATTAAATGGTGTCAAACTTCTTCACAGGGTTTGAGCATGTACTCTGAAAGTTTTGCTCTGTGGCGTAGGAGGCTGAAATGACTATCAGTGTACAAGACAGTATTTTAAATTGAGCAGCACTAAATAGCCTGATCCTGCAAATCTGGGATTGTGCAGTTTATTTCACAGAGACTGATCCTGCCAAGTTTTGTGTGCCATTTAAGGGGAAATCTTTTCCGCTGAGACCAAATGCTTTTGGTGGGTGAGAGTGATAAGCCCCTTGAATCCTTGCTAGATAATACTTGTACCTCCTGGGACAGGGCTCAGGAGATTTATTCAGGGCTACCATTTCTATGAAGCAGGGTTTGCTCAAGCACAAGAAGGATAGAAAGCTCAAAAACTGCATTGGAAAGATTTGACAAGTAAAATAAAATGAAATACAGCCATGAAGCCTGTGATGGGAGCAAGGATAGGGGTCAGCACCGAATTCATTTAGTATGAGAACTTCGTTAAGTGTATAAATGATAAGGGATTGTTTCTGTATTATTTTATTTTTGCTGTGTTTATACTGTTCATGTACAATTGGACTCTTCCTCTAATACAGTCAGAATAACGTTGTTTCCAGAGATAAGATACCTAAAGTGAAGGTGATTCAGATAGATAATTATAAATACATCTTTGTTTCATGGTGTGGACGGTCTTCCCGTGAAGGTCACTCTGACAATGCTCCAGGATGTACTTGTGGAGCTGGTGACTTTCGCAGTGAGAGGCCGAACGGCGTAATCAGATCTTACATCTGGGTGCTCGCTGTCAGGGTTTCAGGAAACTTCTTTTGCTCCATGATAGACCTGTTCTCACTGGGCAACGGGAAAAGCCTATGTGACTGTTAAAATAAGAGTGGAAAAATATGTATCTGGAATATGCATTGCTTTATCCTGCCAAGCCAAGTGTTTATTGTGGAGGCCAGACACATCTGTCCTCCTCTAACAGATAGCATGGTGTTTCTTGGATTAAAAAGGCCGACTGTAGAGGAACAGTGGAAGAAATTGCTTCAGAAGACTGACTTATTGAAGTCCTATATCATATGGACCCTGTCAAAAAAATATTAACCACAATAAAAGCTGACACTAGGGGAGATGAAAGCAATATTGCTTGATATTGTGATTACCTTTATGGCACCATGCTCAAGATGAGCAGTGGGGAATTGACTCTTTTTTTCATTTGACCTGGGCAGTCAATATGATTACTTTGGGGATTTTTTTGTTGTTGTATGTAATAAAACATCTGTAATAAAAGTTTAAAAAAATAGTTTTGGGAAAGAGAATGGAGACATGGATTGCAGACAGCTATTTGGGTCAAGGGGTTAGGTTTTTGCCAGGCTCCAGATGGGGACTGAGCGGCGGACAGAGGCTGGAAGTGATTCTGAAGCTGATTCTGACTCCATTGCACGGGCAATAAGAACAGCATCAAGTTAGGCCCGTGAGCTGCACCTGATCTGAAGTTGGGCCAGAGAGAGAGATTTCTGAGAATGCTGCTTACGAACGTGTGTTTGTTCTTAACACTTGCAGTAAGTGCGAATAACAAAACTCATTACACTATCTTTGCATGTTCATCCCCTTGCAGATTTACTGGAAGATGTTGGAAAACAGCAGCTTTGGCGAAACAAATTAGTTATATCAAGGATAAGGAATTCTTGCTGGAAACTTGACAGGCACCAAATCACTTTCTTATATGCAGTCCTTTCAGTTACTTTTGTGGATAGCCTTCCATTTGCTGTGGACTGTTTTATATGCATGGCATGTCTTAACAGCAGATAAAACCCCAAGCAACCCCCCCCACAGAGGACCAAAGCCAACCTCCTCTGGTATGTTTGGTTTATTTCTGAAAAACTGGAAACTGATCTTGAAACAACCTCGCCCAGTTCAGGTGCCCTCATTCCTGGAGGTTGTGCCAAGCACATGGTTCTGTATCTTACGCCATCAGCTGTCTGGCATATTGAGAGTGAAAGCATTGAAGCCAAGAAGAGTTTTGCAATTGTTTTCAAATGGACTAGGATTTACAGCCCTGGTGTTTATTCAGTGTTTTTTTTTAATGCTGATATGGCATGTGGCTGGTGGAGTGGAATGGTAAATTGTCATGGCCAATATAATGTGGTGACAGTCTGATATCTAGTCATTTATACTAAGCTCAGATTACTGCTAATGGGCAAAATAAGAAATTATAACTTCTAATGTGTCAGATTAATTTGATATACATCCGGGTACATATAAAAAACATTGGATGCTTAGCACCTCTCAAGCGGTACTTGCACTTTATTTGATTTTTGTCTCTGGTTCGTGGGTCACCAGAAATAATCTACCTCTTCATTTGTATAGCATAGAAAAGTTATAAATTAACCTAGAGAGTGGCCCAGCAATTCATAAATTATATGGGCTTAAAAATAACCCTGTTATGAAATAGGACATGATGCAATACAACAGTATTACAGCATCTTAGTAGTGCTTGTTCAGAAGAAAGCAAATTATGATAATTTGCTAGATAATAGTGCATATTCCTGGGCCCCAGGTCCTAGAAAAGCAGAAATCAGACCTGAAACAGCCTTACATTGCTGTTCAGATTTGCAATTCAATGACAATGTTCAGGATCCTATGGGGCGTATTTAAACACAGCGTAAAGGTGAAGGGCTGGTTCTGCAGGGTGCTGAGCGCCTTTAACTTCACTGAAGCCAATGAGCTTGAGGGTGCTCAGTTTCTTGTCAAACCCCCATTGTAAACTGAAGCATACAAATTTATTTCGATACAAGGAAGCTGAAAGATGTTTGCAGCCATCTCATCCACATTGAATACTCTGCACTGGAGGGAGGTTTGTGCTCCAAGCTGGAGTGGTGCTGCAGCTGGTTACAGGCACCGACAGCGCAGATGAGCAGAGCAATGCAAGGCTTGTGTGTTAAACTGGGGGGTCCCTGTGATGTTTTCCAATGACTGGCATCTTCCAAGCATAGTCCACATTACTGTGTCTCCTCCCCTTCCCTGTCCTGGTTGTACCAGCTCCCAGGTATTGCTTTCCAAGCTGAAAGTCTTAAAAAACAGAACAAAACAAAACAAAAAACGTTGTCAATGCTCTCCAGCTACACTTAAATTCTTCCTTTATTTTGCACTGTTGTTGCAGCAGCAGGCCTCTGTCAAAAAAATGGCTCTCCAGTCTATTTAAAAATCTTGTTTTTTAAGAATCTTTTTAATTTCAGTTAAAATCAAATATGTTAACATTTTGCCTTTGCCTGTGCTTTTGGTTTGGACTCTGAAGATAATTTCTAATGTTATAGTAATTTTTTTGCTGAAAAGCAGATACCTTCTCTATTCTCCTACAAAAACTTTATGCCACAAATAATTTAAGATTTCCTCCAGGTTAGAATATTTTTGCATGTAAAACTCCTTTGAAGGTTTAAATAGACTGTTACTGAGTTTTGACATGTATTAGCATGTGTTAAGCACTGCGGTTATTAACGGTAGTGGAGACAAGGCACATTCCATCTCTCAAGCGACTGACTTGCAGGTGTCCAGATCACTAAAGGCCATGAGCAGGCAAAGCCACTGAAAAAAACACCTTCTGTTGCAGTAAGCATTAAAAACTCCCTTTACCAACAATCTCAGCAAGAGAGCCAGTGAATGGTCAGGTGAGGAATAAACTCTAGTTGCTGTCTTACAAATTTATGTCCCAGGATTGTGACTGGGAAAATTGCCTTTTTATTCCTTACGATGAATATCTTTAAAGTATAGTGAAACATACATTTGTACAGCATAATGTGCATTAGTTAAATAGGAGTTACTGAATTCTCTCCTGTTCCTCTTGTGTTCTGTGTGAGCTGAATCTGTCTGCATCCAAACAATGCCACATTCATAAGAGTGAAATCAAGTTTGCCATACTGTTAGATTTTTTTTTTTATTCTTCAATTCCTTTTATTCATGCATAAGAAATTGACTGAGATTGTCATCTCTCCCATAGCAGAACTAAAGGAGTGTGACGTGTCCTGCGAAAGCAGATACTCCGGGCTCAACACTTTTCAAAGGGATAACAGGTTTAAGCAAAGCAAAGTAACCTTCTGCTCTTCTGTTCCCAGGGCACAGCTTCTGTTCTTCAGCGCAGGTCTGATAACGAGGAGTATGTCGAAGTTGGAAGACTTGGTCCATCAGATTATTTTGGTAAGAAAATTCAGCTTAAGTACGGTTCAGAAAGACAGAAAATGGAATTGTATGAAGTAGTTGCTGTCTTAATTAGTGTACTAGTCTTTAACGAACAAGGGGTTACGCATAGGTCAGCTTCTGCTCTCAGCAATACTGAGAGATTCCATTGAAGCTGAAACTATTCCTTGGTTTACACCAATGTAGCTGATGGGAGGCAGATCCAGAATCAGCAAAACGGTCTGAATGCATTTGTTTTCAAAAGCATTTTACACGCATGCATTATGCATGTGTAATGCATTTGTACTGTCAACAGAATTATGTAAAGTGTCTATCAAGATAATATAAAGGGGTATGTTCTACAACCAAAGCAACTGTATGGTGGCCTGAATATGCACCCTTTGAAAAAGAGGCGCAGACGTGTGACGACATATTTGTCCCTATTTCCAGGTGAGATAGCATTATTGCTCAATCGGCCCCGGGCTGCTACAGTGGTGGCACGTGGACCCCTGAAGTGCGTAAAGCTTGACCGGCCCCGCTTCGAACGAGTGCTTGGTCCTTGTTCTGAGATCCTCAAGAGAAACATTCAGAGATACAACAGTTTCATTTCACTCACTGTCTAAATGGTTCCTTTTGGAAAGCTGCCTTTGTGTGACCTTGTGCACTTAAATTTGCTCTGTGCAGCTCCATAGCTTTATGAAGAAAAAATGAAAGGTGTGCATTTCATGTGTATTTTTTCTGTTATGTCATGCACTGGATGTCAGTTCAAATATTATGTATCATTTAAGAAAGAAGACAACTGTTTGGATAAGACTAGCTTGGGGGAACTATTTAGGGAAGATAATGCTTTTGGCTTGCAGGCAAGATTTTTACCTGTTGTTGGCTCATATAGATAAAACTGTGTTTTTAACTATTTAAACTATGTATGAATGTCTATTTGCCTCATTATCTTACAGCTACCCTTAAAGTTGGTTTTATTCACCTTTTGTCAACCTTCTTTGGTAAAGTGATGTCCCTCTGCCTGTCACTTCTAAAAGACTTTTCACTGGTTATGGACTGGAGGTTTCTGAAATCCACGTGGTCAGTGGCAGTTGCACAATTTAAGAGGGAAGGTTAGAGAAAGCTTTTGATCATTCCAGTAAGCCAACGAAAAGTAGAACTTTTGAGTCACTCTATTTGTGGTTTAGAAATAGGGGCCATATTCCTCTGCGTTACAAGCCCTGTCAGGTCTGCTTTGTAGCTCTGACGATATGCTAAGGCAAACAGACTGCTCCAGTCTTCTGGGTGAGGAGTTCAAGGGACAATGGTTTGTAAGAAATCAAATGGAGCCTTTAGGAGCTAAGTTATCCGACCTCACCTTTTTTAGATGAGGGTTTGCATTAAATTCCTTAAAAGTCAATGGGAACTTCTTCACTGAACTAAGTGGGCTTTGAAACATATTTATCTGCACCAGAGTGTCCTCAGCCACTTCTCTGAATATTATATGAAATACTTAAGAGGTAGTGGCAGCTGTACATCAGCAGTTTGATAGGACTCTTTTACATAAGGTTCACTTAATTAAAGTCAAATGCCTTTTTTTAGTATATGACCAGGATTCTCTGAAAGCCATGTACATGTTCCAAAATGCTGCCTCTCCTCCAAAAGACATGTATTGCAGAACAAAAAGCACCAGGAACTTGCAACAAGCTCCATGTGCATGCAGCCTTACTGGCAGCGGTTGCTGCTCTGTGTAGACATGGGTCTCCTCTTGAATGGAGCTTTTTGCAGAGCCAGACCTTACTCTGCAGTGCAGCCCTCCACGGTGGGATCATTTAGATTATTCTTTGGGGAAGCTTTTCCTTTGAAGGAAAACTCTTTGCTAACAGCAGCAAATCTCTGCATCTCAGCTACTCTAAATAGCACTGCCCACATTTTAGTTGCAGCAAAACTGTATTTCTTCTTTATGATAGCATTACTGAGTAAATATGAACTTTCCATGCCTTTTACATGCCAAAGGTTATATAATGAAATAAGGCAACAATCTTCCTTTTGAAACTAGAGGTGTTAGTTAAGAACATGTCTAAAATGACTCGTAGTGGCATGTAACTAGCTCTCTTTTTCGGAGTTAACAAAAACTAACTTGGGCCTTTCCTACTGACTCCCACCAAGAAGGCTTTTGGGACCCAATATTCCAGTACCTGCCCACAGTGGTTTTTACAGAGCTAACTGCTCCTCGACTTCAGAGTCAAAGACCTCTCATCACTTCAAGGTGCTTAATTTATTTCAGCATATTTTCAGTGGTCCTGTCAGTGTATATTAGTTGCTACTATTTATTATGATTATGTTATGCTTCTTGCACGTGTTATCAAATGTGACCATTCACGTTTTTCAACCTTGCAGTTTTATGACATACATTTATATAGGCAGATGCCCATTATATATATCAATAAATGTATATGCATTTGCAAAACTTTGATTTGTTTCACTGTTTTTGTATTCTCTTGTGCTATTTTTAAGACACATTTTTAAAAGTTATCAGTCACTCATGTATGTTACTTAACCTATTGCATTTCTGTTGTATTCGTAAAAAAATGTGAGTGTTTTGCATAATATGCAAGATACATTTCTTGTTAAACACCAAGTTATTAGCCTCACTGTTTAGAAGTTACTTGAGCACACACACAAAAAAAACAGATTCTTTGCTTTAAACTTTTACAGATCATGAAGAATACATTTGAATTATGGTTCTGTTATAAGTAAGCTCAAGAGAAGTGTAATCATTTAACACCAGGATTCCTATGCTTTAAGTGGAACAAAATGATAATTCTATGACATTTTAAAGATAATTGTAATATTTGCAGTGGATGATGGGACAGAAATACAGTATGAATAAAATTCTTCTACATTATATGTGGCCGTTGTGGGTTTATTAATACTGGAAGTCTGTATGAATAGAAGTCATGTTCTAGTTAAAATCTGCATATCATAAAAAGTTTGAACTCTGCTGAAAATAATCAGATGCAAAGGGACAAAAAATAGACCAAGAATCCTAGTGCTATATATAGGAATGGAAACCAAACTGGTTTTCTGGAGGATTAGCGTGAAGAAAAAAATTCTTGTGTTTAAATGTAACCATATATATCTATATAAAGAAGTAGGGGTTGAAGGTGTCTCTAGGCTCTTCATGTTGTTGTTGAGATGTCAGTTTAGCAAGGAATTTAAGCACATGTGGACATGAAGTATGTGAGCTGTCTCAGTGGTTTTAGGGATGCTGTGTAGAGCTTGGAAGCCCACAGGACTACTGGTGCAAGCTGTTGTACAGAGAGCTGGAAGAACTGGGTAAGAATAGAGTTGTTCTTTCTCAAATACCAATGCTTTTTCCCCCAGTATCACAAAGCCCATGGCCCTGGCCACACTGAGATCTGTCCCAGTTGTTCCTTTCTGCTTTGGGCCATGCATAGATTTTAGAAGTGCAGCCCCCCCAGGACTGAAGCACAAAGCCATTTTTTTGGCACCAGAGCAGTGCTGTGTTGCTGCCATGGCTTGTGTTACTGCAATGGGCTGGCCAAGAACTGCACTGAGGACAAACTTCTCAAAAAGGCAGAGCTTCTGAAGGAACCGCCTGTATCTCAAGCATCTGGATGAATCAGGGTTGATTTATCAGGCTGGAGACTATGGCTTCTTGGTGAGAAGAGGCATTTACCCTGTTGGCAGTGCCACACGCTACCCGCGGTGTCGGCCAGAGCCCTGGGTGGCCACATACATAGGTATCTTGTGGTCCAAGCTTGGCTCTGGAGCTGGAGCCGTCACCCAGAGCAGCGTGCCGGGCTTGTGGACACACTCATGCAACTTCTCTGCGGTGGCCCCCACACAGGAATCTTGGGCGGCTCCTAGCATCCAAGGGCTGTCCAGCTTTCCATTTTTGGAGTGTGTTATTTTCCCCCCTTTGCTGTGATTCAGGCGGGAAGGACTCATCTTTCCAGAGAATTACTCACATTATGTAGTAATCAGAAGTGACCACTCTCTCTGAGGTTCTTCCAGACGGACATTACCAGCCCACGCTCCCCCAAAAAGAGCATCTCACCACTCCTCATTGTCTTTCTTTTTTCGTTTGGTTTCAATTGTCTCACAGCCATTTCAGGACTCCAAGAGGAAAGAAAAGACTGTATTTTCAATAGAAACTAATTGTACCTCCAGGTTTTTTTTACAAGACCCATATGGCCGACTATGTTTTAGTGTGTGTAGCAGATTATTGTAAGCACTCTCAAGCATTCCTACCACTTTGTGGCAACGGGTGCCTGAAGTGTGAATCCATGATCCTCAAGCAGGTGCGGTCTGACATGACATTACCCGTTCAGGTGTTGGTGGAAAACAAGAGCCATAGCAGAGAACAAAGTAATCCCAATGCACGCTGGTTTGGTTGTTGGCTGCTGTTTTGTTTTCCTTGCAGTCAGTGATCTTCAGAAACAGAGCTACTGTACGAAGGGTGAAATTTCTTCTGTTGTGAAGGTTGCACGACTTGCGTGCATCACATTTGGTCCTCCAATTCTAAACGGTGCGCAGATCCTTTCGCTGACCTATCAATGGAAGAGATCATGTTTGTTCGTTGTGCACATTTCTGTGTAGCAGCAGAGAGAGAATATTGTCTTGTGCAGAGGTAAAACCATGCTGATGTCCTTGGAAAGAGCGAGGAGTCCTACTGCCTGCAGTTTATTGCAGTGCTACGTGAATGCAGTCACTGCGGTTGCGGTGTTGTCCCCCAGGACTGCTCAGGTGGGTGGGAGTGAGCGGAGGAGGAAGTTATTGCTGCACTGTTGACCCAATGAGCACTAACTGGTTTAAAAGACCACACTTGATGTTTTAAAGACTAGCTCACCATTTAGAGACAGAATTATCTACTCTTGCATGCCCAGGCATGTTTTTTTAATTTGTTTCCAATGATTTGGCAACTCTGCCTGTAGTTCATTTTCCACTTTGAATGCATACAACTGCTCAGAAACCCATAAGGGTGTTTTCACAGCCAGAGTGACTTCTGTAGGTCCCACTTCCCTCTGGAGAAAGAAAACATATTGGATAGGAGCGTATGTGTAGCCTTGGAAAGCTGATGTTACGGGAATGTATTGGCTTAGATGCTCCTCCTCAAAGGCTTTCTCTAGGGCCATTTGCTGCTCAGCAGAGTTGTATCTGGGATGCAGCTCTTGCACAACAAGCTGGCCTTTTCTCTGAAAAAGCTGCCTGGCCAAAGGAGCTGGCATCTGCAGCCATCTGGTATTTTTGTGAAGGCTGAGGATGTTTTCTGTGCTTGATCAGACTCCAATACCAGAGCAATTCTTCTGAGCTCTAAAAATCTGGATGCAGCTTTTAGAAAAGAGGCTGCACTTTGCCTGGGAAAGCAAAGCAGAGCATGCATGTCTCACTGGACATACTTTTGACTCCTATCTCAGAAGTGCATGGGTGACTGTTTTGGCTTCTGAGGGCTTCAACCCCTCCCCAGCCCTGTTTTAATCTCTGTTTTCAAGCTGCCCTCCGCAAAAGTAACACAGAGAACCCCCTGTGCACAGACAGGCGGAAACACCCATCCCGTGCTCCAGCACTTGTGCAAGTGTGCAGGGTTCTCTTTAAGAAGTCACGAGTTCTCATGGAGGAAAAAAATAATCATTTTACCCCAAAAGTCTGCTCCTATTCCAGTATAAACTGTCTCCAAACATGGAACAACGGCGTGCCATTTTGCTCTGCAGGCCAGCAGCGCTGAATGAATTGGCAGATGCTGCGCTTCTGCGTGATCTCTGGTAGCTACGCTGCTCCAGCGATGCTCCCCTTTCGTTGCAGCTTGGGTTCATGTTCGAAAGGGTCGATTTGCCAAAAAGGTGCCCCTCACCCAAGCCCCGTGCTGTCGGGAATTGCTGGGTGTATTCCCTTGCCCTTGGTGGGTGCCGACAGCCCGCGCCTGGCTTTGCGAGAGCTGGCAGTTGGACACAGAACATATAGACTGATGATGAGGTAGGGATTTTCTCACCACTGCCTGCTGTTACTGGCTCTCTGGATGTTCATACTGCTGGCTCTGGGGAAATCAAGCCTTTCTGGGAAGTGGCTACTCCCTATCCTCTTTATACAGAAAATGTATTGTTATTGTTTGAAAGCACTTTTGTATTGCCCTTAGACTACAAGTATGGCAATTGTTCAATTAGAAGACATCATGGTGCATAGCAGTGAAATACGACGTACAGTACCATGCAGTATGTATTTTCCAGATAAACTGGGAAAATAGTGAAATGGATCTGCAAAGTGGGGGCACAATAGCTGCTTTACATTCCTCCACGTGTGGAATTTATATGCACTACAGAGTGACTCTGTTTTGTTACCATGTGTTTAAGATGATCTGATGATTCGTCGTATTTCTAGCAGTTTTCATTTGCTCAGTTGTGTTTGTGGTCCGTGCACAAAGTAGCGGAGACTTCAGCTCACACGTGGCTGTGAACTAGTGCTGGCTGAACCCTCCCGCCATTTATTTCCACTACGGCAGAGAGAGAGAACAGACTTAACCGCTGAAAATACAAGAGACTATTTCTCCTTCTCATCCAGGGGCAGCTCAAGCAATTTGCCAGAGAGGAGCATTTGGCTGCGGTTGCAGACCATGGGTTATTTCATCGAGACTTCCCAGCCTCGAGGTTTACCTCCTCCGAACCCCCCGGCGGGGAGCTGGGAGACGCGTCACCGTTCAGCTTAACTCGCGTCACGATGACGGCAGGAATCGCTGCCGGAAAAGGATCTGCATCTGTTAGCGCTGACTCCCGCACCGATGGAACAGCCCCGGTCTTTGTCTTGCAACTGGGGAATCGTGCCCTCGTGTACGGTTCGTAGGGATCTTGGCGAGGCCAGAGGAGCTATCTGGGAAAGCAATAGTGCTGCTCCTGAGCCTGGCAAGCCCACAAATCGCCGCTGACAGCCACCGGCAGCAGCACGTGCTCTGCTCCGACTGACGTGAGCGCTCAGATGCGTCCTGCACATGTTACGATGGGCCAAATTACCATGAGATGGCAGGATGGTTCCTATCCTTGACACGTATCCAGTAAAGCATCACACCCTCTCCTATTGCCTTGCGTTCCTGGCACTTAGCCCGGGATTTAGCTTTTAGTGAAGTAAGAGAAATCCAGAATTAACCGAGGAGGGCTTTTTAAACCTTGCATTTGCAGGGGGCAGGAGAAGGTACCAAAGCCGCCCGAGGAACACGAGCACCAGCCCAACAAAGGCGCCCTTGTGCGGGCGGGGAGATGCAGCAGAACCTGTGTCCGGATGAAAGCCGCCCTATCAAAATAGCCATAAACAAACCCGCCTCCTCCGCTACAGAAAAGCTGTTGTGCCAGGAGCATATTAAATTGTATATGCTTTTTCTCAAGGCAAAAGAATTGCAGCAGTGACGGCAGCTGTGCGTGCTGGAGCTGAGCCACCGTATTCAGCTAATGAAGGCCTTGCAGAGGACGGGGTGGGGGAAGGACTGCAGATGAATGTTTTATTCAGAGGGACCCACACTGAAATAATCTACCGGCACCGGGGATATGTGGTAGGGAAAAAGAACGATGGCCCCGCCACCGAAAGCTGTTTGCCAGAGGGCAGCACAGGTGATGGGTCGGATCCCTTCCCACGCCGGGATCTGCAGTCCTAGGGTATTGCTGTTTACAGGATGAGGCAAGATGTGTTTTTCCTTCCACGGGTTTCCCTGGAGAGTTTCTCAGTCCAAAGCCCCAGCAGCAGAGCCGGGCTGCAGCTGCCCGTCTGGCCCAGGTGGAGGAGCAGGTTAGGGGCACAGGGGTGCGGAGCTTGGGGGATGCAGGAGCTGAGGCTTAAAACCAGTGAGCAGCACGGGAGAGGTGGGCAAGCTGCTGCTTTGGGGCGGTGGGCTCGGGACTCACCCTGTGCCACCTCCACCTGAGCATCCCCACGCAAGGGCCAGGGCCCCGGTGGGACCCCTCTGCCCTCTGCAGCCTCCACGTGTTGGTGCGCTGGGAACGGCCACAAACAGGATTTCATCACCATCTGCTCCATCCCAGCCACCCGTGAAATGAGCCTTGCGACCGGTGACAGAAGCCCATTGCGTGGCTGGGAGGAGGACGTCTGGGGCTGCTGCCCACGCTTGGCTCTTCACTCCTTGGGCTGTTAAAGGTCCGAGCCTGAGCCTTGCAGCGCTGCACAGAGGAGACACACAGGTCCCATGGGAGCCCAGAGCAGCCAGAGACCTTTTGTGGAGCGTGGTGAGCACCTAAAGCCTCTTTCCACCATGAGTCGCAATTTCCCTGTGAGCAAAATTGAGCTGTGGGTAAAGAATATGACATAAATTCCCATTCATCCCAAAATTTAGGAACATCAAGAAAACTAGCAGGATGCTTTCCCTATTAACTCAGGAGCATGCTAGTGTAGAGGCACCTCACATAGCTCCTTCATAGGAGGGAGTGAACTGAAATGGTATAAATTCAGAAAGGACAATTTATGTGAAAACACCTCGCAGGTGCCTCATCAAAGATGAGCTTATCCTCAGGCCATGCAGTTCAAACGCCACAGTGAGGAAATGGGATAGAAGAGCCCGACACCCTTTTCAGCTTAAAGTCAGTCACTGCAGCTGTCCTATTCTTTAAGGTAAAGAGGAAATTTATGGCTCTGCTGCAATGTGAGCAATGCTCTGAGAGCGCCCACAAGGTAAATGCCCTTTTGTGTTTGAATCCGTTCCATATCTGAAGTCACTGTGCACATAGGGCTAACACGATTCAGTGAAAGAAACCCATTTCAGTTGCTTTTTAAGCAGATTACAGCAGATTAGCCGACTAATCTACATGGAATCCTCTCTCCAACAATGTCAAACGGTAAACAAATCCAGCCACTTTTGTATTGCATATAAATATTTACTGTGGATTTTATTAAGATTAACTTCAAATGATATTTGCAACAATGGTTTTATTTTATGACTTATTACCTTTAGTAATGTAAAACCTCTTGAAGGAAACATACCTTGAGCAAAGCGTGAATGTAAGGCCGATCAGCTGTACAGTAGCATGTACCAGAGCAAGTACACAAACAGAAACCGAGTACATTATCAACAAGAGAGGAAGGAAGCTACTAGTAAGAATAAAAGCTGCTGGTGCAGAATACAACTGCCTGGGATTATCATCACATGAAGTAAAATCTTTCCTGGAAGATGTGACTTGGCGTTAGGAGCTGACACCTCACTGCTATTCACAGTCGGTTCCTTAGAGGCAGAAAAAAATTGCGTATGGACTGCAAGCAAGGGGCATTTGATGGATGCTGTTTAATATCCTGGCACTGCACCGTCCTCAGACGTTCAGTGTGCATGAACCTGTGCTTGGAAGAACCGAGGCAGCCTTTCTAACGAAGCAGGAGGAGAAGGGGGCGATGCGCAGTAGGTGCCCGGAGCAAGGAGCATCCTTCCAAAAACCAATGACCACTGCTGAGGTCATGCAAAAGCCAGTGCGGGTCTGTGCCTGGCAGCACATCGCGCTCCCAACCGACGGTGGCATTTTGGGGTCCACTCATCCCCATGGGGCTGCTGCGCCTGCGGGCACCGGGGCTGGAGCGCTGCCTTGCACTGCTCCGCCGGGAGCGCAGCTGGCCCCGCGCGCCTCTTGCCTGGGCCGCGGGGAATGTTGTGTCTACCAGGCTAGCGGAGGAATGCTCAGTTTACAAGACAATGGCTTTTTAGGAAGCCAGAAAAGCTTAAACAGCCTTCCCAGATGGAAGATCGTCCCTTTCCACCCTTTGTACAATTAGGGCAGCTTCATACTCCTATAAAGAGACGATCTGTTTAATATAAGAGATTTCCAAAGTCTTAGCAAATGAGTATCTGAGAACTGGCTTCTGATGTGGTTTATGTTCTTTTTGATAGATTTAGGTTATGGGAATGTTGGTTACAGAGGCAGTGAGTGATTCATGCTGAAACCATCCGGGTGCCATCTGATACACGCCGTCCACCCGAAGGTAGAGGCGGCTGCTGCGTGTGTTGTATTAGTGCTGGCAGTTCCAGCTGCTCCGTGGTAAGTTCTAATTGCAGAAGAACTACTACAGCAGAGAAAGAGAAATGGCTGCATGTTGCAAAAGAGAGGTAATTCTTACCAGGTCAGCATTCACATAGCAAGCCGGGGGGGTTACAGTGATGCCTCGAGACCTCAAGCTGAAGTGCTGTGTGTAAGGAGCTATACCAGCACTGTAGGAAGAGCAGGTCCCCATGCAGCACCTGACAAGAACAAAGCAGCACAGGCGGGAGCTGGCTGCTCTGTGCTCGCTGCCCACCTTGGAGCTCTCTGGCAAAACATCTTCTCCCATCTGACTTCAGCTTTGTCTCGGTAGCACCTGCAGGATCAAGCCCTGGAGCAGACAGGGGAAAGAAGCAGGGGAGAAATATCATTGTCCTCTGTATTTTTTCCCTACAGTCAAGCGTTTTGAAGCCCTGTTTCTATCTGAAGACCATCAAAGCCAGCAGAGGGGCAGAGGGTGGTCTGTGAAAGATCTCACCGGGAAAAATCTGAGGGGAGCTGCTGTTCAGGAAAGGACCGCAGCCCTCTGGCTCTGCCGCACTGCCCGCAGCCCACGTCCACCAGCTGAGCCTTTCTGCCTGGTCCTTGCCACCACCCAGGCTGCCCGCTGGAAAATCCCTCACCGATGACCCTTAGCACCGCAACTGGAGAGCAGACACCGAGAAGTGATGCCAGCACGCTGCCTCGTACAGAGGTCTGCTTCCAGGTGTGAGCTCAGTGCTGGAAATTGGGAGAACAAAGCAGCAGTGGGAAGACGAAGTGGCTGCTGTCACCCAGCCGCCCTGCAGCACATCCCTGCGCGGAGTCCTGTCACAGATTGCAGCAAGGGAGGAACTGGGATATTCCTCATCAAAACTCCCAGATTCCCTTTGGACTTTCATAACTTCTCCAAGGCTTCTGTGAGAGCAGGGCTAGGCCACCAGCCAACAGCTCTGCAGCATCACATACCTTAGTTGCCATGTAATAAGCAGAAGACTTGAGGATCCTATTTTTGTTTGCAGGGTTGTGGATTTTTTTTTTTTTTTTTTTTGCAGGTTTCCCCCTCTATTGCTCAAGTTTCAGTGACATATAAAACCAGACGGAAAGTTTCTGTCTTCTTTTACATCAAATTTATAATCAAATTTATATGTTGCTTCTGGAGTTCCCTGGACCGTTTACTCTGAGTTTATTAATGTTAAGATAAAATTCAGAGTCACTAGGGATTGCTAGATTGCACAGGCACCAAAAGAGCCCTCGAAATGGTGCGTGAGGCTGCTTGTGCTGGAGCGGCAGCCTGAAGCCCACCGTGCCCTGCAGGTGACAAGGGAGCACAGGGACTTGGGGCGTCCCCATGGCCCCACGCAGCCATCCCAGGGAAGCCACCCCGCTCCTGGGCTCTCTCCTCCTCTCGTCTTGCAGCGCTCCGCAGGCTGCATGCCCGGGGGTGGCCGGTGAACCCCACTTCACCAGCAGCCGCCTCGCCACACTTGCGCGGAGCACAAAACCGCCCCGAGGAGGAGAGGCGGCAGCTGCAGCAGCAGGGACGCGGATCTTCCCTGGCTCAACACAAGCGCAGCCCTTTGTGCACAGCGCAGGTTTGTGGCCTTGGGTGAAGCACAGCACTCCAGATAAAGGCGCCGCAAGGGAGCCTCGCCGGGCTGGCAGAACGATGGCCAAAGCCTCGCGCCAGCAACTCCTTCCTGAGATAGCACAACGCGCTTTCAGGATTTATTGCCTTTATCCCCATTTGCGGCCAGCCTGAATGTTTCAATTATCTTTTCATGTTTTGGCATTTCCCTAACAAGCAGGGTTTTTTTTTTTTTGTTGCTTCTGTTTCAGCAGAGACAGACAGGGCCTTGTTTTCCAAACATTACGCGCGTACATTGAAAAGCAAGTGGGCAACGGCAAAGCATATTTGGTCTGCCTTGGTGGTTTAAAAGGTTATTAACCGACCTCTGTCTCATCACCTTGCCTCATAAGTCTAGCAAAGGCTCCATTCTCAGCCCTTCAGCAATGAATCCTGTTTCCTCTGCGATGGGCTCATGATTTCGTTGCTGACCCTAGCAATTAATTGCTGATAATTCACTCACTCTGAGTTTCTTAGCAATCTGCTCCCCAGCTTGACTTTTTTAAGGCAAATTCAGCCTTGGAGTAACTTAAAGCGAGGAGTTATAACAGCACCGACTTGAGCCCACGGTTTCTGCTTTTTTGGCTCTATTAGTATCTCAAATTGCTTATTGGCATCGGGTGGCTGTTTTCAAGATCTCACATAGCTTCAAGTCTTCCTCTCTGATGCTACATACACTGATAATGAGCTGCTTTCGCTAATCTCCCATCAGGATTCATAATGTCATAAGAAAAACCTGGTAGAAAAAAAAAACGTTCATCACAGTTTGTTCTGCGGTACAAAAGGTCATTCTGGCTGAATAGTTTGTCAGAAAATTTCCATTTGGTGTGAAAGTTTTCAGGGAAAATTGTGAGTTTCTCCTCAGCGACAATCAAAATGTTTCGTTTCCGATAGCTACCAACTGTCCCCTGTACAGAAGCGCAAATCGAGATGCAGACACGAAAGGGCATTTTCTGCAAGAGTCCTCGTGCAAAGCTCTGCATGCTTCTCCAGCAGCACTTCTTGCGACGCCAAGTTACCCGCCGCCCCCCGAAGCCCCTCCAAACAGTCTCTAAAGTGGCTGGGCGCTCGGCTCTGCAGCTCGCCCGGGCACCACGTGCTGATTTCCGCAGGGCATGGCTGGGGTGGTAACTGCGGGAGGATTATCTGCATCGCACTCCTCACGGCGACGTGCGCAGCTAGATTGCTGAAGGGAAGAAAAGCGGAAATATAACCCGATGAGAACTCTCCTTATGTCGTTGCCAAATACGATCCTTTGGCATTAGCAGATCAGCCTAAAAAAATTCCGGCCTCTTGTTTTTAATCTCATCCCAACCATCACTACAGGCGACGCTGTCGGCTGACCTGTGCCTGAAGCAATAGGACCGGTGTGCGCCCTTAGCAGGGAATGCATCCCAAAACCACAGCATCGCCTTTCCACCTGGCAGGGAGCAATGGTGACAGGGTGCTGTGATAGGAAGGGATACATGGCTCTTGAAAACAGCGTTGAAATAACCTCTGGGAGCCAAAATGCTTCGTTTCAACAACAGCAAAACAATTGCACACGAAACCTCAGCTCCCAGGAGGGCGTGATTAAAGGAATGGATTTTGGCCAAAGGGGGAAAATGGATTGAATCTGCACATTCACACCCAGCGGCGCGGTCCCGCGGGTGCTGTGCAGGTAAGGGGAGGGCTGTCTGCTGAGCATGGCTCACCCGCGGCTGCTGCTAAACTCATTTTTAATGCAGCGTTTTCGATTATTTCCTATTCACTTGATACGCCACCAAAATAGATCCAGTTCTCCCCTGTTTTAGCCTCTGCTAAAACCCTCAGACCACATCTTCTCCTATAACAAAAAGTATGTGGAATTGGCTAAAAAAGAAACATTCCTGTTCTCACAACACTTAAAAAAAAATCCACTCCTTTCCTAAAGAAAAAAATAGCACTTATAAGACTTTATAAAACTGCTTCTGTCCAGAAGGCTCCTGCGTCAGATCAGCTTTGTCCCTTTAACCATTACTGCGCCAAGCCTCACTGTAAATTATTAATCATCCAGAAATAGCTGCTGAAAATAGAGGCTAAAGGGAAGGCTTGATAACAGCAATGCGTATGGCATAATTTATTTTGATCTTCCTGAAAGTCTCGCCTGGAGCCTGCAGCCGAAAGTCTGATCTTTGAGAAGGCAGGGCAGAGCACGGGAAGGATAAAGCTGTGGGGACGCAGCCAAAACGGAGCACGGGGCCGCGTGGCCTGGGGGGGACAAACGCGGGGCGCGTTCATTGTAGCTGGGAAAGGGAGAATGAGAGAAAGGGAGAGAGAAATCAAGCAGCAAGCTGAACTTGCAAATGCTTTTGGCATGAAATCATGAGGGCAAATGCAAAGCTATCCGCCCACGCACACACGCATGGAGCTGCCACTCCACAGGGATAATCCTATATATATATATATATGTATAAAATGAGTCTCATATATATAATGAGACTGCAAGGGGGTTCACTGCCTCCTTACAGTGGAGTAGAAGACCTCTGGGCCATGCTGCCCCATTTGTGAGCTCAGCACAAGGCACAGCACTGGATGAATGCAGATGCTGAAAGAACAATATGGGATGCAAGCTGGAGAAATGCAGATGCTATAAGAGTGATATGAGATGCAAGATGGATAAATGCAGATGCTAAAAGAGAAATATGGGATGCAAGCTGGACAAAAGCACGTTTTTGCAGCAGTGTGGTGACTCTGGGCAGGCTCCCAGCCCCTTGGGAGCTGCGATGAGCCCAGTGGATGGGCACAGCTTGTGAGTTCTCTGTGCCCCACGGTGGGGTGACTGTCCTGATGCTGCAGAGCAGGGACGAGCAGAGGTGCACAGACCCCATGTCCAAGTGGGGGAGCATTGGGAAAACTGCAGCCAGGCAGAGCTGCCGGCAGAGAGAAGGACATTTTGTTGTGAAGTGGTTTTTCTTCTTCTTGGATATTTTTTTTTTCCAAGTTGCATTTCTTTGCGAGGCTTTGTGGACAGTGTGGGCAGAGCCAAGTGGAAGGAATTTAAAGGGAGAAGCCAGTTCAGGGTCACAGCCTGATACGCGAACATAAACCAAACAACTGCTCATGGGACAAAGCAGATCCCCAGAGCTGATGCGGGGCCACGGACGTGCGGGCTGGGACTGGTGCTGGGGGCAGCGCTGGCTGCGTGCGGCCATCAGCCAGGGCCACCCGGGCAAGTGAAGAACACATGCAGCCAAAACAAGGAGGGAGGCTTGAGGTGGGCCTGCACAGGGAGCTGAGGGGGCACAGACCCAAATAACAAGCCTGACTTGGCTGTTTTGGTCCTGGCCCTTAATCTGGGGAGGGAGTTTCTGGGCAGTTTTCCAGCTGGGGCAAGGGGAGCCCGGGAGAGAGCGGTTAAGTGAACGTGGCCTGAGGAGGGACAACATTTGAGCCAGGCACAAGCCAAGAAGCCTTGCAAGGAAAAACAGTCAAGTTGTTTGTTCTGTTGCCTTCACATACAGCAAGGACTTCACCAGCAAGGAGTCTGATGCACTATTCAGCTATCATGGCTTTAGTAAAGGAAAGCAGGAAGGCTGGATTGCTTTTCTCCTGCTCCATTAATGCCATTTCATTGTCACCTCTTCTCTGGCACCTGCTTCTTTCTAATCCATGCATAGCTAGATTAATTGCTAGATTCATAGCTGCAACCTGAATGTCCCTTGCCACAGACCATGCGCGAGTACAGCCACTGTGACTGTACCGCCCTTGTGCGGCTGACAAGATTTCACCCTGGGGTGAGGTGACCACCACACACCTCTGTAGGCCCCACAGCCACAGCAGGTGGTGTTTTATAGGGGAAGTTTTTCTGGCATCACCATACATACGCTGGAAATTGGATTGCAACCATGAAGTTCACTGTGGATCAGAGTTGCATTTTGAAGCAGTGATGTAGAAGTTAAAGACTCCATAGCTGATTCCCAGTCTCTTGAGCCATCTGGCTCCCTATCACTATTTTATCTCTCTCAAACGCTGTGAATTGTGAGGCCCTGTTCTGGAGTAATGGTGTTTCAAATTAAATCGACAGCCAGTTTGGGTTACGCAACTGCGCAGCGAAGAAACAGAAGAGGCAAGGGAGAAAGTTCCTCCCAGTGAAAGGCTCCTGATGACATTTATGCTCAGGGGCTGCAGGGGGAATTCCAGATGGATGGGAAAGTATCAGTGACACAGCCAGCCCCTGCGGAGGGTGGGCCCAGGGGCACCGGTGAACCGCTGGGGAAGCTGTGGTTATGAGATCAGAGGGACGGCCCGGGGAAAGTCAGCGGAGATGTGTGGAAACCCAGTGGGCAGCTAGCAGTGTGGTGCTGGGCTGAGCATGAGATGGGAAGGGTGTGGTAATGCAGACTCCCAAGGATGAAATGCTTGCTTAACGCCAGGAAAAGAAGCAGGTCCATCCTGGTGACGTCAACAGAGCACTCCAGGCTCAGGGTTAGTCACGCTCTGAAGTGCCGGACAGCATCTGGGCTGTGCCTGACCCTGCCTCTCCATCCCTCAGAAAGCCAGGGTTGAACAAGACCACACAGCACACCGCACACCTCCAGAGGGACGTGATTAAGCCATGAATAAGAGATCCACCAGCTGTTGTGCTTTGAGTGTGTGCATACGCTGTTGAAGTATGGCAGAAAACTAAACCGTAGGCCAAGAGAGCTTGGGACCAAAGGTGAGACCTCCATGAAGGACCATGGCAACAGCTACAAGACTAAAAGCATGAGCAATGGAAGCAGACACTATGTTAGCATGGGTGTTTGAATTTTGACATCTTAATTTCAAACAAAGGAGAATAGGAGACTATTTTTTAAATTCTTCCCGTTAAGTAACGCTCCCAACTCCTATTTCAACAGGCGCTGAAGACACATGACTTTTGGACACCCTTGTGAGTTTCTACCACTTCTTTGCTTCCATAGCAGCCACAACGAGCAGCTGGCGTGGAAGTGGCAGCATCCCCTCCTGGACCCCAGGCGCCGGGGCAGCATCCCGCTGCTGTGGGGCTGCCGGGCTGTGCGGGAGCGGCTGGGGCTGCTGGGCTGCAGCTCTCTTCTCTGGCATTCACATAAACTGAAGTGAGACGGGAAAGCTGTGGCAAAAGAGGGAGAAAATGAAGAGGCTGAGGGGATCTGGAAACCATGAACGGGGAAAGAATGGGCAGGAACAAGGAAAAAATGCAGCGAGAGAAGGGAAGAAAAGAAGTCATGGTGAAGGAACAGGAGTAATAAACCATGCAATACAACAGAAGCAGCGCAAGCAGCTTGACATTTGTACGCACCGTGGCTGGGCTGTTACCCGTGGTATTTTACTTCACAAACTCACCCAGCCATCATGCACCGAACAATCGTTATTGCAGCAGATGCAGCCAGACGTACGTAGGAGTGTGTTAATATAGGACCTGATGTAAAAAACACCTGCTAGTTTGGCAGGGTCTCTCAGGAAAGATACATGTGGCTCATGTGATTCTGCAGTATTTACTAAGGTATCTACTGCTTTCCCATCACACCATGTGTAACTCCCATTTGCCTTTCCGGGAGCTTTGCACAGTGATGGTGTAACAGAGACACCGGACTGAAGTTAAATGTAGCTGGTCCCATTTACACTAGCAGAGAAGCTGACGTCTTAAATGTTCTTCTCCTTTTTTTTTTTTTCCCCCCATCTGAAATATCTAGGACATGGAGAAGACTTCTCTCTACAATACCTAGACTCTGAGGCCTTCTTGATTACACTGGCTTAAGCTTTTATAAGCCTGAAGGAGCTGTGCTGATGCCCTGAAGTTACACAGTGAAGAGGCACTTTTTGGAGATGAGTGCAACGTGGCCTGCCTCGTCGCAGTCCCAAATACCACAATTCTGAAATGAACGTGTGTCGTTGCTGAAGTCTTAGAGGTGCTGACATGCTTTCCTGGCATGAGATTCCAAACCCCAGGCCAGGCTGGTACCTGGCAATTCGGCAGCATTATGGGCCTGTTTCCAGGAGCATCGCTGGGACGGAGGGCTCTGACTCACACGCAGACGGCAAACAGCTGCAGCGATTTCAGATGTCACCACCCCACAGCTGTCTGTCCGGGCTCTCTGCGGGAGGCTGCCCACGAGCAGAGGCAGCCAGAGGGGATGGATGCCTGTGCCTCAGCTGTCCCAGCTCCGGGCCCGCTGGGATGCACAGAGAGGGCAGGTGGAGCGCTGGGCAGCACGAGATGGGGAGGCACCCCTGGCACAGGGGCAAAGCCTGACAGAGGGAACACCATTAACTCTCCCAGCTAATTACAGCTCATTTCCCAGGATCCTTAGCAAACAGGTTTCTGCTCTGCTTCCCTGTTGCTCCATGGGATTTCTTTCCCAGGGTTTGCCCACTTCTGGTCTCTCCTTGCCACACTGTCCTTGCTGGAGCTCCAGCATCTCCCACTCCTCACCTTCACGCATGCGCGTGCATGGGAGAAAGCCTCCAGCGCAGGTGGTCATGCCATGGGAGGAGCAGGTCTCAGATGCCTGCAGAGGTGGGCAGCCAGAGCTACTGCCAGCCCTTGCAGCTATAGCAGACACAAAGCAGGGATGCAGAGAAAGCTGTTCTTTTATCCCTTGTCTCTTTGCTTGCTTCTTGGCATTTTAAACCTTTTCTGCTCACCTTTCTCTTCTCAGATTTTCTTCTAGCCCAAAATAACTGCAGCGACACGACCCACCACCTTGAATTTTGTTCTCAGCCTCACAGTCGCCACTTTATTTTGCCTTTTCCCAGTTTCATGAAAGAACGCAGTCGCATGAATAACAGGATTATTTATCATCCTCTCCCTCCCCTTTCAGGATGACTTGCTGTTTATGGAAAGCGCTTGAGTGCAGGAGAGATCGTGCTACAGTTAAACAGACAATGCTTAAAGGGCCATTGCCTGTGCTCTGGTTTAACACAGCATTTCTCACCGGTTTCCAAGAAAGAAGGAGTTCTGTATCTGGACCGATGGGTACCGCATCACAAATCGATGCTAGAAGGTAAAATAACGCTACATTCAATAGGATGGAGAAGATGATTCTGCACTTCACTTTTTGCAAGAGCCAGGAAATTCACTTTTGCTGTAAATGCATGTACACATCCCCTTTGTAGCCCAGCACCATATCACATGCAAGAACATGATCCTTGTGAACATGGAACAGTGGCTAGCGGGTCACAGACCAAGCTAAGACATCTACACGTGACATGGCCAAATGATGTGACCACTGTGTGCTTGCAAGAGCTCCCCTGGGCCTGGAGTCCAGCTGGAAGATGCTGAAACTTGCCCTGAGCTGGTGGGTGGCTGAGAGATTGGGTGGGTTCGGAAATGGTTGCTCCCAGCTTCTCATCTGCAGCTTGCAGGTTGTTTAGCTTCACCACATCCCCTCTGCATTTCCAACCACGTGCCTAGTGGTGATAGAACTTTAGCAGCTTTTAGCAAGAAACTGCATAAGTACAAAGCATTGAGGGTAAGCAGCTGGAAAGCACTGAGTTCCCTGGGAAGTTCTGCTGAGGAATGTGTGCCATAGCATGGGCTGCTTGCTCTGCACCACTAGTGGGTCTGTGGGTACCGTGTGCCTCGAAGGATGAAGGTGTGCCGAGAGGATTAGCTTTGGGGGACTTTTTTGGGGGGGGACTCTAACAGAGTGGGCTCTGTGAAGCCCTGTGGGGTGATGCTGCACCTGACTGGGGACTTCATGCGTGGTCCTTTGAACTATGTGCAGCCACTGAGACCATGTGAGGACAAGGATGCTGTATTTTTAGAAGTTGGTGATGAAAGAAGAAAGAAGAAAATGAAAAGAAAAATGTACAGAACTCTGCAGCAGAGTTTCTTTTTTTTAAAAAAAAAGTAAAAAAAAGGAATGTCATGCTTTCTATTTGCTCCTCTCCTTCCCCTCTATTAACTGGGTTTCTGTGACAAAAAGGGTCAGAAATTCAATTAGGAAATTTCACAGCCATTACAAACATCTGCAGTTCAAAATAAATTAGCAATTCCACTACAGCAGCCTTCATATCTCCTTTGTCCTTTGGGCACGGCTGGATCCTGCAGTCTCTGGTGTGTGCAGAGCTGAAAATGCGTGCATCATTCTCGTGAGTTTTTATTGTAAGGGAGGGAATCTCACAGGACAAATGTGTAATGTTGTAGGAGCAACAAGGTTGCATGGATACAAGAACACAAACGGGGCGGCCTGCACTTTGAGAATATGAATTCTTCGGAAGAACAACTATCTCACTGTGTTTGGATGGTGTTTGGATGGAGCTTAATAAAATGGACTGCTCCAAGCTAGGCCTCCGCAGGCTTCCAAGCTACAAACAATGAAGAATAATATCACAATTTTATGGTACTTAGCATGGCTGAGTTACATCCTGGATGGTCTCCACAGAATCTCTGCGACTGGCTTTGATTTGAGTCAGAAGAGAAGGGTTTTACACCCACATTGCTGGGGATAAATGAGTACGTCACGCACAGGACCCCGGAGACCGAGCCCACAGCATATTACTTTCATTTACAGCGCGTATCAGCGTGGTATACCTTAAGCTATGCTGGTACTTTTACAGTTATTCAGCTGGATGAACTAAGTATTACTGACAAAACACAGCCCATTTTTAATAGCTTTATCCACCAGGCAGAAGATATCCCCGACTTGCAGCAATTCCGCTGTCCCATAGGGGTGGAGAGCAGGGAGCAACTTCATCTACCCACTAAAATAGCGGGCCGTGCTGGTATGCAAGTGCCCTAGTTTAATGCCTAAACATGGTATCTTGCTACCCAGGCTGGCAGGGCTGCCCGTTCGTGCTCCAGCCCTGAAGGTGAACTGCGTGTCACTCAGCATGGCTCCTGCAGCAGGGAAGGTCAGGCAGCCCCTCGCTTCTGGCTGTGCGGCTGAACCTCCTCGGTAAGAAGAAGCTGGGCAGGGGGAAGAGCACATTAAGCAGAGAGCTACTAACCACCTTTGCTATTAAGCCAAAGCACTTCTCCAGGGAGAGCTAGGTCTAACTTCTGCTGAAGGCAAAGGGGCAGCTTTGGGAGGTGTGTGGCAGCCCTAGCAGGACGCTGGCCCACTCACGGGGGAGCAAACCCCCTCCAGAAATATTGTGGCTTCAAGTGCTGAGCTGCACAAGTGGCACAGGCCATGGCTACCCTCTGTGCTCACTGGTAGGGACATCGTAAAACTGCTCTGAGCCCCTCCTGATCACTCCGCTTAGCTGAAACCTTGTAGCAGATTTGCTTCTTATGACTGTTTGAGAAAATTATCAACCGTGAAAGCATCTGGAAAGCTGCACCCAAAAAAGTTTCAAAGAAAACAAAGCTTGGCCAGAAGGACGGAGCCAGTGCAAGGATCCAAAAGGAAGAGCTGGAAAAGGAGGAAGCAATATCTGTAGGTGTACCAGCTGGGATACTAACTGTCATGCTTCTCCTTGCAGCTTTCCTTGCTGCTGTTCATGGGACAAGTTTCAGAAAAGAGGCTGGTTTGTCTGTCGTAAGTGCCCTCTGCATTTGTAACCCATTGCCTGGATTTCACTTGCACCTGGGTCAGCTTTGTGCCTGTTTCCGAAGGCAGGTAGCAACCAAACAGAGGGAAGAAAACCTCCTGCACCATTGGCACGTGCCCCTCTGAAAATACAGGCCAAAGAAATGGTCAAAACCAGAGAGAAACTACCGATCGTGGGTGAGCTTCCTGGATTTATGGTATGAACTTTTACCCTTAGTATTATCCAGTGTGGCACTGCCACTGAGCAGTGTGTATCCCAGTTGCTGAGAGCATTTCTTACGGTCCCTTTCTGGAGCCAGGACACTCTTGGCTCTTGGTCCATCTTCAGCTGCCATGGCAGGATGCATCCCGCAGAACGCACTGAGCCCCAAACAGCCCCTACAATAAAAGCAGGTCACCCTTCCGAAAAGCCCAACCCTGACCCAAACTCACCATTTTGTTCATTTCAGTGTGATTATCAATGAGGCAAAATCCCCGCTGAAATCAACTCCGGAAAAGAATCAGACAGGTTTCCCAAGACTGCTTCAAGAGGGAGGTGATTGCAAAGACACTGTTCCTCTGGCAAGCTTAAGGCTTGTCAGGAGCGCTGAGCAAGCGCCAACATTTCAACCCAACCTTTGAAACAGCAGCAACCTCCCGCGTGCCGCAGCGCCCGCCTTGCTGCCGCGGCTCCGTGCCCTGGCTGCCCGTGCTCTCGCGCGCATCGTGGCCCCGGCACGCTCCTCTGAAACCTGAGTTGGTCCTGCCACGTGGCTTGAGCCAGCCGTGTTTCTAACAACTGAGCCTGCACGGACTTAAACGAGCTTTGTAACTGGTGCTGGAAGCCTGGTTTGGGGCACCCGGCTTCATGCATCACCACTTGCAGAAAACACGGGTGCCACTGAAGTAGTTTCATTTTGCGTCAAGGAGCACCCGCATCCCTTCCCCCAAGCCACGTGCAGTGCAAACCCTGGAAATCTTCCCTCTCAACACTCTGTCATAGCGTAATTCTATTATAATTCCTGACGTTTGAGGGGCTTCTAGCAGTACATGCTTCAAATTAGACAAGCAATATCTTGCTTGCTGCTTTCAGATAAATAAAAAAGTGCAAAACCTGATTTTCTGATGCTCTGTTCTTTGTGCTCATTTTCTTTTCAGCCTATAAATACCACCCTGTCGCTGTCTCCACATGTGTGGTTATAGGTATTACATAAAAGATGAAATTTTATGTCAGATGCACACGTTTAATAGACTTGTAGACTGTAGGAAGGTGCCATGCAGAAGTAGAGGTATGCTTGTATGGTGTTTTGGACTCTTCCGACTTGCATGGCACAAATGAATTTCTATTTCAAACAATAGGCAAGGAGAAGATGTGTTTCGTAACCAGACAGACAACCCAAGTATAAAGTGGTGTGCAGATTCTGTGTGAATTTTATTTGTGTTCCCTGGTCTTTGGTCTCTTCAGGGATCTTACATATTTTGCAGTATTATCAAATATTTGCAATGATCCATATAAACAGCCTAATGTTAAAAGCTACTCCAAGTGTAACTCGACCCAGAGGAGAGATGCTTATCTGAGCTCCACAATGACAGATTTAAAAAAGATGCTGATGCAGTATGCTTCTCATAAAATGAGGGAAATGCAAGAAAAATCAAAACTGTATAGATTTTTTAACAACAGATAAAGTAGGAGTTATCTCTACATTGGCTTTCACAGCTTTTTCACTTGAAGAAGCTACAAACCCCCAGCACTGCTGATCCCAGGCACATCAGGCAGTGAAAGAAGGAAGGAGAGGAGTAAACGCTCAGCGAGACCAGTACTGTCAGAATCTATTTCACTGTTTGGTAATTATTATTTTTATTACTATGACAACACAGACCATAAGAGTTTTTTCTTTAACCCAAGCAAATGATAAGTGCAGATGAGACTTTTTTTTTAACTAAAGTCATCACTTTTTGCTTCTGTGATGTAAGAAAGTGCCATCACATAAGAAAGTGAAGGCAACTGCCAGTGACCTGCCCTGCTCTGTCTCCAGCGTGCCCTGCTGCTGGCCAGTGCAGGCTGCATGCAATGTGGCACTCGGATCATTTCTTGTTATTTATCAGAAGGCATTTGAGAATGGCTGCACACTGGCTCAGCATTTTCCTTAAAAAAAAAAAAAAAAACTTTTTAAAGTGCTTCCAAATCTTTTACATCTCTTTTCCTTTTCTCTCTTTTCAACCCCCACCTTTTTCTTTCCCCCCTTGTGGTCCCGGAGACCACCCTGTAAGTCTACATGACATCATGAGAGAGAATGAAACGTACTTGAAAGGCCACTTCTGTTTTGGTGGGAACTTCTATGCAATTGCAAAGTGCCCATTAAAGCACAGGTTGTTTCCTAGAAGCATGTCCAAGCCAGTAGCGTGCAAACCCCTCCAGGGCTTCTAGAAAGCATTCGCTTTTGAAATGCTGAAGGAAATTCAGAGATGAAAGGATAAGTCTCCCTGGCTGTGCATTTACAGTCTATTGTCTTCCATGAAGGATAGTATCACTCCTCAGTTGTGTTATTGCAGTTAATCCACTTAAATGCTATTGGATTTTCAGATGAGCTGAATTCTTTGCATCTGCTATTAAGATGCTTTGTTTAGATGAGAAAGGGCTGTTATTTAAATCACAATGAGTTCAGGGAGATGTCAGGGTGCAGCAGGCACCTTGTGCCAATCTGCGCCGGGGAAAAGGGGGCATTTTCTCTCCGGGGCGGCGGGGAGGGAGGGTGCGAGAGGAGCGCGAGCTGCCACCGCCCGGCTCCAGCCGCGCTGCTCCGAGCGGGCTGCGGGGGGGGCCCTGGGCCGGCTGCTGCGGAGCCCCGGG
>VXAA01002834.1:498186-569082 GCA_013399115.1 Anseranas semipalmata
CCGCACGCCTCTCGCCGCTCCGGGCAGCCTCGTCTCGGGGGCGAGACCCGTGCAGGGACCCGGCCTCCAGAGCCAGGCTGCCCTGGGCAGGGGAGCTTTATTTCAAAGGGAGGCGGCGGCCAAGGGGCAGATCGGGAATTAAAACTTCGGGGGATTCAGGGTGGAGAGGGACCTAGTGACCCTCTGTGTTTTCAGACCTCTCTGTCTCTCAGTGGAGAAGAATTTCCTTAAGGTTTCTTGTTGCTCTTGCATTGCTCTGTTATCTTTAAACTACTGTCCTAGAGGTATTTAAAATATTTGAAACAATATTTATGAATGAAGTAATGTCTCTTCAAGTGCTGGGCTTTATTAAAAGGAAAATAAACCGTCCTCACTGATTTTAAACAGGAACCTGCATATGAAGCTAGCCCTTACAAATACACTTTTTCTAAATGAAAATAGTGCAGGGTTATTTTCTGCATCATTAGGCATGCAAATGGGTGTAGTGAGAACATGCAGTTCAAACAGATCATTGCAGCAGTAAATCAGATCGAGAAGCACTGTATTACAGGGTTTCTTATCGTTTGGTTTCACTTGATGCACTTTGTTCCTGGTGATTTCTTGCCTTAGCTGAGAGAGAATAAACCCGGCACCTTTGATGTGCCCAAGGGAAACCTGCATCTTTCTGAAGAACAAACATGGGGAAAAATGAATGAGTTTTTGCTTGCGTTGGTAATGGGCCATCTCCTTTTAAACCATATGCTGTGTATTTTTGTAAAGTCTGTGCCAGGTTCAATCACCTTCATTCAGTGTTGCAGGATCCTTCTAGAGTTTAACTCACTACTTTTAGTATAGTGCTGTATTAATGAGCAGGAATGCACTAGGAAGATGTTTTACAGACATAGCTTTCAATTTTCATGTGATTAGGGAGCAAACAGTTTCCCATTACACTGAAAATGGGAATATTTCTCTCTTGCACAATACTTTACCATAGAGGCCAATTACTAATTACCAGATCTGTTGGCATTGGTTTAATATTTTTGGAGAGCAATGCTTCATCATCGCTGCAATTAAAGAAGCTTTCACAACAGGGAAGGGGTATGCAATACATATTTCCCCACTGAAGACTGTTTTGGACCAGACAAGTGCACTACTGCTAAAATCTTTTTCCCAGTGAACTCAGTGGAAGGCTTGGCTGTAGTTGCAGAAGGGCTGGATCTGAACGTTAGGATTTTAAAATACTGCATGGCTTTTCTGCATTTGATTCAGTATTCTGTAGCTACCAGAACATATTATTTTTTTTTCAAATACCCCAGTGTAACAAACACATACTTCATTTTTAAATACTGCTTGCAAGGACAGCAAAAGTTCACATGGCTCCACTGCAAGAGAATCAAGCAGACAAGTGGAGCAACGGCGGGAGCTGAATAAATTAGTGGAGGTAGCAGAGGAGAGAAATTTATTTCAGAAAATAATTGTTTACCTCGTGGCAAATATTAACCAGAGGATGCATGACCAAAGATTGAAGAGGTCAGCCGCAAGTTTACCATTTCATTTTGCTGTTTCTGTGCGATTTGTCAGTGTAGAAACCATTAGAGAAACAAGACATACATATTTTACTATTTCAACATGAAACAGTAATGCCTTAAGACATGAACTCAAAACAATATTAAAAAATAAAATATTCAGCCTTTCACCCTGTTCTTGCTTGTATGAGTGCTCCATTTCCACGCTTGCTAAGCCTTATCCTGAGCTGTGCGGGCAGGATTCGATCTTCACAGGCAGCAACCGCTCTTTACTATCTGCATTTATGTTTTCTGGGCACAGTCCTGCAGTCTTTACTGTCATGAGTAATTCTTACTAAGGGTTTATCAGAGTGACTAATCGAACGTTGAAATTACCATGTTTTCTTCAGTAAACAGGATTGGGCCTGTTTACTATATTTAATATTAGCTTGGATTAGCAAATCAACTGTTTTCTACTTGTCACTGGTAAGATGATATTTCTGAAACATATTTCCTTAGGGCTGTAATTGCATTTAGGGAAGGGCTAGTTCAGTGAGGGCTTGTACAGTAGATATATTTCTCTTGTATAGCATATACTGATTTAACCCAGGGATCAGAACAAAAACACTCCAGCGATTATTTTCTCCTTCATTTTAGTGCATGATGTTGCCAGTCCTTCTGCATGTGAGTAGCCCTGTTTAAACTCAGTGGGTGGACTTGAGAATTAAGAATGGTCTTGTAGGGGAAGAGCTTGCAGGATCAGGCATGCATGCAGAAAATGTCTGATATACTAGAGTAACAAGGCAGAATCTTGTGGAAAATGAAGGAAGAACAGTCATTTTCTCTCCTGCAATGCAAAGCATACATTTTTAATTGGGAAAGTAAGTTTTGTAAGTCAGAGTGGGCAGGTTTTTCTTCTATTCTGACAGATTTGGTCGCTATATTGTAGCACAGAGATGACTGATAACCCCCTTCATAAAATTAGAAACCACACCCCCAGACCATCTGGCATATTACTTAAAGAAAAACACTACCCAACATGGAGCTTATCATTGTTTTCAAAAAAAGAAAATCCAGGCCAATTTGTCAGAGCCCAGTGCCACGTGTCTGATCCAAGGAGAAATCCCAGTAAAGGCAACATGAAAATGCTCCATTTATATCAGAAAACAGGCTTTTACATTAATTTGCGGCAAACGGGATCCTTAGTCAGCGATGGGGTTTTATTGGCATGACAGAGAGCAGAGGCTGACCCTATTTAAAACAGAAAGCACGCACGATCCCAGGAAGTAGGCAGCTGTAGTGTGCAGAGTACAGTTTTACTACTAACAGACGAAATCACCGAAACGGGGGCATTTCCTATATTCCGCCTCTGAAAGTTCTTTTGGCTTAGCAGCATGGTTTTTCTCATCGCGCTTCACCTCTCCCATCTGTCCTGTGGGAGGTAGAGTTCATTTCATCACCTATTATGTTTGCCTCCCGCTGGGAACAGACTTTCCCCCAGTCATCTCCCTGCGTGGGGAAACGCAGGGCTGAGTGTGTTTCATTGCACGGTTTAAGGGCATCAACCACAGGGTCACCTTAGGCCATGTGAATTTAACGGCCTGTGATTAAGAACTAGCAGAGCAGCTTTTTGTTAGGTGGAGAAACTTCTAAATTAACAGTATGCATTCACGGAAAAGCGTTAGATGGCTGCATCCCAGAGCTCAGTCTATTGGAAAATCTTCTGTTGACTTTGTGGCTTTTGGTGTGGCGCGCAAATTGAAGATGTTACAATGCAATGTGTTAGCTTTCCTTGCACCTCTTAAACATTATGAGTGGCGGGCATCTGCCATGTGTGTCCTCTGTTTCCTGAGACAGATAGAGGCAATACTCCTCCTCCTTTACAGTTGGTTGATCACATCTAGGTAAAGGGGAAAAAAAACTAAACAAAACAGGATCTTGCAGGCTACTACTTATATTTCCTTTAATAGATCAAAGTTGAAAACTTAATGACATCTATCTCTGCATTTGGATGTCAGAAGGGCATATTTTGCATCAGCCAGAAAGAAGATCAAACAAAGAGATTGACATTGCCTTGGGCTTTCTGGCGCTAGGACCGATTTATAAGACAGACCATTTCACTTTATTGTACCTTACACTGAATTCCTGGAAAAAGAGATAATGAGAGTTTCCTAAGCTGCTGCTGTTGGTACTAGAAGTCTTAGACCTACACTTTTTGGATGTACATCAAAGTGACATCTAGAAGAGTTTGTGTTAAGGCTGCTTCTAATGGGGATTGTACCTCACACATAAAGTTGTTTGGGAAGGAGATGGCAATGCAAAAATGTAAAATGATAAATATGAAGTAACAGTAGTCTTAGGATGCTTTCCACTTGCTTTTTTTGGGAGAAGAGTAATCACATATTGGAAGAATGTCACATGAACTCTGTGATTTATACTCCATGACCTAGTGGAAAAATGCCAATCTGGCAAAAAAGAACAATTTTAGCTACACTAATGGATTGACCAAGGCTAGTTGCAAGAGTTTTTCTACCCATCATTGATATGTTGCCAGTACATAAAAGATTACAGAGAAATTTCTTGATCAGCTGCCATGAAAACATATTTTTATTATTAAAACGTTAAAAAAGAGCTGCATTAATCTGGCTCTGTGCAGCATCCTCCATCTTCGCTTAGTGACAAGCAGCATTCAATTTCTAAACTAAGAACCACCCGTTTCTAAGCTTTCTGCTCTATGCCTCATTTTGTGACGTGCTAAGCACCTATACACTCCCATTTTCTTTGCTAAGAGCTGAAACACCTTATCCTGCAACATCATGTTCCTAAGTCAGTTCATTGGTGGGAAAATTGATGCAAATTAAGACTTGATTTGTTGAGGAATCTTTCTACCAGACTGCAAATTAGGTATCAGGCTTCTTTAAAGTCAAACTAGAGATAGCTATTTGTAATTACTGTAGCATCATTGTTTTAATGAGGTAAAAAAAGTCTTCTTGCCACACATCCAGACTCAAGTGTGGGTTTCAGAGCTGACTTTCTGATTTTTTAGCCCTGCTCAGGCAAGACTCCTGTTGACTTCAAGATGGCTTGAAGTGCGGTGAATTTTTTTTTAACTTCATTGGGAAATGGAATTACTTCCAAATGCCTGTGGGGATCAAGAGAAGACCAAGTGCCTTTAGCATTATAGTGTTGTCTGACACCAACCATGTGCTCCATAATTCTGTTTATTAAAAAAATAAAAACATCAATGCTTTGGCGATGGAAATAATACAATTCGTGTTGCATAATGCATTGAGGTTTGACTGGAACTTGTTTTGCAGTCTGCTGCGCTAGCTGTGTAGATCTCTTTTTTTAACCCCCACAACGAGACATGAACTTATGAAATTATATACATGCCTAAGATATGTAGTGAGACAGTGAGATACAGTATGAGCCAGAGGCCTTCTTCACCTTAGAAATCATCTTATAAGCAACACATGCTCCTCGACATGT
Source organism: Anseranas semipalmata (assembly GCA_013399115.1). Classification (NCBI taxonomy): domain Eukaryota; kingdom Metazoa; phylum Chordata; class Aves; order Anseriformes; family Anseranatidae; genus Anseranas; species Anseranas semipalmata. The sequence continues at coordinate 503,160 of VXAA01002834.1, forward strand.
CATTTTTCTTTATAAACATGATGATAGAATATGGCTAATTGCAGCTGAGTTGAGCAGTTAGATAAAAGCACATGGCTAAACATATTGGTTAGCTGATCATACTACTTCTTTAGTCTTACCAGTTTCTTTAAACAAGACAGCAAGAAATCAGTCATGTTAAAAGGGAACTATGCCAGCACGTTGAATAAGGCACTAGGACCCGTGGCTCAGGCTGGCATCATTGACGGTTTCTCTTTTCATCAAGATGGCTGTGCCCACCAAGCAGATAGGATTAGCGGCATTAGTTTTGTGTTTAATCTTTTTTAAACGCTGTTTGCATGCAGACAGAGATGCTTCTTGCTCAGAGCCTAGCTTGGATCTTACACTGAGCAAAATCCCTGCTGCTTTCTTTTGAGTATCACTTCATTGCCTCAAAGTGAGGGAGAGGTTGTGACAACCTGAACTTGCCAAGAAGGAGGTCAGTATTAAGGTGCTGGGTGGCTGAGTGTTAGGAAGTGGAAGAAGGCTGGAGGAAGATCAGAACAGATCCTCATTTTGCATAACACCATTTGGGGTCAGGTGGATGGCCCGGTGCCATTGGAATGGGATGCAGGAGACATGGCTCTGCTCCCCAGCTCAGTTGCAAACTTCCTGTGGGATCTCAGGCAAGCCATTTTATTTACCCCACAGATGAGTTTTGTGGAGTATGGGGTACAATAAAAGCAGAAATAAAATGCATTAGTCATTGCTGTGTTACATTACAGGACTGGGACTGCAAATAAGGCTCACAATCAGCTAATCTGTTAGGTTCCAAAATTTCCCATCAAAATCAATGGGAAGCAAGCAGTCTATGTTGGAACAAGGAGCCTACTTATTTGGGTAGATTGAAACTGTATTTCACACTGACTTACTTCAGACAAGGATCTGTTCTGCTGATGAGAAAAAGAGGACTGGTGGGTGCGCCAGGCACTACCTCTTGGACCTCCCAATTCATCTTGTTTTAGCTAATTATAACAGTATTTTCCAAAGAGTGAAGATACACCTTGAGGTACAGAGCTCTTTTTAAGGTGCTGAAGATATCACTGTCTTTTTGTCTTACCAGGCTCTGTTGGTGATTTCACAAGTTGCGTGCTCTTTAGGGCAGGATTTCTGGGAGGGACAAAGAAAGGAGCTGGTTTATTTGCAGAGTATGCCCTTACAATGTATGTTTCTAATAAAGTGGAGAATAAAGCAAGTTACAGAGTCACAGTCAACCGTGCATGCAAAGCAAACTGGAAGCAGGGAGCATGACAATGCAGAAGACAGAGGAGTGTAGGCTGTTGGTAGCATGTAGAGAGGGTAATTGAGTACTCTGTGATAACCATTTACATTTTTTTGGTGTACATCACAGTTTTCTTTGGAACCAGCAGTGAAACCTTGAAACTCTCCAGTGACGTTACAAAGGGCACTCCAAGCAGCAGAGTGCTAAAAATCTTAGTTTTGCTGTACTGTAATCTGCATGCAGTCCTCAGTCTGCTTACATCTTCCTGATCCCTTGTTTGCATATTGTGCTTGCCGTTTTCAGAACCCCACTGCATGGGACATGACCTGGACTGCTTCACTTAACAAAACCAAATAGTTGGAGCAGTTATTTTGTTGTTTTTTTATGATAAATGAAATGCCAAGTTTTCCGTCTTTGCTTTTTCTCATGGCCCTTTAACCCATGTGGTAGGCTTATTTAGGGAACAAGACAAGCCTGGATGCAATCCCAGAGTTTGCAGTAGCTTCAGATGCCCCTCCAAAGGTTAGGATGCTTCACAGGGGATTTGTTCTGCTACAGAGAGGCTAAAAGGAAACCCATGCTAGTTACTTTTTGCTTTTGATTCTGTTCTAGTACAGTCCTGAAAACCAAGCAAGAGAAAATCTACAGAGGCAGCATTGTTGCTGTTGGGTGTGTAAAACCATATTTTCTACTGTAGCCTCATGCCAGAACTTCAAAAAACTTCTCATGAGAAACATTTTATATGAAATATTATTGTTCTTATTTCTACACCTTTCCAGTAAGAAAGGCTTTATTATGCCTTTCACATAAAAATGCAACTGTTTTACTTTAGATACGCTTCTGTGTCACAGACTATGCACTGTTTCTGGGGGCTTCCAGTAAAATGGATATTAGAATTACATTGTGCACGCTTATACATGACATTTCATGTTTATATCTTCCCTGCCTTATCCCCTTGCAATTGCATTGATAGGAATTATGTTAGACTAATTGCAGAAGGATTTGGTCTTGTGCATATGAACAGCACAGTTTTATATGTATGGAACAACACTGTAGCAACATTCATGCTAATGACATAGCTGAGGTTTAATATTTTGTTTCCTCTTTCAGGATATGATGATGTTTCAGAAACAAACTTGAGGTCTTACAGTGTTCATTCTGCTAAACATGTGCAAGAGAATCGTCCTGTGCCCATTCGCAGAAAAAGAAGCATTGGTAAGAAACAAACTATTTGCACTCAGGGAGTAAAAACAGAGGGGGTGCTTTTGGTCAGCCAAGCAGGACATTTCACTGGAAAAATGTGACACACACAAAGGAAAAAGGCCATTTCTAGCTTCTGGCTTTCTTTGTGCACAAAACGAGCCGTTGCCTGAGAAGCTGTCTTCTGGAGGATGTCCATAGGAGACAGACAAGCACAAATTCTTTACATTCACTTTCTTGTTGCAGCATGTTAGAAAGCTAGACCTTGGTTAGAAAATGCTGTGATATTCAATGTATAATTCATAGTGTGGGGAACAACTACAGCAGTGTGCTTTAAAAAACATCAACAGTTGGTAGAGTTTTCAGTACAGAAGCTCCACAAAAGGAAACAGCTTGACTCTTTATTCAAGAGAAAAAAACAGTTTATCCAAAAAATTAAAAGCCATTGATGGAAATGCTTTGGCATTGATTTCCATCATTGTGTAGGGCACCAGGCATGTTTAAAGGGGACTTTTTTCTTATTAAACACTAATGATGGTGATCCAACAAAGCCCAAATACAAAATTAAAGAGATGCTAAGGAATTTTAGAACAGGTTTTATAAACAATGCTTGTTCATCTGATTAGATCTGTTTTACGATTCTACTTGATGGTGGAAAACATCCATGTTCTTATCTATTATAGGTTATTCAGAGTCAATATATTCTAACTTTAAGCTGTGGTTGTATGCAGTAGATAGCACAGCATGCTGTCAACATGGATTTGCAGTGTGAATTGGCAAGCACGCTTGTCACATTGAATGCTTCTAGAGAACAGCGGTTCTGAAACAGTCTGCTACACTTGGCACCCTACTCTGCAAGGTGTTGAATGCCTCCCCATAAAAGTCATTGGGAACTGGATATGCTCAATAACTCGTAGGAGTTGCCAACTATCTTACATTATTGGGTCCTTTAATTTTCTTGAGTTCATGGCACTGGGGATTGAGAAGAAGAATATTCACTCTGTTTAGATGACCAAAATGTACCTCTTTGAAAACCAAGCCTAGATTTTCATGTTACAGGTGCAGGCCAGGCCTGAACTTCTTGTGCCTGAGGAGTAACTGAAGAAGCGCAGGCAACATTCCAGTTCCCTGCCCCATATGACCCAAAGCTATCACTGCTTCCACTGAAACGCATAAAAATCCAAGCTGCCTTCAGAGAACTTAGCACCAAACAAGCTGTCTGTGTGATTGCTTTTATCTTCTGGACTGTTTTAAATTACCAGTCCTAGGTTGAGAACGATGCCTGGCTTGGAGTTTTCATGGCAGCAATCATGCACTGCAGTGGCACAGAGCTACTTGTTTTGATGCTCACGTGGCTGAAACTGCCATCTACAAGCTCACCTTACCTGAGCCCTGCAGCGAATTTGTTCAGCTGAAAATTACACTGCAGGTTCTTCAGTCATGCTACTCTTATGGTTTTGCCTCATTCAAAAAAAATAGCAAATAAATAAAACCCAGCACGTACAAAGCCTTGATGAATTGAATTAGAAAAAAAAAAAATGGCTGTTGTCCTTTGGGACAGGTGGTGGACCAGCCTCCCTAATATAAGGATCTTAAGGGTTTGGAAGTGGAAACCCAAGACTCAGAAATTTCAAGCTGGCACAGGTTGTTTCCCAGCTCAGCCAATTTGGATGTGATAAAAATATCCTCAGTGCAACTTCTGCAGTGGCGTTAGCCACATATTGCATGTTTGTGTGATAATATATGCGTGCAATGATTGCCCCAATGCTGTAAAATAACAACTGCTGTTAAACAGTCGCTATAAGGCTGTACTGGAGGATCGTCGAATCGGGAGAAGCCTGTGGCTTGCTGTCACTTCTAAAGAGCCAGGCTTGCCTTATCTAGTGGTATGTGCTCTGAGCTATGTTGGGAGCCAGGCCATTGTCATCCTGCATTTTAGGGCTCGGCTTTTGGGAGTGAGTGCAGCTGCTGTCTAGGGCAGCACCCACAGTGTAGAGGTAGGCAAACGGTGCTTGGCACCGACTTGTCAGGAAGCAGTGGGAACTGAGAACGCCGTCTCAGCACTGGCTAAGAGTGCCGCTCGTAAATCGGCCGTGTAAAGTATCTGGGCGCTCTGAGGTGAGAGCAGCTGTTCACCTGGAAGTGTGAATTTCTTCTGTTTGCAGAGGAAGCCATCCCGGCTGTCTGCAAAACACGGACGGTTATATACGAGATACCTCGGAGTCAGATTGATCCCACCTCGGCCAACTTCCTGATATGGCCGCCTTGCGTGGAGGTGAAACGTTGCACTGGCTGCTGCAACACCAGCAGTGTGAAATGTCAGCCCTCGCGGATACATCACAGAAGCGTCAAGGTGAGCAAATCGTGACTGCAGAGCCCTAAGAGGTTCCGCATAAACTTCAGGTAGTGTGGCTGTTCTGCGTGACCTGAATCTTTATTATCCATCCTCACAGCAAGAGGGTCAGATATAATGCTCCTCTCTATTTCAAATGAGCACAGGGCCTTTTCAAATGACATGATCATTGGAAAAGCTCAGGTTTGGATTTGATTTTCACGGGATTCCCTTTAGGTTTTTCTTCTTTTGTAATGAAAATAAAGTTGATTGTGTCTTTTCCATGATCTCGCCCAGTACAAATCTTACAGTTAAGAAGATAAAATGACTCAAGGGGCATTGGACTTAAAAAAATAAATAAATCACAGTATGGAATGCTGTTTTCTTAATTAAATATTATGCAGCCTAAATTGGGCTTTTATATTTGACAACATAACACTTTTGATCTGAAAAAATGTGTTTCAAATTATCTTACCCCAGGGATGGAAGACTCAACGGCTTCATGCTGTATTTACTCATTAGACAAAATCCCTGTTGCAATTTTCTGGTAAATACTACGTGAAATATTTCTTATGTTCATTAGGCTTCACTGTGTTCTAATTTTTATCAGTGTTTAAACAAGTAATGTTGATTCACATCTGCGTGTAGGAGATTAGACTTACATTTACCATTTATACTGCTAAACCTCTGAGTTCATGTTGCTTTGAGTATTTTAAGTGCAGAATTTGTTAAAAAAAAACACATTCTTGAACATAAAATTGCCCAGCACAACATACTTATCTCTCTTTGGAATGAATTTCATATTGGGAAAGGTGCTGTTAACCTGTATAGTGCTATACTTTCTGAACACAAAGTATGGCATCTGGGCCAGTTCATTGTTTTTCATACACATGGGCAGACATCCGAGCAGGGCTTCTTTTTCTTTTCCTTTTCTGAACATCTGAAAAATGTTTTCATACCCAAATAAACTGGAGAAACATCTTAACAGATTTCCTCGCTCTTTACAAAAACAATTACATTTTACGCTTGCTTGCTGCTCTTCCTGTGTGGGACTTGATACACTTTGCAGAAACAATTAAAAATGAGGAAAAACTTGGGATCAATGTAATTATGTAAGGGCTGAGAACAAACCAAAGAAGCTGGAGCATTGTAAGCCATTTAGAATAGGAGCTGAACAGCAAAGTGCCTCAGGGTTATAACATCTAGTGCTGTTACCTTTGGGTTTGATACAGCTTCCAATTAATTTTGTGTAGCAACTAATATATACAAGGCAGCTGGAGATGGCCAGCAAAGAGTTGTCCTGTATATTGAGCTTGCTGTTGGTATTTGTTGGTACGACAGAGCAGCTCTGTGCTTGTTACCTGCCCCTGCAGTGATGAGGAGAGAGAGAAAACTTTGGCTGTTGCAGTCCCCTGTTGCACAGAGTCCCCAGGGGCTCCCTAGAAGCCTTGAGGCTGCAGGCTCTACAACTGGCAGCACCTTTGCAGGATGTCATTGCTGGGGCTGCTTCCCCAGCACACATAGTCTCTCACTCTGATACGGTTTTAGTGCTTTTAGATTTGCATTCATTTTAATAGGGCGCAAGCTAAAAGTAGGCTCAGCTGAGCAGCTGCTTTTTGAGGCTGTGTAAATATATTGCCACCAGCAATATCAATATACGTCAGCCAGCTTTGGAGGATTTTTTTTTTTTCCAAGCTCCAAGACTGCTCCAAACAGTCATTAAGTAGAAGGGGAAAAAAAAAGGACAAGAGGTCAAGCAGGAACAGGATGTTCATTGTAAAGGTTGTAGGCTGACCCCACTGTCACACCAGAATTCTCTGAACAGAATCCATATTTATGCCCTCCAGAGTCAGATCCTCTTGTAGCTTTGATATAATTGATGGTTTTATGAGCTTTTTGCCAATCTGACATTCAGAGCTGAATGTCTGCTCATGCCATTAAGTAGCTGCCCCAGAGTGAGGGTCGCTGGAAAGGTAGGGGGAGCAGTTTTGGAGAGCCTTCTCAGCTGTTCCTGCAATGCGGTTGGAAAGCTGTCTTATATTTTCCCCTGATGTCAGACTGCATAAAAGCCCTCTTTTGATTAAACATTGAAAAGGCTTTCCCCACTTCCTCTTCATTGACAAGGTAGTGAGATCATAGCTGGCCCATTCACACTAGAAAAATGTTCACCCAGAAAGGTCAGCAAGTGGGTTTGCATCATGTAACAGGCTAAAGCAAAGGATGTTTTCTTTGTCTTACTGAGGGCCACTGTAGTCAAGGTTAAGAGACAGCCGTGGCAGTGTGGGAGGAGCATTGGAGGGGCTTGTATTGAGGCATTCCTTTCTTGGGGATGTGACTCAAAGGCTATAGGGTTTGGGGATGTCCTTACTTTGCCTTTACTGAGCCTTGGTCAGGTGCCTGGTGTACTGTTAACGGGCTTGTGGAACTGGAGCTGTAGGGAGGCTCCAGGCCAGGGGCGTTGGTGGCATGGCTTCCCCGAAATGAGTCCTCTAAGGTTTCCCCTTCGTGGGGTAGATCAGTGAAAGAGAGGTTTCCCCTGCACTGTAACATAGTGAGACATGGAGAGCACAGTCTCCGGGTCCTAAAGAAATCTCTACTCAGCAAGCTGTACCTGTGTAGTGCTGCAAAAATCTGGTTGAAATAAAGCGTCTGGTTGGGAGTTGCTCTTTGATAGGAAGGAAAGAATTGTGTTTCTATCCTTCTGATAGAGACATGGTGACAAGGAATAATGAGGAGGGCTGTTGGTGTCTGTTACAGATATATTTCTTCTCCTGTCTGCAAAAGCATTTCAGTAACATCTGCAGATTCTGTTGCTTCTGCCACAGTGAGATCAAGTATTTACCAAGTACTAGGCCTTAATTGGTTTGGGGGGTTTCTGAACTGAGTCTTTCCAGGAGATTTCTTGTAATGTTTAGCATGATGTTCTTCACATTTTTGGTCAGAGCAGCAGCCAACAGTTAATATTATAGAGCAAATCTCGCCTGTGCTGCTAATATTGAGTAGTGAAGCTGAGTATTACTGTTGTTTGAAGGAAGGCTTGTTTCTAAACTAAGAAATGAACTAAATCACCGCAGCTCTGCCTTCTGCTTGGCCTTGGACCATACCTGTACCTGCTTTAGCCATTTCTGAATATTCAGTGTTGAGCTGATTTGGGAAATTTTAACCTAGTTCCTACAGTAAATTAATATGAGAGAAAGACCAAGAGAAAAGTAGCCAGAGGGGAAGGAACACAGGAGCTGCTCCTTGGCTGTTGTTTGGGACTTAAGAGAGGTTTTCAAGAGAAAGGACAAAACCGCAGCAAGTCAGCGCGAGTTGTTCAGCAGAGCTGCCCGGCACCTGAAAAGGTTAAGAAGGCCTATGTATGTAGGTAAAATGGCTGTACGTCGTGTCTGCAGGTTTAAGAACATCTTTCCTCAGTCACTGTTTCTATCAGTAGGATAAGCACCACTTTGATTTTAGCTGTGACCTAACTGAAGATTACTGCCAGCACTCGGTTGGACCAGCAGGCAGGTGCAGCTGACAGGTATCAAAGGTCAGTTTAGGAATGGGAGAAACAAGGGAAATCCCGATTCAGGTGAGGTGAAGACTGAAAACTGGAGAGAGGTGCTCTCAGAGTGTGAGCAGAGCCCTGCCTTCCAAGTCAACTGCCAGAGGGCAAGGCCTGGCTGCCCCCGCCCGGGGTGAGAGGATGTGGAGACCCGCCACGAGCCGTTCTGTTCCCTGCTGGGGGGTGGGTGGGTAACGGGGTCACTGCAGCACCCCCAGGCTCTGCTCCCGGCCCCGGGCTGTGCCCTGGCTGAAGCACGGCCACCCCACCCCTGGAGGCGGCTTCCCTCTCACTGCTCCCTGGAGCGAGGCCTCAGTTTCCTGCACTGCTGCGACTGTGTTTCCGAGCGTGCCCTGCTGCTGTGAGAGGGCTGCCGCTGCCCTGGGCAGTGACCGGGCCTCCCCCTGTCCCAGCAGCTGTGACAGCACCTTGCACCCTTGGGCCTGGCTCCCTGCAGGGAAGGCTGTCCCAACCCCACCCTGAGTAACTGTGCACAGGGCTTCCCTTAGGGACTTTGCTGGAGGAGTGCCCTGTGAATGTCTTTAATTGGTTTTTTAGCATGGGCGGCAGCCAGGCTCTGAGGCGGCTGGCCTCTCTGCTACTTCCCATCCCTGCTATGCCAGGGAGGTGCACACAGCTGGCACAGTGTCTCCTGGAAGGCACCATGCCCATCCTGCCATCCCTGCAGCGGCAGCTCTGGCCCCACGAAACGCACTGTGACTCTCCAGGATCCCTGCTCAGCCTTTCTGGTGCCTTTGTGCCCTGTAGACTTGCATGTTGCTCGCAGACCTGAGGACTGTAAAGACTCTGCTCTGCGCTGGTGCGGCCTCACCTCGAGCACTGTGTGCAGTTTTGGGCACCACAGTATAAGAAAGATATGGAACTGTTGGAAAGTGTCCACAGGAGGGCTACTAAGATGGTGAAGGGCCTAGAGAGCAAGACATATGAGAAGCGGCTGAAGTCTCTTGGTTTGTTAAGCCTGAAGAAGAGAAGACTGAGGGGAGGCCTCATGGCGGCCTGCAGCTTCCTCACGAGGGGGAGCGGAGGGGCAGGCGCTGCGCTCTGCTCTCTGGTGACAGTGACAGGACCCGAGGGAACAGCATGGAGCTGTGACAGGGGAGGTTCAGGCTGGGTGTTACGAAAAGGTTCTTCATGGAGAGGGTGGTCGGGCACTGGAACAGGTTCCCCAGGGAAGCAACCATGGCACCAAGCCTGACAGAGTTCAGGAAACGTTTGGACAACGCTCTCAGACACATGGTCTGATTTTGGGTTGCTCTTTAGGGGCCTAGGAGTTGGACTCGATGATCTTTGTGGGTCCCTTCCAACTCGGGATATTCTATGATTCTATGATCACAGTTGTAAGGTGAGGGTAGATTTTCCCTCCATCACATCAGCACAAGCTTACTTTAATATGCAAGAAATAGCTAATCCCAAGAAGCATCCTCATTTGGTCATTTTTTGGTTTTATTTCCTGTCCTGTGTTTAGCTGTCAGCCACGAGTTTTGCCGCTCGCTGTTAAGAGGAATTTTGTGCATTGAGACTCATCTTGCAAGTTCCTGCCCATGATAAATTCTGGCTTTGTGCTAGAGGTGTTCTGTACACTTCTGCTCACGGTGTTGCTTTCCTCCTGCTGTTACTCCCTGATTTCATCTCTCCTGGAGGAGCTCCAGGTGTTCCTGTGACATTCCATGAGACCACATATTTTTATCAGATTTTATTTTTATTTTTACCTAGCCACCACACCATACTGCAGGATAGTACATAGGCTCTACTGTGAGTCAAATACGGTGCCACTGGTTACACACCATTTAACTAAGCTAGTCAGTTAATTTACTGTCTTTCTCTTAGTTCTTATATAGTAATATTTTGCAGTTCTGGAGGGATTTGAGGTTGTTGTGGTCTTTAGTTTTGTTGCATTAAGGACAAGTAAAAGAAGCTGATGTTGGCATGGGTAGTTTGTTGAGGACTGGCCACCTCAAAGCGTTTGGTAATACACATGACAGTAACTGTACAAGATAAACACTAGGGACAAAAATACAAAGAAGAAAAAAGACGCTAACAGAAGGCCAAATCCCATGCTATTAGCATAGCCATCTCTGTTTATAGCCACTGAAAATCTGACCTGCAACCTTTATCATTTTAGATTAGCATTAATTACAGATCCTGTTTGGCAGCAGGTGCTAGGAGATGACACAAGCACAGCAATTTAGCTCTATTGTGTGCTGCTTCAGTTTGAATGTTTACAACATACTGAAAAACATCATTCCTTTAACTTGTGTAGCATGAAGCAGGGCAGGGGAATGTATGCTGGACTGTATTTTCACTACAGTATAATAAAAAAACCCAGACCTTTAAATTGCTTCTAAAGTTCATTATGATCCTATTCTTCAAGGCATCATCTTTTTTTTTTTTTTTTTTTTTTTTTTTTTTACTGCTGTTTAATACCAAATAGCCACAGGAACTACATATATTTTTCAGTTTGGACAACAAAGCAAAACAGGGACAGACTTTAAAAAGCTTGATTACAGTTTATTTTTGTTGCATGTAATTTTCAATAAGTCTGGCTTATTCCAACAGCTGTAATAAGCATGGCAGATCTGAAAGCTGTTTCATGATTGCTGGGTCCCTTTCTTTGTCTCTGGTGATGGAGGTGTCTTAATTACTGTTTGTTTTTGTAAATTTTAAGGATTAGTCATCTTTTGATGCCAGATGACTCAGTCTTACCATATATTTTCAAATCTTTGCATTCAAAGGCTTGATGGAGTTGGGTGCTGATAGCAGATTTTGAAACATACTGCTTCAACCCATAGTTAATCTTCAAGCAAAAGCATTCTTGTATGTCATGGCCAGCTCTTAATCTGTTTAGATGGAGATCTGACAGTTTTGGAAGATACCTTTTAATGTGGACATTTTAGTTACTGCATCTGCCTCTCTGCAACTTTTGTTTGCTGGATAAATGAAAATAGTCTCCAGATCCTGTTGACAGAAGAGGCGGTGACTAAAATGTGGATTTGAAATCCTGGCTCCATGCAAGCAATGGCAGATCTCCCACTGACTTTAATAAGGCCAGGGTTTTGCTCTAGCTTCTGTTACTGTCATTCAGAGGTCCCTGGTAGTTTTTGTCCACAGAGCCAGAAGAGTGTTTCTGGGAACTGGGAATGTGATGTTTTTTCCAGCTACCACTCTCGTTTTGTGAGACTGTTGTTCCATTTTTGGAATGGGCAGGGAATGGTTTTCACAGTGTGAAGGTTGATTTGGAGCATTAAAACCCCACCAAATACACAAGTAAACCATTACCAGAAGAGTCTAGTGTAATTATGAATGCTTTATTTGGTAGTAGCTGGAGGTTTTGCTTGGACTGGACTTTTGGGCTCAGTTATTTAACTTGTCTGTAGGCAACCCGCCTCTCTTGTCCTTCTGCTTCCTCATCTTTCTCATTTATAATGCATACCTGTATTATGTAGTCTTCTTGTTTGCTGGGACACAGTGCAGTCCCCTTTTGTAAAATGGTAGATAAATTGTTAGTAGGACTGAGGAGACATGGTTTCATTTCAGTGCTTTCTATTTCAAGCAAATGGTTACCACTTATTCATGAAGTGTTCAACACAATTGTAAACTCAACATTGGACCCCTTACACCCTGTCTAGCACTCTCTTTTTCCACATTATGCCATATTCTGTCTCACAGACATGACCATCATGCCTGTGACACTTAGCACAACTCTGTGCCCAGCACCCCATAACCTATCTCAGCGCCCCAGCCCAGCAGCGTTCCTGCCCCCTGTGCTGTGCCACCTCTCTGGCCTGCTGGCACTGACCTGGTCAGCTTTCCTCATGGTCAGTGTCCCCCCAACCCCAACGTCCTTTTCTTCTGCATTGGTTTCCTCCACATGGGAGACCTGCATGTAGCCAGAGCTTCTCCAGTATGCTCCTTCCTCCAGCCTCACCTTGCCCTTCAGGCTTTTCTCTTAAGGATGCCAGTGCTTTGGCCCAAAGTGGAGCAATGCAGTTGGAAGCAGTTGGATGGATCGGAAAGGAATAGTGTACCTGCTAGCCATCCACAATAAAGCCAAAGGCTGGATCCAGTTTGCACGTGGCAGTTCCCTTGGACCTAACAACAGTGCATGGGCGCTCTTGTAAACAAGTCCCAGGTCCCTGCAAGAAGTGAGTAGGATTGAGATTACTGCTTTCTAAGCTGATACTCAGATGCTGGTTCTCTGAAGAGTTGGGTACTTTACGTTCAGAGAGCTTTGAAGACAACAATTTATGAATGATAAAATGTGTTACAAACTAACCTCATGTCTTCACTGTTAGCCTTCAGCTTAAGAACAGTGGTCAACATGTACAGAAAAGCATGCTAAAAGTGGCAGTCTGAAAAAACAATGACTTGGATTCCTATATAAGTTTATTGTGGTATATGTGAAAAGTGATTTGCTTAAAACTTCAAAACAAAATGAATGGGAAATTGTTTTATCTCTTGGGGGAAAAGAAAATTGTTTCAAAGTGCTGAACTTGAGTAAACAAATAGTTAGTGTAATAAATGGTTACATGATGCACAATTAAGATAAAAGATGATTAGTATGCTAACATTTTATATGGGTTTGGCTTCATTCAAAAATAGGGGTATACAGTTATCTGTCTTCAGTCCTGAACTATGTTAATGTGTCTCAGTACGTACCTCATCGTATTTTATAGGTGGCAAAAGTGGAATATATTAGAAAAAAGCCAAAATTAAAAGAAGTTCTGGTGAGATTAGAAGAGCATATGGAATGCACCTGTACATCATCAAATACTAATTCAGATTATAGAGAAGAAGAAACTGGTATGTTTTCCTTTTATTTTTGCATTAATGCTTATTTCATATGGACCTTGTTTTTATGTTAGTAAAGACTGTAAAGCAAATTTTGCTTCCAGTGAACTCAGTAGAGAAGCCTTCAGCTACTTCTCTGTTTGTTGAAGATGCAAAATTAGGAATAATTTGTGCTGAATAAAGAGTTTGGACTTGAAGTTTAAATTCTCTCAATTCTCATTAGGTTAGCCTTTAAATAAAAGTAAATGCCCAATATTATTCAGTTCTTGCTTAACTAAGTTAAAGGTTGTCCTGTTGCAGCTTACTGGTGAACTCTGTTGCCTAATTTCTTTAGACTTTGTGGATACAGGGTTAAGGCTGAGATTTACTTGACCTTGGAGAAAATATTCATGAAGTGAATTTATAGCACTTAGGAATAAATTTTATATTCAGAAGGAGGGAGTTTTGAAACAACAGTGCCTGTTCCTGTTGTTTTCTTACTCATATGTAGTCAAGAACTTTTTGACAGTTGTTAGGTTAAATGTGTGTTTGCCTTCTCAAGACAGCATTTAAATTATCACGGGGAAAGATGTGTGGGGAGGAATACTTACTTTCAATGTGACTTTCATAAAACCATCTAAAATTGCTAGCACAGATCCTCTTGCTAGGGTGCAATCAGTGCAGGACTTGACACGTATTCAGGAAACCCACTAAAGTAGAAAGAACTCCTCCCTTTCTCCTGATTTTGGTTGAAGGTGACCTCAGAAGTTTGCTTTCACCTCTACCAAGAATTTAGGGGTGCAGTAGACCCAGCCCCAAAATTAGAGTAAGTGAAGAGCAAGTAAATATAGGAGGAAAGCTGCCCAATGGTGATGGATTTCATAGGTGTCTGGGTAAGGAAGGATTTTCTGTACTGCTTCTATCTAGCGTGGAGACATAAACCTGGTCTAAGCAAATGTAAACTTCAGTTGCTATGTACAGAGCAGAAGAATTAGAATTTGTATAAAAGCAAAGATAGGCCTCTGCTCTGATTTTTATTGGACATCAATTTATAATCCAAGCTGAGTGTTTTAGCTCAAACTATGTTGAGTTATGAGTAGACAGAAACACATTTAAAATGGTTATTTTTGTGTGTGTATGGTTTGATATTTTTTCTGTCTTGTATTTGGAAAAAAAGTTCTGCTAGATGAATTGCGTGTGAAAAATGGAGTAGAAATGTAATGGAAGAATACAGTTTTCTAGGATTTAATTACTGATAGGAACAAAACTTGCACCAGCAAGTGGATGGTGAGCTGAAAATAGCTTAACTACAGAGCTGAAAGTGAATGTTGAATACAGCATGGTAACAGTAATTATAGATGGATCTTGGAAATGACGTATGCAATGCCAACTTCGTTTATTATTTCTTTACTTTTGTATAATTACTTTGTAAACGGAATGTCAAATCAGACGTTATAAAGTTATTACTTTAATGCAAAGGATAATGAGATTTCTTTGAAATGTAAACGGTTTGAGTATTTATTACTTCAGTGTTCAACGAAATGCATTACCTTAGGGCTTTTTACCAGCCCTGCCCTTATGTTAACAGGAAGGCCTAGGGAATCAGGTAAAAAACGGAAACGAAAAAAGTTAAAACCAACATAAAACCTACTGGAACTATTTGATATTCAGGTAGGACCTATATGCTGAACACCCTAATAGCACAAGTACTGGAAAACTTAATCAAATATCATCACTTCAACTTAATCACTGTTCAAAATCTTGACACTTGCTACCTCAAGGCTGCAAAGAGATTAGATTTGATTGGCTTTGATAATTCTACCTGCTGGTATTTTTCCTTTAAGCTCCACATCACCATCAGCATCTTACATTCTTGAGCTACTTCCTTTTCTTGCCTATTTTTTTTTTGGAGGGTGCTAATACTTCAGCTTCTGAAATCTCAAGTTCCATTGCCTCTGCTTTTGTTTCATTATTATTGATTTCTGAGGTCAAAGCATCACATAATAATGCATGAATGAATTGCCAGGTTACAAATCGTTGTATTCTGAGTCATTGGCTGTAAAACATTGAGTGTATATACATGGTAAATGTTATTATATGCATGACCATCAAACCCTTGTTTTGGCATGAACTGGGATTGATTGTACATGCACCAGAGGTGGTCTGATGATCTGCCTACCTGAGAAGCAAGACACTTAGAAAATTCATTTTTGTGTTGCAGGGCCCTGTGTTACTTACACCAGAAAATTAAGATCTTTTTTTGTTCTGTTCAGTCTCAGTAGGATGATGCCTGTCATTTATCAGAATTCATGAGTTTTTCAGCGTAGTGAAGAACTAACACCCTCTCAATGCAAAAATGACTGAAATCCTTTGGCCAACATATTAGCAATATATGATGATGGCAATACACATTCCAAATTAAATACAGAGTTTCCATTTCTTAATGACTTGAAATTATGTAAAGTGCAGCACTTGCAATTGATTCTAGTATTTGAAGTGGGAATGATTTGGATTTTGCAGTGTATGTGTCTAACGCCTGTATGATGGTGAATTTAATTTCAAGCACCTATTTTTGCACATAAACTCCCAACGGCAATTTTCATTTATACTGATGTATCTTTTCTAAAGAATGCTAAACTTGATATCCTGTTTCAGATTAACAGGTATTTATTGGGAGTAGTATGATAGAAGCAAAGATTTTCTAAAATTCAACTTTAAAAGTGAGCATGTAAACTCAATCAAAACAGCATTTAGAACTTCTTGTCCCAGGTTAGTGACTCTTCATGCAGAACAGTTTTTTTTTAAGTCATCTACTTAGAGGATAGGACCTTTGATTCTAATCATAGAGTTATTGTATCTTTTTTCTCTCCTGCAGATGTAAGGTGAAAATAAGCTAGAAAAAAAACTTCTCTCTGGGACATGGATGTACATGGTTTGTTACATTCCTGAACCTACTATGTATGGTGCTTATTGACTGTATACTTTATTTGTTCTCCTATATGAAAAAACTGGCTCAAAAGAACACTTAATGAGAACAAAGAGACAATGTACATTTGTTTAATGTGACATCAAAGCAAGTATTGTAGCACTCTGTGAAACAATAGGAAGCTTCCCTGTCCAAAAAAGAAAAATAAGAAAGAAAAACAGAAAAGAAAAAAGACAGTTGAATGAATGGAGGATACCAAAAGTACCCAAAAACATGACAAAAATCTAAGTGAATAGTGGACTTCTGTCAGAGCAGTCAACGGTGCTTTACGTCAAGAAATGTGCCTGCGTTCTTGATGAAGATGGATGGACGCTGATGGACTTCAGGCACAAAAAAAGCAGGAATGTATGAAATGATCAAATGCCACGCAAACACTATAGAACAATACATCCTTGCTTGGTGGTGTTTTAAAAGTCTATACAAAAAAACCTTCTGGGGAGCCTTAAGTGGATTTTTTTTTTTTTTTTTACACCATAGAGTGATTATTAAGTTTTCTTTTTACTCTTTGCCTAGCTTTTTATTATCTCTTGGACTACATTTGCCAATAACACATATAAAAGACTGGTATAACAATAAGCAGAACACAAAACATTATGGTATTTCTCCTAGTGGGATGCAAACTAATGAGATGTATTAAAATAAAAATGGTATACCTATGCATAATTTTCTAGATGTTTCTTGGTTTATGTTCCCCACCCTTCCCCGTAATTTAAAGCATTAGTTAAAAAGAAAAAAAAAAGAGAAAAAAAGAGAGATGTGCGTAAACAAATCATAGGATATCCATGCGAAAATCCTTTTTTTTTCCTTTAAGACTTATGCCAGTTGCCTACTAGTGATATTGTGTTAGCAATTGTCATTCTTATCAGTATACAGATACTTTTATTTCACATGTTGGAGCTGTGTGAAATGTACAAATTCTTGTATCTGCATTGTACAATGTCATGGTGGCATGGGAACTACCTTGCTGCAAATATTTGAACAAAACCTAAAATTCTTTATTTTTGGTAAAATGTTATGCTTTATGTGTATTCAACAGAAATATGTGTTTTTGTAAAGGTGAAGTTTGTATTTTTATCTAAAAATTAACAGTTTTATATACCTGAGAAAGCCTGCTATGTTTTCTTGAACCAAAAAAAAAAAAAAGAAAAAAGAAAAAAAAAGCATTTCGTGGTCATATTTTTGTAGTAGAATAGCCCAAATAACATCAGAATCTATTTTAACTATAGCAGGGCAGATAAAATACTCTGGCACAAGCTCCTGTATTTTCAAAGTGCCAAAGGATTAAATGTTCAGCTCCCCGTGGATTTCAGTGGGAGCCACATGGCTAAATCCTTTACTGCTTTGGAAATTTAGGGCTGTGCCAGATATGACATGGCTACTCACTTGGCCAAAATCACTGCCCCACCCCAGTAGTTTGGATTATGTACCCTTTGTTTTATTTGGATTATCTCATCGGATATGTAAAATGAACTACTGGATTCTTTACTTTGTGAAACATCTACAAAGAGATGAAAGAGTTTTCTGCTCTTAGTTTGGAACGACAAAATGTTATCTTAAGATAGTGTTTCCACTCAAATCAAAAATATCTTCAAATCTGAATGAACTGCAGAACCCTAAAACAACAAAAGAGAGAGATTTTTAACCTTTCCATTTCTTTAAATATAGTTCAAACATTCCCCTTCTGTTCCAGTAGCTATGTCCAATTTCAACCAAACAAAGCAATGTTAGCTAACAGGCATTATTGGCTTCAGATGCTAATGCAGAGATAGAGTTAGTCACCGTTCTATTTTGTGATCATTTTCCCAGTGTATTTGTTGAGCACCAAAACTGGAAATACATTTAACTAAGATTGTCTGTGCTTGTTTTCCACTAAGTGTACTGTTCACAATGTTATGCACATGAATGTATGTGTCTGCGTTTAAAAAATGTATAAAATGTAATTTATATATTTATGTTTCAGTGGGATGCCAATAATGTTGCTCCGTTCCTTTTTTTGTCTAAAAGATATCTAATGAAAAAAATCATTTATCCATTAAAATCATGTAGATGAAAAGCATTATGTGACCCACTCAGACACTGTGCAGGTATGAAAGGATGTCAAAGTCACTTAAGTGGAATAATTTGCAAAACAACTTTTTGAGAGTCCTATGGTTGCACTGGCGTAAGAGGTTGCATTCAAATCTGTGGGCCAGGTTCCCTGGAGTAACTCCGTTGAGTATAATGGAGCTCTGCTGATTTACACCACCAGTGAGTCTGGCCCTCTGTTAAAGCCTTGGAGAAAAGCAAGCCAAGGCATGCATTTTACTGGTGCCAGCAAATAAATTTGTTATGCCAAATTCAGCAAACCAAGAGAGAATGAAGACTGAACAGAGTCTTCTCCAGTAGTTGTTTGAGACTTGTAGTGTTGAGTTAATTTTGTTACCAGGAATGAAACGCACACGAGTCTTTGCTCTCAAGCACAGTGTTTATATGGCATGCAGCAGAAAACACAAAAATCTCAGGGCTATATTCTCAGCTAGTATAAATTGGCAAATGTTTTTGACTTCAGCGGCCCCTAAGCTAATTTACATCAGATGAGGATCCAGTCCACAGTTTTAAAATATGAGGAGTAGTGTCATGACATACGTGCCATTTACTGTTGTCCAGCTGAGGTATTACCCGCCAGCCTTTTGAACATTACAGGCTCTGGTATTAGTCCTTCTTTGAGATGGCAAATACAACCAGAAGGAACAGTAACATTAAAGGTTGTGACACAGGAGACATTAATTCAAAGTTAAGTTGGACATTTCAAGGCCCATATCCTCAGCTGGTGTAAATCACCTTAGCTCTGTTGCCTGCAATGGAGCTGTACCAGCTTACACCACTTGAGGGGCTGGTCCCTCATTCTTGCTCATCCCTTTCACTACTTGGTCCTGCAGGGATCTCAGATTGTCGTGTACTGTTAATGTAATCCTGTGTTCTCTAATACTTAAGCACAATAAGTGAATATAAGAATGAGTGTCAGACTTAACTTTGAATGTCCAAGCTCTGAAATGGTTTGTTTCACCATTGTGGCTGTAAATTAAACAGTTCTCTGTGCATTTGTGAATGCCGTGTCATATCTTCTTCCACTGTCTTGGAGTTGGACTCCATCTGGACTTTTAAAGTGCAACATTTGGAGTGTTAGAGGGAAGGGTGTGAGCAATAGGAGCCACCAGATATGTGTTGAACAGCTCTGTTATTTGTGGGGTGGGGGGCTAATGGGGCACTTAAAGAAGGAATTTAAGATGGTAGTTATTGAAAGTCGCATTTCCATGCAATCCTTAAGTATCTTGTCATTTTTTGTCCTTGCACAAACTAGGTGGAGATTTGGGGGCAAAATGTTTTGGCAAAATGTTGTTCTATTTACATTCTGCAGTCACTTTCTTTGTCCAAAGATTCAGAAGTTGTTGGTCTGATTTTGCAGTCTTTTATGATCAAAAAGCATATTTGGAGGGAAGTGCCTGGAAACAATCTCAGTGTTATAATATGGTGTGCATGATTGCTGGTTCTCTATTCAATTCTTTACATTTCATTTTGTGCTTCATCTTTCCAGAGCTGCCCTTCAGTTGCTTTTATTGAGTGAAACCAAGGATTACGTGCCAGTTTTATTTCCTTTTCTCCTGTCCTCCATCCTGCTTGACGTCTGCTTTGTTAGACAATGTGCGGTGACTACAGGCAGTTGCTCCTCTCCAGCCCTGGAGGTTCTTAGGCAGCTCCAGTTCTTTTGTGTACTTGAGCTTAGGCTTTTTACTCTGCTTGGAGATCTCACACATCTCCTCCCTCCAATGGGCTTCAGCATTCCAGCTATGAGTTCTCTTGGCTGTCCTCCTTGGGTCCATATTCCCTTTCTGTGGGCTGTTTTCCAGCTATTCTCTGCCTGACTTTCCCATCCCTTCTTTTCCCTCTTTCAAAAACGATTTTCCTTTCCTAGGTTCTTTCTCATCGTACAACTCTTTGCTCTCCTCCTGCCTGACAGAACAGTCTTTGATCTGTTTATCTCTAAGTCAATTGCTTTATCTAGGCATGTGCCCTGAGATCCTGTCTCCCAGGCCAACAGGCCCATAACTGAGTCCCTACATGAAAAACAAATGCTCTTATATAGACACGTGTTTGTGGAGAGAAGATTCATCTTTGCATTTGGAAAAATATTCATTACTGAAGGCTGTCTGCTGAAGCTCTGTCCGAATCGAGTAACAGTGCAACTCTGGAACAGTGGTGTTGAAGCTGTTCCAGACATCTGACAGTTCAATTAAAATCAGTGTCCCCATTTATAATTTAATTTAAAAGTGTACCCAAAAGCAAAGATGAAGTTTCAAAGCTGCATCAGATTTGCATGCTCGTATTTCACTGAAAATTGAAGGAAATAATGTTTGTAAGCCCCTTCCATGGCTCTGAAAATCTTACCCTGAATATCTATCTGACCCTGTCTTGGGCTGGAAATCCTGGTTGCTTTAAAACAGAAACAAAGCAGAGGTACATAATTGTTTTCAAGGAAGTTGTTTTCTCGGTGTTTCTAACTCCACAGCTTCTAGACTAGCAGATCCTAGAAAAAGATAGAAATTGTTTAAACCCACGAGGATCCCACTTAAGTGTGCTTTAATTTCAGGTAAAAGAGAAGCCTGTCAGTGTTTTATTTGCCAAAATTGAGCCTATATTTTGTATATTTCATTTAAATAATTACTGTGTGTTTTCCCACATTTTAATAGAAGGTATTATTCATGTCTGAGCTTTTCTGTGCTGCTCTTTGCTGTAGTGTCTCACTGCAGCACAGCCTTGAACAGGTTTGTACTCATACCCCCTCTGAAATAAAGAACTATTGTTATCCCATTTTAGGCGAGACCGAGGCATGGAGAAATGACTGTGCAAGGTCACACAGCAAGGCTATGGCAGAACCAGGGATAGGACTCAGATCTGAGTGCTCATCCAGTGCCCTAAATCACACGACCATCTTCCCTTTCCAAGAATGAATCCTTGCACCCTTAGAGCTAAATACTGAAAAGATTGAGGGTAAGTCGTTTTGCCTAATTATTGTGCATTGGATACATGATCAAAAAACACTGCCATATCAAAGAATGTAGTGACTGATGAAAATCCAGCTTGCTGCCCATGCAATTATGCAGCCTTTTATGCTATCATGAGCTAGTCATTTCCTGGATCTCTAAAGAGTCAACCTTTCGTGACTTAGTAGTAAAAATTATGCACATAGAACAAATGAGGGCTCAGATTTTATGGGAATTTGCAAAAATTCAGTAGACAATTTTTCATTGTACTTCCCCTCACTTCATTGTCATTCATTCCTTTTATGGTGTGGGTAATGTTTCCTAAGGGAGCTGTTTTTATCATGGGCCCAATCCTGAATTCTTTTCCCAGGCTCCAACATGGAAAAGCACTTTAAGAGGTGCCTGTGTTTGCCCTTCTTCAAACTAGTGCCTAAGCATGCTTGTAGCTTTGGACAAACATCCCACTGACTTCAGGCAAATGAAGCAGAGTTGATGTTTATTACTGTTTTTGAATAGGGTGTGCTTTTCTGATACAGGATCCCAGTTGCGGGATGGGGGTCTTCTCGCCCTTAGGGTGTTGAAGTATGTTATAAATAACCCCAAAGATGAAGTAACAAGAACAGTATATAAAGCTAGAAAGAGAGCTGAGAGAATTCCCCTCTCTTCTGCTCCCATGGCGGCAGCCATTTTACCATATTTGTTCTTTTTTGAAAAACTACTTTCCTGGCATGGCTGGATTCAGGACTGCAATTACTAATGCCAGTGATCCCATTTAAGATGATCTGTTTGGGTACCTCCAAGAACATAATTTGAAAACTCACAGTCATACTCCCAACAGACAAATTTGAGATGGGAAAAAATAATGAGATAAAAATTCATGTGAAATGTGGCACTTTTTAGATAAAACAAAACAAAACACAAAACAAGATCAGAAAGTTTTTTCAGTTGTGGAATGTTATTTGTCCCATTAGTCATTCTAATTATTTGCTGCATCAGGCCAAATTATGTGCTGAAGTAGCTCAGAATCACCACAACACATAAAAAGTTATGGCTGGTTCTTGTTGAACTGCTACCTATTATCATGGCATATGACTGTAGGGTGGGGCCTGCAATCGCAGTTGTAAATCAAAGAACAAGTCATAGGTTAGGTACTGTTTTCCTTGGATATTGTCTCTAAGTTTATTTTCTGTATGCTAGTTTCTTGAGTGATGTTTGGTGAGCTTTTCAGTTAGGTGTAAAGTCAAGAATACATAGTTCCCAACCTGAAAGTTGCACAGTCATCTTTCCAAGATCAGACCTGTTTTGGCCTCTGTAAACTAACTTTGACCTTCTGTAATGAAGGCAACTGGTTTTACTGTCCATCTTTGAAACTGAGAGTAGCTGTTAAGATCAGGTATGCAAAGAATAGAAAGCACCCAGAGATGCAGATGATCCACGGGGATTTAAAAAACATCTTGATTCTTGAGAACAACTGGAAATTAGTAGAAGAAAAGCATTTTAGACACTTGATAATCCCACACTGGTTTATTTGGCAGGTAAAAAAAGGATCCAGAAAATCTACTATGTATAATGATCATTCAGTGACAAAGTAGCTGTTGATGGAAAATGTTTGTGCTTGTTGTTGTGCTTAAATCTTTCAGCAGTTAATAATCATCTTTATAGACCATAATACTTGAATACTTCACTTATCGATACATCAGGGCTTGGATGGACTTTGAGACGTATGAAAATGGGACACTCCTTAGGCCAATGGTAGCTCTATGTTCTAGTAACTGATCAACCAATTACATAACTGGCCAGATCACTAACTTGCAGAAATAGATACAACTCCATTGACTTCACTGGAGATGACAGTTACCTGAGAACTGACCTGAAACTCTTGACGTGAAGCAGATAATGGTTTCATATTTTGCTGTTTAGTGTTGTAAAAATAGACTAATTTCCTGGAGCAGTTAAAACAAGAAAATCTGGAAAAGAAATTTCCCACAGATACTCATCCACCCTGGAATTTGCCAGGGTCCCCGGATGTGAACATGTGCTGTTAGAAAACATAAAACAGCAACTTTGTTTAGGGAAGCCTCTGACCTGTCAAAAATGCAAAGCATTCATTACCAGACTTTTCCTTGGCAATTAGCGGGTAGAATTACTCATAGAAATTGTTTTGTTTGCTCACGAGGGGAGAAGCAAGACATAAATTCAAGATATCCCATTTGACCACAAGAAAGAAGACTCTGTTCAGAGGGGGCCTGTGGGTGAAGTGCTGAGCAGCCTCAGCTCCCTTTGGGGGTGAACTCAAACTTGTAGACCTCACTAAAGTATCGAGAGCCCTCCAGAATTGCTAGATCTCCCTGGCTGTGACTTTTTTCAGCAGTCTAAGGGATTTGGGCATCTGATCCTAATTCTTTTATTCAAGACTTTCAGTAAACCTCAGCTAGCTTCGAAATCTGTCTGTCTGTGTTCTACAGAGAGGCTGATTTTGACCCGGGGTGTTGCTGTGAGTGATATCTTCCTTCCCTGGACAAAACCCTCAAACCTCAGGTTTGCTTCTGCTGTTTGGTGGAGGTGTTTTCCAGCAGTGACTTTTCAAGTACCTGTTGCATGCCCAGTTCACTGCTGGGACAGCCTGACATTTCAGATGGGACATCCTTCTTACTCCAGCCATGCTTCACCTTTTCCTTTGCACTTTGGTTTTACCTCTCTTTTCTGTATAAAGGTGATGCTGGTTTAAGCTGAAGACCAGGGAAGTTATAAGAGGCCAGATTTTCTGCTCTGAGCCCTGCCCTGCTGGAGCCTGGTGCCCAGCTGTGCCTGCTGTGTGGAGCCAGAGAAGGAGGGAGAGATGCTGCAGCACTTCAAGGAAGCCAATACATGCCTCCTCATGCTCAAAAGGTCCTGCCTGAAGATGCATCCTCCCTGGCTGCCACCAAGGCCTGCAGTTTCCCCCTTCTCTCCTCGCCTAGAGGGTCCATGTTTCTCTGATGCTGACATGTCCCTCATGCAGGGGAGGGTCTCATGCTGCAAGACGGAGTTGAGGAGAGGTGGTATCTACTTAGCAGCAAGATTCCCATGGAAATTGAGGGCTCTGTGTTCATGTACCTGGGAGAGAAGACTCTTCTTGGTCCAGACTCACCCACAGCAAAATGAGCTGCTCAGAGGTCTCATTGGAGCCAGGAAGCTACTAAAATATGTCTTCAGGATCTGAATTCTCCCTTGACTGCGATGGGTTTCCACAGCAAAAGTGACAGAAGCAGTTAATCACAGTTAGAATGTTTTTTTTAACAGGCCACGTATAAGTCCTGCAGGTTAACGTTCAGCTTGTGTATGTTACTGATGGCCACAAATGCTGCTTTTAAATCACGTTATCACTATTTGTTCAGGGATATCTATTTCTCTTACGTGCACTTCAGAATGGTTTGCCTAACAGCTTGTATCCAGTTGTTGTGAAGAGCCTGCTGGCCAAACCAAAATGGTTAAGCTATGTCTGCATATCTAATGGGGGTTTGGGGACCTAGCAGCTGGGGTTAGCAAGTGCAAATGTTTCCCATTAGCTCCCTGCATTCCCCTAAGCTGTGATTCAGCAAGATACTCAGTGGAAAGCTGAACTTGAAGCATGTGAGGTGTTTCTTTGAAGTTACTTATGCTTCAAGTTAGGCATGATCCGAGTTGGCTTGCTAAACTGAGGCCCTGAAGAACCAACTGTGGTAACACAGTGCAAACTTGGTGTTTTCCTTTTGTGCATTGCTAGGAGTGATGCTAATTTCAGAAGCAGTCTGCAACCTTTCAGAAAACTATTCCGTAGCATTGAGGGAAAGCTTTAACTATTCATTGGCTTTCTATCAGCAAGCTCTGCTACAGTAGAAAGTCCGTAGCAATGACTGCCCTCTCTTGGCTCTGGGCCTCTGAGGTCTTTCCCTTCCTTATTTTCTTCAGCATGTTTCTTTTCTAAGGTAAGTGAAAAAAAAATTAAAATAGTACCTTAAAAAAGTGGGAAATTAAGCAGATCATATCTTCTTGATTCCTTTATCTTGCTTAATTAAGGAGAAGTTTGCCAATAGTGATCTGGTGTTTCCTAAAACAAGCATACATGAAGAACACTTTGAGCAACTTCAAAAGAACTTGCAGACTAGATCAGGAAAAGATAAAACCAGAAGTGGAAACTTTTAATACACTTTATAGCTCATTATTTACAGGAAATACATTGTTGCAAAGGATACTAATGGATTTTGCAGGATGAGGTTTCCAAAAGAAAAAAAAAAGGTACCTTGTGTATCTTAGAAGAAAGGTCTTGGATCTTTTGACAGTATGGTAGACATGCAGTGGATGTGTATAGTCGTATCATCTGATATCAAAGATTCTACCTCTGGGAAAAAGGCTTTCTAAAATTTTAAATGTGTACACTGTTGAATTTCTGTAGCAACTTCCTGGACAAGCTGCTGAAAAGTGATAAGGAAAGAGTAGATGTCTGTCTTGGTTTCAGTTGTCTTGTTCTACACCCTAGAAGGCAGAATACTTCATTGCATATATGCAGCTGTAGGGAGGACAGCAGGATCACATTTGAATGTGTAAGGATGAGCATGGTGAAGTTGGTTCTGCTGTTCTCAATCAGCTAGTGAGGCCAGCAAAGTCAGGGAAGCAGCATGGATACTCGGATTTACCAATGACACTTGCCTGCAAAATTAATATTTGCCAAATTCTTAACTAACTTGATTGAAGAAATAATCCTAAAAATCTGTTTCTGGACAAGGGCCTGAATCCCAAACTACTGGATTTTCTGTTAGTGAGTTGCTGCTCCCCCAGGCACTCAGAGGGAAATAATCAGAGGTATTTCACTCACATTGCAAGGACAGCGTTGCTATATGTTCAGACATATTTCAGGCAGCAAGACATTTGCATCGGGACTGAAGCACCTGGGTAGTGAAGCTTGAGCATTTTTTTTTTTTCTAAAATACAGGCAAAAGATTTAAATATTAGGTTAGTTGCTTTTTCTATCTCTAGGCACTCAGGTACCTCTAAACTTGTGGCTGCTGGAGGGCTGTCTTATTGAAAATCAAGAGGCATTTGCCCTTGTAAAAATTTCTACTTATGCTTGAAAGTGAGATTTGGGCTCCTAAGTCATGAAAATGCTTTTGCAAATGTTTGTGTTTGTCTTCCTGTTTCCCTATAGATCAACCTGCTTGGCCTGAACTGAATGTATAAATAATAAACAACTGAAGGACAGTCTGATTGCTTCTTTTTGAGCGTTTCCCTTATGGACTGCTTGCGGTCACATGGCATCTGCTATGACCTTAAGGACCTGCTTTCTGAAAGTTTTTTAAGATGCTAACAAACCCCTCATTTTAACTAGCCATTAAATGTGCCAGTCAGTGGTAACCATTCAGGAGAGGCATTAGGAGAGTATACTTGCTGGGATACAAGATGGCTCTGTCCATGTGCTGGCCAGGGATGAAGGGCTGGAAAACTGTGTGGTGGAAGAGACTATTAATCTGATTTTCCACAACTTTCCTTGCAGCTGCATTTTTGAGGAGAGAGAGAGAGAGATGGCTAGGCTTGCAGTAACATGTTGTGCCGTCATAAATGCTACAGCCACCATCTGTTTCCAGCCCACGACTTGAAAGAAAACTGAGCAGTAATCTCATAATTCACATGAGCATTTTACACTTCTGAACCCTTCCCAACCTTTGTCTAATAATGAGGGGAGTGCATGGTGCTAAGGTTTGTATTTTTCCTGCACGTATTAGTGTTTATTTGTATGTCTCTTTCTGTTTACTTTATTTTTTTTTCCACGGAAAGATAAAAAAAAAAATTCTCTGGGAAGAAAATCAGACCAGTTCTGCGGTCAAAAGAAATATAATGAAGGCGAAATCCCAATTCCATTGACCTTGCCGGCAAAATTCTCCGGGAGGAGGTGCGTTTAACATTCCTTGCTGTGTCTGTCTTAGTTACTTGTTGGTTAAAAGAAAGACATTAGAAAGTGAAGAGGCAGGTTGCTGAACTGCCCTTTCCCTGCAGAAACAGAACTGTTAGCATAGCTGGACATGCGCATTTTAAACCTGCACCATCAGATAGGATGGTAATGGTAGGTTGGATTTTAATGAAAACAAATTCTTCTGCTAATCTTGGCTTTGGGCTGGCCCTCCATGGGATTAAGGATACCACCTGCTGTGCCAAAGACATGCTCAGGTTCGAGGCTGCTGGTGGGTGGGAAGAATACAAACATCTGAGAGTGACTCTGGTGAGCGATCGCAGTCTGTCCTCTTGCAGTGCCCTCAGGGAAGGCAGAGTTGAGATCATTTAGTTGATGGAAATACTGCTCCTCTTCAGCCTGCAAAGCAAGGCTAACATCATTAAGGATTTCTTTTTGACTGTTCCGCAAAACCAAGGGCTGCTGTTTCTCTGGGCCTCCTCTCATCTTTGGATCCAATTTGCACACCTCCTCCTAGCACAGCTGAACTGGCTGAATGAACTCCTGCACTCCTCTGGCCTTAGAAACAATGACTTGCATCATCTCGATGAGACTGCAGAGCAGTTTGAGGATGAAAGGGCTTCTCATTTCATATATCCCACTGCTGCTAGAATTGTAAATCCTTGATGAACTGAGTTTATAGCAAACTGCTACTGCAAGCAAGTGAAATATATTTTGTGTTGTCATATGTACGGTCAAGAAGCTGTTCAAGAAGCTTCCAAACAAAGAACTGAGATTCTGATAGAAAACCAATTCATTCTCTTTCAATTTTACTGAAAAATAATAAATAACTATCAAAGAAATGAACTTATTTTGACATGTGCTACCTGTTGGGTGATCCTCAGTATCTCCAAGATGTGTCAGTAAGTGAAAGAAAGCTGCCAGCTGTTGCCAGGTACAGCAGACATAGCATGAAGTTCCACCAAGACAAGGTTGGTAGGCTCACTAGGACTGGGAACAGGTTAATGGAGTAGATCCAGACAGTCACTTTTTTAGCACTACTTGCTTTTCTGGGTGTATTTGTTAAGGTAGCAAGGGTTCACCCACACAACTCAACCTTTTGGTCCCTTTCTTCCCATAGAGGCCACATCCAGCCATGTTGACCTCTGTTTAAATCAATGACAAAGCTTCATTGACCTGTATCTTTCTGTGGTCCTTCTTCTGACTTGCAGTTTGATCAAATATGGATGGTTGGTGGATCGTTGGGGTCTAGAAAGCTGACACGTCTATTTTAGTGCCTCATGATGGTTGATGAGCTAAAAAGGAGACAGTGGAAACTCTTCAAGCTGATGGGGATCTGCATCACATATATTTCTGTATCATTTTCTTACAGAGTGAATGAGCCTTAAAAATTACCTTATTTTTATTTTTTTTTACCCAGGCTAATTGATTATAGGCAGGGGGTGCTGGGAGCTGTTGGAATAAACAGCCTCTCCTCACTTCCTCCTCCCATTCGGCCAGATTCAGACCCTGCTGCCTCCCACCCCCTTGTCTGTAGCTTGCAGCCATATCAGAAGTGCCTGCCCGCACACGTGCTGGTAGGAGCCTTCTCCCCACTCTCCCCGCTGTGCCCCTTGGTGTCCTTGGAGCTGCAAGCAATTTTCCTGAGGCTAGTTTTCACATGAGAGGGGGCACACGAAGGGCAGTGGCAGGGAAGGTCTCTGACATAAAATTCCCAGGAACGGGATTTGCACATTTTATGACCGTTCAGATGGAAATGCAACGGAGCTGAATTATTGCTCCTTAATCCTGCTTTCTCACTTTCCTCCCAGCAGCCTCCTCCCCTCAAGCTTAGGTAATACAGAAGCTTATAAACAAATCCCACTGCATGAAAAATAGCAAAGGGAGGGGAAAAAAGGGACCTGGGTTAGGGCTGTGATGGATAGACAGGTGGAAGGCAGGCACCAGAAAGGACGATGAATGGTAAAAGCCTTTGATGGAAACACTAAAGAGCTATTGAAAATCCAAGGGGTGGGGGGAGGGAGGAGAAAGAATAGCAGGAGGAGGGAAAGCAAGGGAGCCGTGCCCCCCTTCCCTCCGCCCTCTTTCTCAGGATGTTGAAAGTATTTGTCCTTCGTTACAAAATGATTGAACTGCCGCCAGGCCAGGCCACCCTTCCAGCCATTGCACTGGGAAGCTGGCACTTCTGAAAGCCTCGTTGCCTCTCAAATTTTATAGCTTTCCCTTTTGTGGGAGTTTTTGTTTTGTGCTACTTGCAGGATTGTTTTCAGTTTTGCTGCATATCAAAGAAACTATATTTTGTTGCTCTGACCAACACAGAATCCAGGTAATGAAAGGAAGAATTAAAAAATAAAGGCCCATTTTTATCAGAATACCCAGCTGTCTGCCTTTTATTGAATCAGAATTTAATGCATTTGGTATTCATGATGTTGCATTAATATTCCTTTGGTTCATCTCTAGCACTTTTTGAAGGAGGAATTTCATCCTGTAAATAAAGCTTCTACCTTACTGATGTCTGTCTGTGTACAAAAGCAGTGCCTGTTCTTCATAGTCGTGAGTAGTGAGAATCATCTGTTATATTATTATTATTATTATTATTATTTATGAGACATGAGTACAACATCGAGAAAAGGTAATCTTTCCCCTTTTCAGAATGGTCCATGAACTTCTGGGATCCCCTACCTTTTTCCGGAGAGATTTACAGATGGAAAGAACTATTGAAGATTTGCATAAGGGATCGTTGTTGCTGCTACAGGATGTATTTATATCATGTACTTTTATGCATATATATTTATATAAGCTTGGGAAGGACTAAGACCATGGGTGTACTCCCAGGAATTAGATCTGGATGTCTGGATAGCCATCCTCTACCCAGGCCCTTGTTAACCAGGTGATGACCCAGGGCCATGGTGTGTGCGCGATACCACCCATGTGCTATTGTTGTCAAAGAGACTGGTGAGCTGGACGTGCCTGGTCCAGGCAGGGTGGCCCTGGCTACCCCATGCTTAGCTGTGCGGGGCCGCTGCATCAGCTGCATCGCCCTCAGAGCAGCCCCAAGGGCGCTCCTCCGAGTAAACAGTGCAGACAGTCAGCTGTCCCTTGCCTCCAAGATTAGATCGTGGGATTAGGTCTCTTATGGACTGGCTGTGCTGTATAATTAAAATAGACCTAGGAGAGGCAATATGCAACACATACACAGCTGAATTTGGGGGGTGGAGGGGAAGGGGAGGCTATACTTGCTCATAAACACACTGCAGCTGAAAGAAAATCTCTAGTAAAATAACTTTGCAGTAGCACATTCCACCTGCACATCTTCAGTACCTGGCTACATCCATTGAAGTTTGCAGTACCCCTGAGGGAGGTTACACTGGCTTTATCCCCACCTCCAAGAGCAGAGAAAGGGTAAGTGATTTGCTCAAGGTTAAATGGGGAGTCGCTGGAGATGGTGCTTCAGTCTCCTGCCTTCAAAGGAATTTGCCGCAGTGACCAAAGCAAACAGCCCCTGCTGTTACAAAGCTGGACCGTGGTGTGTCATTAGCACTTTGTATCTGGGATGCTGTGTCCTGGAAGGTATCTCTGTCCTTGCAGACTAAGTCTTAGTTCTTGAGCATGGGTGAACACTTGTCATTGTGCCAGGATGACACAAAGTCTAGAAATTATGATGGTGAATCAGGTCATGGCATAATGGGGGAAAAATGCTGCCTCAGAAGTGTCCCCATTTAGTGTCACTGCTAATGATTATTTAAGCTGCAGGACATGACAGATGCAAAGATCAGGTTGTAGCTGATATGACTCATGCCTTGAAATAACATTTTCCTTCTTACATTGTGAAAATTGAGGAGGTATGGGAAGTGAGGGAAAATGGGATTTCCCTGGAGGTTGAAGATTTTCCTTTAATCAGCTTTCATAAAGTTAATTAAATGTTTGGAACAATGGCTCAGTCCTGGGATCCGCCCGTTCTTGCGTAACCATCTCACAATACCGTTTTCACTTTCATGTTTATTTGCCAGCATGATTCAAAGTGAGAGCTGAGCAAGACTCCCGCTCCAAGGAGCTACTTGGGTTTTGGGAGAACTCAGCTCCCTCCATTAAATTTCCTAAAGAGATAAGATGCAAACCTCCCCTCCTGAGAAAGGGCAGCTGAGAGGGCTCACAGCGCTTTCTGTACCATCATTATCCCATCTGCAAATGGAGATAATAAAAACTTACAGGCTTTATAGAGTTATTTGGCGGCTGGTACATACAAATATACACCCACCCATGCGGAGAAATAGATATGTTTATAGAGATTGATATATGGATAGACGCATTCTGGGTAATACAATATATTACAGTGCTACTTGTTCCCTGAAGTTTTCACTCTTTCTGTAGTGTAGTTGATTTGTGCCTGTGGGAACCATCATTTCTGGTCCTTCGGGCAATGGGTCGAGCATTTCGTGTAACCCAGGCTTGTATCACACACATTGAGAGCCTGGGGGAAAAGAAAATTTGGGGAATGGTTCATAGGCATGGGATGACATTGATTTCCCCAGGGACCTCACCCCGTGAAAGCAGGAACTGCGCTGGGCAGATTGCCACAGCCCAGGAGGTCTTCTCGGTGCCAAGCTCAGATGTCTGTCCTGGTGGTCTGAGATGTGCCTGTGTGTCCTAGAGCTGCTCTAGCAATGTGCTCAGAGCACCCAGAGGCATGCACGGGGGTGTGAAGGTGGGCAGAGCCACAGTCTGGCCACCTTTGTTCTTCAGGCTGGAAAAGGTATTTAAAAAAAAAAAAAAAGATTTTAAAACTTATGAATGTCAGGCAGTATCAGAAACAAAATAAAACAAAACAAACAAAAAAAAAAAACAAGAACCTATTCTATTTTAGGTCAAAGTGTTATCTAGTCCAAGATTTTTAAATATGCGCAAAATGCAGTTTCTGCAGAAGGAACATTAATCAGTGGCTGGAAGAGCTGCCTTCTTAATCTGCAAAGATGAAAACAAAAAAGTGGTGAGCGCAGGGGCAGCTCCACTTCCCCATTGTGGGGACGGCGGCTCTGGGTACAGGAGGGCACCTACATCTGTGCAGGCTCTCGCTTCCCTAGCAACATGTTAACATCTTTGCAAAAGCTGTTTAAATACACGGAGCCGCTTGCCACGCAAGCTCTCAATGGCAGTTTCCCTGTTGACACAATGCTTTTGTCTGCTTAGAGGAGGTGCTCTGCAAACATGAATGTTAGATGGTTTTTATGTTACTTATTTCTGATTCATTGGTTCTAAATTAGTAGCTCAGAGGCACGTACCTTTTGTATGGGCAGGGAAGGAATTGCCTCTCTTCTCCCCGCCTCTGGAAACTTTGACCTGTTAAGATCACAAACTGTAGGAAATCTCCGAGGTGACGTCCCAGGTACCGCCAGCAGCAAAGGGCTGAAGTGAACAGATTAGTTGTGTTTGAAAGGCGTTTTAAGGGAGTTTGGAACACATAGCTGTTTCCAGCAACCTCATACACCACAGGCAAGATTGATTTCAAGACTGATTTTGATAGCGTGAAGGCTTCTTCCTTAATATAGGAATTGGCTGTGTATTTAGTATATAAAATACGTATTTTTTTTTCTGCTTGGCAGTGCGGGACATGAGAGATCGTAACTTCCTCTCCACACCCCTTTGATTAGCAGAGGAGTGGCAGGAGGAATTTTTCTTCTCTTGGTCATTCTGGGCAACCTTTGAGCCCAGTTTTCCCCCCCTATTCCCATCAAGGAGCTGCAGAGGCCACGCGAGCGAGCCCTCAGCTGGGAGACATCAGCTGCCTTCAAAGCTTTGGCCAGCCCTTCTGTGATAAATCCAT
Organism: Anseranas semipalmata; assembly: GCA_013399115.1. Lineage (NCBI taxonomy): Eukaryota > Metazoa > Chordata > Aves > Anseriformes > Anseranatidae > Anseranas > Anseranas semipalmata. Next base: position 536,018 of record VXAA01002834.1, read on the forward strand.
GGTGAGGTGTGTAATGTGCGTGGTACCAGCCCTTATCCCACACAGTTCCCATCCCAGCAGGGATGATATATTTTTTTTTTACATTGGAATACAAAAGGAAAACACATTTCTTGAATTTATTTTAGATAGCTGATGGAGCTGTCAGGGTTATCAGGGCTGGGTCTTTTCATACTCATCTTTCCCGAGGGCTGCTGGCTGTAGGTTTTCCACCCTTTTGTGGTAGTGGGGTGGCAAAACCCTAAGAGCCGAGCTGTCCCCTCCTGGATCCTCCCTTGCAGATGGCAAAGGACATCGTTAACTTCCACATGAAAGAAGTGCACAATCCTCTGCACATTTTCAGCAGACACAAATGAAAGTTTTGTTGTCAGCCTGGCTTGGCATCACCTTCCAATTCTCTTTTGTTTTCTCTCCCCGTGAATCATTTCTCCGTTCCACTTCTCTTTTGTTTGCTCCATAATTGTTGGCTTAACCTGGAGGCACAGGCTTCCCTGTGGAAACATCACCACGCTGTCAATCAGTGAAGGAGAGGTGGTACAGCTGGTACAATCCTTCCTCCCTCTCAGGAGTGAATGAATCATCCCTTGAATATGCAATATCATCCAGGACAGGAGCCAGGATCCTCAACAGACACATGAATTCCAGCATCTCTGGAAACATTATTTCCACATTTTGGGCAGACTAAGAAACAGTAAGTAAATAAGCAAACTGTGGCATTTGCAACCTCTGTAGTTTTATTTAAAGTGACTGCCTGTGCTCTAAATGCCTGTGTTGGTATGAAAAGTACAAGGAGAAAAGCATGAATCCTTGATCTGATACTGCCCAAGGCAGCTTCATGGTATGGCCCATTTAATGCCATTGAGCAGTCCATTGAACAATTAAGAACCCACCAGAAACAGTAACTGCCTGCTTTCCTCCTGAAAATTCACACGAACTGATGCATCCCAAGCCTTCTCTGTTTTTGGCCTCTCCCAGTTTTGCTCTTTTTCCATTATTTCAGTTCCTGATTAAGATGTAAACCTGCAGATGTTCATGCATCTGCTGAACATAAAAGCACTTTGACTGGGGGCACTGGTGTTCCTTCATGGAAACAGGAGCAGGTGGCCCAGCTGTCCTGAGACTTCTGTAGGAGACCTCCGGAGGAGACCTGCCAGACTTCCCATCCGTGTGGATGGAGTTCACATTGCCCAGAGCTCTGGTTGTGCAGTTCAGTCTCTGGGGGGATGTAATAGCAGACACACGGGGCATGCGGAGAGCACGACTCAGGTGCTATAACACAAGTTATACTGTGGGTGAGGAACACAAGATCAAAACCTCTGTGCCTCAGTTTCCAAACTGGAAGATTAGCTGGGGTCCTGCCATCCCAACCAGTCTACCCTTCCCAGCTTTTCTTCCAGATCAAGAAAAGTCTGTCACCTTTTCTTAAAGCCACTTCCTTTGATATAGTTCTGCTTCAAATATCACAAAAACGTGTAATTTTCCTTTTTTTGTTATGCTCCAAAATGTACATTACTACAGAAATCTTCATTCCTCCTTAATTTCTTCTCTTTCTTCTGAAACAGTGGTGTCAGTGCCGTCTCTTGCTCCCATTTGGAGATGTTTCCCAGCTTTCTCCCCTTTTTGCCCATGAGCAGTGAAAGGCACATGGGCTCCTTCCCTCAGATAGGTTCTTGTTCAAAAATGTTTCCCCACCAAGGAAAGGCCAATTTCCTCTGGTTGCTCCTTGGCTGTGGATGGGATGCAGCTGGGGAATCAGGGAAGATTCACTGCATGATCAGGTAGTCCACGATACAGCATTTTGTAACATCAGCCGGTTTTCCTAATGTCTCATGTGCTGTGTTGAAAAATTGAGTAAAACTGAACCTGAATAAGTATACATATGCATTTCACTGTTCAATGTATGCAAAATGGGTGAGAAACACTGATCTGATAGAGTGGAGAAATACTGGTCAGGAGGGTTACAATATTGTTTTCTGTACTCTTATTGATACTAATAGCTAAGATTTTTTCTGCTTTGTTTTCGTGCCAAGGTTATAGCTGCATGTTAACCTTCATAAGTCCTTCTGACGATAACAGTGAAAGTGAAATACTATTAAAATTATCTTCCTGTATGTTTAAACCACTCTGGCACTTTTCCAGGCAGTGTTTGTGCCCCTGTTTATGCCGCAGACCCTGGTGACCCTAGAATACTTTTATTTATGACAGCATAAGCATCATTTCCATGGCAACATGCTTTTCAAGCTGCAGATTGAGGATTGCAATTTCCTAAGCAATAGAAGAAGCAATGGTGGATTTTTTTCCTAATCAGCTAGTAGCAACTTTCATGTGCAAAATCCTTCAGCCACAACAAATCATTTAAAAGCTACATTATAATCAACACAATTTTAAAGCTCAGCATGGTTAGCCTAAAAATAAAGAGAGTTATATCCAGTTGTTTAATGGAAATGAAGATCATGCCATGACATCCTCGCTGCTACTCCAGTAAATTGGCTTCAACTTGCTCTGAGATGCAGCCTAATGAGGAGCAGAGCAGTTTAGTTCACTAGAATGAAACTAGAATGATTATTTACAGAAAGACTGCTGCATGATTATAATCCTATATGGTTTCGGACAATGCTTTCCCATATTGGAGGAGACGACCAAACCTGTTTGAAAGCAGTCCAAGCAATCAACAAAGGAATGTTATTAACAGGTATGTTGGTTAGTGGCTTGTGTGAAATTGCACTTAGTGCTTTCTGCCTTCAGAGAGCACTGGGGTGGAGCTGAGCCCTAAGACAGACAAGCCGCCTGTGCATACACACACATGCCAGCGGAGCCCTTCTTGCTGTTGACAGCAGTGTGGGCAGAAATACAGAACTGGGTCTATAAGGAAATGCTGCTCAGCACCACCACAGCATTGCTTCCCTCCCCAAAAATCATTTTTCAGAAGCGCTGTCACCCCACAAACAGGGAAGCTGAGGTGCAGAAAGATGCAATGATGTGTCTGAGGTTCCCTGGTTGGCAGTCGGAGGTGAACTGGAGTCCCAGGACACTTCCCTCTCTAGCAGGAGCCATGGTCCATTGATCAGAGTAAGGTGTTTCAAGGATGGAGCCGTCCCCTGCTCAGCCTGGCTGGTGCCCACATCGCTGGGACCATTGCGAATCACTGGACGACAATACTTCTCAATGTTGCTCTTTTCACCATTTCTCAATAGCAGAAAATTTACATCTAAAATATTGCTTTAAGAAATTCAGAAAAAGTTGAGGATTTTTTTCCTGATGGATTGTCCTTGAGAGCAATGCAATCTCACTTTGTATCCAGGCAGGGTTTGCTGCTCATCTGGCCAAGCCCAGGAAACTGCTACATATTGGTGGGCTTAGCAGAACTGAATCAAACCTCTGAATATTATCAGTTAGTGACATCTCTAATTCCCAGTCAGGGAACCACTGAATATTTTCTGCCCTAGGGAAAAGTGCTCACCCTCATGTTGGCTGGCGATGGAAAAGGAGGGCGGCTTTTCAGTATGCTCTTATAGTTTCAAACTTGAACTTGGAATTGTTTGTTTTTGCTACGCCACCCCTTCCGCCCTAGTTAATAGTCAACTTTGAAACCCAGCTTTATGTCCCATGTGTTTGATTTACATTTCAAATGCAGGGCCAGCAGGGCAGGCTGTCTAAATCACTTGTCAGCACAAGGGAAGGAGGTGACACAGTGGGAGGAAAAAGTGAGACACGGCTATGCCCAGTATAAACTCTCCAGCAGCTGGGCAATGCTGTTGCTGGGAGAGTCCCCAGCAAGCAAGAACTGCTCACCTTGCTCAAAGGTTGAGGTCTAACCCAGGCAACGCACAGGGACTAGCTTGTCTCCTTTGATTTATGCTCGATTATTCCAACACTGCAATCCTGCATCCTGTTTTCCTTGTCTGCTGCAGCTGTACATTAAGGTGAGGGCTTGGAAAGACCTAGCGAAAGAATTTTCTTTTGAAACCAAAAATAGCCCATCATAATTTTATTTTTTTTGGTCAGCATCTTGCAATCTTAAATTTATCACCTATCTGTAGCTGGATTGACACACAGGAAACCTATCTAATGGCGAGTTGGAGGGCACAGGGCAGAGCGAGTTCATGGACCACTTTTGAAAACTGTTTGGCTGGAAATATCATTTTCAGCTCTCTTTGATGAGGTAACATCAAGGAGCAAAGCGACTGCACACACCACACAGGCCAGTGCTGAATGGTTTGCCGGGCCAGTCAATGGAGCATTGAGGAAAGGGGAAACATTTGCAGAATCAGTCAAAAATGAATTAGGTGTGTTTTAAAGCAATTACTTTCCAGACTGTTGACTCTGAATGACACAAATATGATCAGCTGGTCCTTAGAGACCTTCACAGGCTTGACCTGATGGACGTGGTGATGCCTAATCCTGCCTGCCCTTGCTGACGTTGCCCAGAGTCACGCGTGTGCTTGTTTTGACAGCTAGTGAGCAGTCTTGCTGGCTGCCATGCTCTGACCTGATGTGTTTGTACAACAGGACATCTTTCATCTTTTAAATTAAACACTAGATCCTCAGGCTGCAGAGGGGACAACCATCATGGAGATGGCAGATGACAGAGCCAATGCGGAGCCACAGGTCCACCGCCGTCAGAGGCTAGCGTGAGCCTTGTGCCACTCCAGTAAGCCTGCACCCACCACAACTTCCCAGGATTTTACTGGAAATAGCTATGTCTGCTTCTTGTGAGCATGTTAAAAACTACCTGCCAGATTCTGCCAATGTAAAGCCCCGTAAATTCGTTCTCCAGCTTTATTCCCGGAGAACTGCTGTTTAATGCTCTGCTTCTCCATAGCTGCAGTTTCTCTCAGTTTATTTTAACGACAGTGCCTTGCTCTCAGTTTCACCACACATGTCCTCTATATTGCTAAAAACATACTGATGAACATGAGCTGTATTACCAGAAATCACATTCCAGTTCCTGTTTCTTGGCTCATTTCTCCCTCATTTCCCATTACCTTCCTATTTTAAGACTGCATGCATGACATACCTGTCAGCTAGATCCACTCAAATATTTATCCAGTAATTTAATCAGTGAATTTCATGGTAGGTTGCTGACTACATTGATGATGTCTCCTCATTCACATAGCAGTGCATTAGAGAACTAGAAGGCTGCAGGTTCATGGAGATGTATGAACTCAATGAAATTTATAAATTGTAAGGAATTTCCCCTTTTTCTTGCAGCCCTTGAGACCTGTGAGGTGCCTCAGCTGCATGCTGCACTAAAATGGAAGGGGAATGCACCTGAGATTGACCACACTTGGGCATCAATGTGACCCTGTGTTGGTTTCAGTAGTGAGCCAGCCTCCGGCATAAGCTAAAGGGAAAGCAAGTAAAAGAGGGGCAGAGTCCACTGAAACAGAATGGGAGGGATTTTAGCTTTAAATTTTAGAGGACCCCCTCTTTTTTTTTTTTTTCTTAATCTCCTACCTATCTAAAGCTAGTCATTAAGGAGAGAGAAACTACAGTCTTTCATGGGAGATTGTTCCTCCCAGAGCAAGCTCCTTTCTTAAGCCAATCCCATATGCCAGACTAGAACAATGTTATATGATATACCAAACCTCCAGGCTGTGCTCCTGAAACCCAACATGATCCCAGGCTGGAACACTCCCCAGCTGGGCTGAATTCCCATCCAGAATGAGCTCTGGAGAGCCAGGTACCAAGGCTGAACCCTCCCAGACCATCCCCCTGCGTGCCCCGGGGCTGGTGAGCCCCAGGTTCTGGTGGTTTGGCCAATCAGCCCTTTCTTCACCTCAAAATAGGGCCTCAAACAAAGGGAGGAGAGAGAAGTAGAACCCTTTTATAGTGTGAGTAACAGCTCAGCAATATGTTCCCCCAAGGCAAGGCATGGCATGCTCTATGCTCAAAGATTTCAAAAGTTTAAAAAAAAGAAGAAGAAGAAGGAATGAGGAACTAACTCAACACACCCTGTAGGTAGGTTCTGGCTTCCCCAGGGAGGATTAGAGTATAAACTTCTAATTCTGCATCTGTTTAATGTGTTACAAACAGCTTTTCCTTTTTCTTATTCCCCCTCCTCAAACCTGAAACCACTCCTTCTTTACCAGATAATGCTCTGCCTTGACAGGATGGGAGAGATGTTGTGTACATATAGATATAGATAGTCTATCATCTATTTCCATTAATAGGTATTAAGAAAAAGGATATAAATGATAATCTCACTTTGTTGCATCCTGTGACCAGTCTCCAAGAATCTTGTTACTTAATGTTTGAAACATCCTTTGAAGGTAGATGAATATAATCACCCCCCCCACTCATTCCTGGCTCTGGAAGCAGCAGCACACTTAGATACACGCTTACCACAAGCCCTAGCTTTGGCCACAGCAATTCAGCACTTAAAATGCGTGTGCTTAAGGGCTTTGCTGCACTAGCTGAGCTAGTGTGCTTGATATCTTGCAGGATAGGGTAGGAAGGCAAAGAGAGATTAAGTATTTTATCATGTTCCCAGGAAAGTTCACTACAGTTTCATTGATTTCAGCAGAAAGGAAGCTGTCTCTGAATAGTTTGCACAGCTGGGAAAGAAGCCCAGGAGATCCCAATGTCCCATCCTTTCCTCTAACCATTATGCTATACTTCTCCTGAAAGGAAAATGGAACATTCCCTTGCAATCATGCAGGTTGCTCCAAAAAGAAGCAATATTCTTATATAGCTAATGTAAATCTATAGTAATTACTTAATGATAGAACTAAACCTGCACTAAGCCCTGCAGAAAGGCTGCATTAAGTGTAAGCGCAAGGCTGGAGACCATGCCTTTCAGAATATCTTGGCAGGTTTACCAAAATAGCAGATAAATAGAGATTCATGCAACCTTTTCAGAAGTGTGGATTTTTTTTTTTTTTTTTTCTGTAGTGTCCTTACTCAGCCAAAATTCCAGAAGTGATTGCATTTTACTTGGGAATATCTCCTGCAGGAGTGGCACAAGCTGTAGTAGGAAATAACTTCAAACTTATTGAAATTCACAACATTTTTAGTATATCAGTAACCTCAAACAGTTCTTGTTAATTGCTGAAGAAATGCTGCCTTTACTTCTCAAACAGCATTAGCTGATTTCAGCCAAGCTAGGAATATGAAAACATTTCTCAGCTGGAACATCTCCTCTCAAGGCTTTCATAGATGCAGTCAGACTAGGTAGTTCAGCGTGCCCTGATTTTCTCAAAGCTCTCTCAAGAATTATAATAATAATTGCAGTATGTTAGTTAGTCCTCAGGGATAGCTCCATTTTCCATGCATGTAACCTTTACTGCTCTGGGATGCAAGCTATTTGTTTTGGCAGCCTGAAACAACCCATAACTTCACCATGATAACCATTTTTAGTTTGGCCTGCAGATTTTTTTTTTCTTTTTCAAATCCATCTGTCCTGAGAAATCAAATTCCTGATTTTTATCTTGCACCACCCACCCTCTTCACTTACAAAGGAAACCTCAGAACAATCCCTCTTCTCTTGCTTTGCTCTCTGGCTTTCCCTGGCCTTGTTCACAAAGAGGTCCATGTTTCTATTTCAGTATTTCTGTGTTAAATATATCTGTCCCTGAAATTTCTGGATGCTGAGGTAGGGAGGTTCCATGTTTATTACCTCACAATAACATCTGAATTACATTTATTGAATTTACAAGTTTTAAGAACAAGAAAAACAACCCAGAAATCATTTTCCTGTCTGCCAGAATATTACATGTAGGATTTGGGTTGTTAGGTCTTGCATCACTACTGGGAACAGAGATTCTGTTCTTTGGACTTAACAAAGCTGTTGAAGATGGGTGCGTGCATTAGAGAAGAAAGCAGCTCTTTCTGCCATCCTGTTCTATTGCTTTCAGAGGAGAAAACAGCAAAAACATATCTGCAAGAAAAATTATTCAGTCTATTTGGCAACAGTTTGCCATTCAGCAGGTTCACTCAGGCTGTTTTTATGGGTGATTCTTTTTTCAGATGTCCAGCATCCAAATATAGTTGATTTGGATGTTTTCTGTATTGAAAAGAGAAAAAGAGCCATTTTGTTGAGGGCAGTGGGATGAGTGCAGAGCACATGCAAGTTGGAGACTGAGACCTGAGTACCTGGTGAGAGCCCTCAGTTGATTTTGATTGTCACATCATCCTGGAGGCAGCTGTGGAGAGGCTCTAATTAAATTATAGTAAAATGTGGGTCTGCTTCACACTGCACCTGGACCAAGTTCAGACCAAAATTTAAGGGAGAAGTGCCACAAGTCTGTCTTTGCCTTCTTCCTTCAGAGTATGTCCCCCATGAGATACCTCGCTTTTGCACGGTGTGCTCTCAGCAGCTGCCCAAGTGCAATTAGACGTGAGTGAACCCAGTGATGGGAGGAAGAATTATGTTGAAGAATTGCCTTAGGGGTGCTGGGAAAGTGGCAGAGATTTGTGTGACACTGGAAAAAAACATCTCCGGTAAAACATATATTTCTTCACCAGTATTTTAGGTGTAGGAACAAAAAGATTTTGAATCTTTCTTGCTTCCCACGGAGTGAAAAGCTCTTCTTTCAGGTTCATCCCAAATCATCTGTGTGACTAATTCCCTTTTGGAATTAGCAGGGAGAAATGCTTTGGCCTGTTATGCAGAGAGTTAGCAGGGCTTATTTGGTTTATCACAGTCAGCTTTCCTGCACTCCAGAGCTGCACTTGCTCCCAGCCAGATGTTCAGAGGTGGGCCTGGCAACTGTGCAGTGCCTCACCAGACCCTCTGAGTCCTCGCTGACAAATACATGCACAAACACTTGTTATTTGCTTGGCTTGCTCATGGGGGGCATACAAAACTGCCTCACAGGCTGGATTCAGCCACTTGGACTCCCAAATGGCCATCTGTGGTGGGTAGTCAGGGACTTTTTGGGTTTTGAAGCTATGCCTCCTTGAGGGACTCATGCAATCACCCCATTTTTTGCTGACAATCAAGATTGTGCAACAAATTATGCTGTGTTTTTGGAACCCAAATATATAGGTGTAGAGGTATTCTTCAGCAACATTAATGGGTTTATTCCCATGATTGGGAATGAATGAACTTTAAAATAATTAATACTAGTATATTAATAGTAATACGTTTAATATTTTAACATTTTTTTCAATACATATTAATGAGTTAATGTTAATTCCTAGTTAATTAACATCAGCGCTTTCTCTTCCCTGATGAGTCACATCAGTACTAACCAGTTTGTTCATGGGGAAACTGAGACCCAGAAGGGTCCCAGAGACCCCCCAAGGCTATACAACATGCTAGTGGAGCAAATGGGGCCTGGGCTTAGGAGCCAGCTCAGTTCCCAAGCAGTCACGTAGGGAATTTGGTTTCTTTACTTACAGGCTTTGCTCAGTCAAAAAGTCTATTGCTTCTGGGAGTTACATTTGAAACAGACTTGCAGGATCAAAACTTTGTTTGTTTGTTTTCGGTAATTACTATTATTTTCAACATCCCAGTCTGAGGAAGTGCTGGACCAATCTCTCTGAGCCGTAGCTGGAAGGCGTCCTGGGTCATTTATGGGTGGGAGTGTTGCTGGGTGAGTACAGACACACCACATCACAGGCTTCCCTGCGCGTCAAGGGAATGGTTTCCACCACATGCATAATGGCAGAGTGGCAATTAGCCCAAGAAGAGAGGGTGAAAACAGTTGATCCTCCTCTTGCGCACAGGGACACAGCATCCGAGGCCACCAGCAGCTGATTTCTGCTGCATTGGCAGTGGTGCTGTTGGCCTTGGGGCTGCCCTCTGCAGTTCCCTACTGCCTGCTTCAGTGCCTGCCCCTCCACTCCTGCCCTGGCTGCTTCTTTTCTATTAGGGAAAAGTATGTTTTGCCCCTAATATTTTGAAATTACCCCAGTTTTATTTAATTCTGTCATCTCCCATCCCCATGGTTACTCCTAATTCAACACTGTGAAGAATTAATCTCTTTGATGGTATCCAGGAAATGTCTTTGTTTAAACCTGCTCTGCCAACCCACTGCCATAACCTAAGCTCACAGATATGTATCCTTGCACACAGGTGTCATTCCTCTGGATCTTTACAGTTCTACTGCTAAACTGTAACCCATTTATTCTAGTTATCTAGAAATCCTCCCTTCTCCTCCAGCCCAGTCCACCTTTCATCCCAACCATCTGGAAAACTGCTGTTAGGCAATGCTATCTTGGTCTAACTTGTAAGAAATAATTGATTTATTACTGGTACATACCTTTCCTGATTTTCCTGGGCATGGCAGAAATAACAGGCTGTTCTAGTCTTAAAGAACTTTATATAAATTGCATTCACATAAAACATATCTCAGTGATAAGGGGACCTGAGCTCAAAGGAAGCCGCATCATATCTTAACTCTCTGGAGTTTTGAGGGGTTTATTTTAATAATAGCCTGACTTTAGCATATACAATCTATGGTATTTGAAAAGCTTAAAACAACCACAGGAGGATCCTGTCGTACGTTTTGCAACCCGTTCTCACATCAACAGAGCGCTGATCCTGCATGGAATTCATTCCACATTTTATTCATTATCTGAATGAGTTATCAAGACAGCTCTCTGCCTGGCTTGAGGTACCAACACAGTGCAGACAGATTTTTTCCCACAGAACTCTCTGAAGTGATACTGTCAGCATAGCTATATTTAATGGTTTCTATCCATGCAGTCAGTCTCTCAGTGCAGAAGAAATAGTTTACAGTCTCTGAAACCCTACACTCCTTTCTGCCATGGAACAGGAAAAAGTAACATCTACCATCATTCCTTTTGCATTTTGCTGGATCCAGGGGGAAGGGAAAGCTAATAAGACAATGAGGACATTGAAAACAATATTCCAAGAGGCAGGGTTAGGCCAAAAAAAAAAAAATCAAAAAAAAAAATCAGTAGTCAACATCTGCAAGCAATCTTTAACCACAGCTAAAGACTGCCTTTAAATCCACATATGTCATGCCCTACTTACCTTTGCTTTAGGCTTAGTACTGGTTTAGAAATAACCTGTGATCTTCTATATATCATTGCTTTTGCTGAATGAAGAGTTAGGGCAAAGACTGTTGCATGCAGAGGTTTTTCTCCAAGTTAAATGCAGTTAAGCAGACAATAACTGACATTTTAGAAAGATAATACAGGGCAGCTTTATGTAACCTCTGAGTTTTCTGTGATTTGCTCCTTCAGGATGCCTGAATGAACTTTTTGCCACATACATTTATGTAAAGGTCATCTGTCCTAAAGTGATTTCAATGAAATAAGATTACCTGTTTCCCAATTTTAAAAAAGGTCCAGTTCATGAACAGAGAAATGTCATTATGCACTAATCAGGGGACTGAGATAAGTGATGGGGTAATAGTGTGACCTTCACTTCACATCTGGAATAAAAGCTTCTTGGGGAGTGGAAGAGGGACCAGTGTGTGAGTCTTGGGGTTAGGGTATGGATCTGCTCTACACTACGCATGACATAAACACCATGGGGGGAAAATAGTCATTTTAGTGTGGTTTGGCAGGATCTAGTGTGAGAACAATGACATTGATGAAAAATAAAATGGGCTAAACATCCTGGTGGCAAAATCTGTTCGCGGGTGAGCGAGTGAATGGCCAAATCACACAACCCAGCATGGACAGCAGTGCCAGGGAGAAGGAGCACATCTGACCTGGGAACCTGGCACAGCTGTGTTGGGCAGCTCACTGTGATTGAAAACGCAACATGGCCATGGCAGGGAGAAAGCCAGAACTTACACAAGACATCTTCGACCTCTGTAAGTCCAAAGAGCTATTTCCAATGTGTTATTGTTAGAAATGTTACTGAGCTGGGAAATCTGGAGGTCTTGAAATACAGACATTTAAAGACTAGCTTCTAGCTAAAAGCTTTAGAATCAGTGCTCATTACCTCTCATCATGGCCTGTGCGATATGTGACTAAGTGCCTTTTTTTAAAGTCATAAACCTCATCAATTTTAATGGTCCAGCTCAAGATTTGCCTTTGTACAAGGCATATGAATAAATCTGGCTGCTCTTGTGGCACAGTTTAGTTCTTAATTCTTTGGTTAGACTCAAGTAAATCCACAGTCTCCTTGCCCACTATGTCCTCTTCCCCCCCCCCCCCCGTCACAAAAAAATACCAAATGTGCAGGTTATAAATAACACAAGTTATCTAACATTTCACCATATAAGGAATAAGCAAAATAGGAAATACTGATTTCTTTTTTGCCTTTAGCATTCAAACTAAACAGACATTGTAGCAAATTGAATATTCCCAGCAAAAAATGGCTTTTCTTGTCATTCTGATTGTGTAGGTCTGGTGTTCTTGTGTCTCACTTTGACCTTTGTTGGCAAATGTGCTAGTACTTCAACAACAAAGAACTATAAGTTTGACCTTGCATCACTAAAACGTTTTGGTCTATGACCAATTTGAAAGCAAGACAAACAGGGCTCCTCCACTCCTGTGTTACATCCCATGTAAGGGAAGGGAGCACATAGGAAAGGATGGTCTGTTAAAGCTTATGGGACAAGTACCCACTGAAGACTATCAGGAGCTCAGTAACACTATCTTCAACAACATTGCCATCTTTAACCAGAGAATAGACATTCTGGGGGCAAGCACATCATTTATCTCTTTTCATATAGCTTAAGTTTGAATAAGGGACTGATGCTAATCTAGGACTAAAATTGGAGTTTGAAGTAATGGGTAGGTTTGTACCATTTTTTTCCTTCTTAAATAATGGATATCTTTCCAGACCCCTTTTCCCCATGAATAGGAGCTGATTCAGTTTTGGCAAGCAGTCCCCTTCCTGCTGCGCTTCTTCTCTGATGCCTGAACTGGCCTCCAGTTAATTCATATGGAATTAAAGAAGGGGATTAAGATATGAAGCTGTTCTGAGCCTCTCTGTCTTATATGCAGTGATAAATATCAGTTACTGAAAAGCAGTTTTGTATCCCCTGGTAACACTAGGCTTAAGAAACATTTCATGAATAAAGAGTCTGGCTACCTGGTTATTGACAGTGCAGCACTCACTTTCACTTATCTCCTACCTTATTTGCTCATAACCAGGTATGAAAACATTTGTGTAAATAACCGAAAATAATGGGGATATTCACTGATCTTGGAAGTGAAGTGAGTTAAAGCAATGAACTGCAGTACATGTTCTTTATGCATGTACAGCAGCGTAAGGAAACTGTGGGAAGCTAATTTGCAAGCCTGTTTACTGAATACCTGGAACAACTCCCATTTCCCATTTAAATTTGCTACAGGAAGCTGAGTGTCTAATTTGCTTCTCCAGTACCTGCTTGTTCCACTCATTTATGTCCTTACACTCATGCATTTTAGTAGACTGTCTCTCCTGGTGTTTCAGACATGTTTATCGCTGCATCTATAGTCTGTAGTAGCATCTCCAGGGAAAAAATAAACACAAACCGCTAGCGCACTGGCTTGGCTGGCTTTGTACCTGCTTTGCACTACATGGGCACAAAGAGCTATTTGGAGTTGAGGAGAACAGCAGGTCAGGTTCATAATATCCAACAGATCCCCAGGCCAAAAACAGTATGAAGCTCTTGCAAAAACAGATTTTGAGGAACAGATTCCTTGCTGCGGTTTATGCTAAACTTGTCTGCATCTGGAGATGTCTGTACATTCAATGTTAAAGCAAACAATACATAAGCAGTGTAATAGCAGTATTCAAAGTAATCCCTTCCATACACAACATCTTCTCAAAGCTTCTTTCCAACCTCATCTGTTCAGGGCCAATCCAAGCTGTGAAGAAAGCCACCAGTGTCCCCAGCTTTGGCTTCTCCTTGGAACAGGAGGGGACGTGGCTTTTGATGTGAGAATTGCTCATGGAAAATGTCCTGGTTTTAGTCCCTGTGCTCTGGTCTCCAGAGTCTATGAGCTTGAAAGCTCAGCTGTGTGTCTCTAACCAATTATGGGCTGTGTTAACATTGCTTCTTGCTTTTCCAGATGTAGATTTCTCAATGGAAAATTGAGAGAAGTGTCAATAAGTAATGATAGTTTTGAAAGCAACGGGCCAAGTTTTCTTCTTGCCTATGGACATGGCTGTATAATGGTTCTTCATCATCTGTGGCCTTTCTTAACCAAAAGTCAACTTGGAATATGCTTGCAACCAAGGAGGTGGAAGGTAAATGCCTCTCATTTAGCAGTTGATAGCTCTTGTCTACTCAGGATTAAGATTTGTAATGGCACAAAGCATGTAGAGCAGTATTTTAAATATCTTCTCCAGCCACTGCTGGTAAGATACTTTCGCCAGCCAGCCTGCCTTTTAGCTTAGAGTTTCTTCTACAGAACAGTAAATGCCACCCTCATACATTTTCTGCATTTGTTTGTTTGCTACTGACAAGAGAAGAAAATTCCTTTATTCTTTTCTCTATGCTCCCTCCAGAGAGGCCAGGATTTATCCCTGAATGATTACATGATCTGTTTCATGCTAATTAAATAGAAAGCAAATAAGAACTTTCGTTTATGGCCTCTTTAAGCCCAGAGGTCTTATTTTACATTTCAGTACAAGACTGAAGGAAATTGAAAACGTTATTCCTTAGAGAACTGAGATATAAAAACACTGGGAAATATTCATGTAAGCAGTGCACACAGAAATATTTTTCATTTATATTCCCATTTGTTAAAACAAAATGGTACTTTTTTAAGCAAATGATGAAAATTGAATACTTTCCTCACAGTAGGAATATCACTGGTATTAGTCTTACAGCCAGAATGGCTATCTCCTCTCTGGCCCTGGAAAACATCCTTTACAACACATCAGAGTCAAAATTTTTCTTAGTAAGTGACTTGTCTTCTTGAAGCCATTGTAATTTGCTCAGCATTCTTCTTTGAAGTAATCATTTAAAGTAGAGCTGGAAAAAGAACTCTCATTCTTTGAGTATCAATATTTGATCCACTGTTTTGACTTTTATGAATGTATCATTATGTCCTCCTCATATACCATACATAGTGAATGAAGTGTCTAACCAGTAGTTAAGAACGACATATTTTTAAATCAATGCTGAACACTAAGTAGTTCAATGGAGTTCTAATACAAATTGTGCGCGCGCGCGCACACACACAAAATAAAAATCCAGCTAGCAACCTGGAACCTGCAGCTGCTGCTTTTGCTTCTTCAGTGATTTAGGCTTCATTTTACAGGTTTTATTATACTACATAATCTCACACTCTCTGTTCTCCAGGTGGATGAAAACATGTTCATTGAAATGATCTTCCCATGAAGCCACAGAACTCAGTTCAGGGGAGGAAGAACAGGGCATAGGTAGTAAACGTTTCTGGGACTGAATCACCTTGCTCTTGTGCTAGCTCTTAGTTCTGCTAAATTAAATCACAGTTCCTATTGAACCTGCCTGGAGAGAAAAATTTTAAAGCAAGGCTTGTGGTAAGACAAGTAATCCGTGGAAGGAAATCTTGAGAAGAATCAAAATACTGCTGGAGAAGAGGAATGATAGAAACGCTTCATATTTAATTGGCTTTGGAGAGAGTTATACTTAAAATTCCACCCTTAGCTAAGTTCTTAGTCAACATATCTGAACCACTGATTCAGTGGAAGATGTATGGGGAAGGCAGCAACAACCTATGAATGCTACAAGAAATTGTCGAAGCCATTTATCTTTGAGAGGGTCATTAAGGGAAGACCACAAAGCTCCTTTCTCCAGTGGATGTATCAGCAAGCTTTGGCATACCAGTGCAGTCACCCATATCATCACCATGGAGCAAACTGGGGGTGTTTTTAACCATAACACCGAGTCAAATGAAGCCATTACTGCGAAATTTCACAGAATCTGGAAAACTAGACCGCATGAATGTCCTTCCTTCAAATGTGGGAAACACTAGCTCAGCCATACTATCCTCCATGGCACCTTCTTGAAGGATTGTGTATGTACCTATAAAAATCCCTTCAATTTCATGGTTTTTCACTGGCTACTGATACCAATGAAGTACTTCAGGAATCCTTCCATGCCCGTAGCAGCTGTTTTGCACCTGGTTTTATGGGAAACTGTGAAATGAGATTTTCTCAAGATTTTTGGGGGGTTGAGAGTGAGTCGAGACCTGATGAATTTAAAACAACTATATGAAGCTTTATTACACATGGAAAATCACATATTTTGGAAGAATTCATTCCTAGCAGTCTAATGAACTATCAGGACCTCAGATTTAATGTTTTGATCTTTTACCAATTTCTAATTTTATATATATATAATATATATATATATTTTTTTTTTACCAGGAAGGCAGATTATGATGACTAATCTCAGAAAAATCTTTCATGTCAAGAGTAAATCACAGAGGATTTGCTTTCCTGTACATAAATAACTCAGAGAATAAGCATAATGCTATCAACTGATTTTCAGTTATAAAAAATACTGTGCTAATGCTGCTTGAAATTTTTCCGTCAAGATGGAAACTGGATTGTTAGTTGAACATTTTTATTAGTATCTGCTTTAGTTACATTTCCATTTTTTTTTTATTAGAAAACTTTTTTTTTTTGGCTGAAAGTCCTTCCCTCCTCCAGTTCCAAGAGCAAAAAATGTCCAACCATTTTCAACTAAACAGGTTTTTGGCTTTCAGGTTTCCAAGAAACAAGGCAAATATATCCACTGTATCCCTTGTCTAAGCCACTTGATTTTACTATAGCACTGGGTAGATTCACAGCTCACTAGAACAATAGTCTGAGATGCATGCCAACAGATCTGAGGGAGAATCGTTCCTCTGCCCCCACAACTTGCAATATGGGGAGAAGAAAGGGCCAGAAAGGAGAAAGAGGAAAGACGTGCATAAACAGACTTTTCGTTATATTTTATGACCCCAGGAGTTCTTTCTGTATAAGACCTTCAGTGAGAAGATAAGCCCTGGCGCAGAGTTTGGAAGAGGATGGAATGGGTAAGGCAGAAGGGAAGAATGGTGGAAAGATTGTGAAAAGGTGAGAAGGAAAAGTATGAAGAGGATAAAACTGACAGAGACAGAGGAAAGATCAGAAAAGGGAAAAAATAAAAAAACACAAGTGAGGAGAGCGATAGTAGGTGATGTAGGGCCTGCACGGACAGGAAGGAGGAGGATAGAAGGGACCCCCCAGTGTCACTGCAAACAGGAAGAGCAAAGCCTGGGACTTTGGAGCTGAGGAGCTGGCAGGAGACCATGGCCATGTCTCTCCCTGTGGCTGCTGCTTTTACGTGTACAGGGTCACTTAGTTTTGTGTCCCAGCTGGGCTTCTCTAGGAGCAGAAGCTGGGAACTGCAAGGCTGTAATTTCTTGCCCTCCCCAACCCTTTATGCTGGCTGGGAAAGCAGCACTGATGCCGGGGCATTGCCCTTGTGGCAGATCAGCGAAGGGGTGGCTGGGAGCTCTTGGTGGGCTCTCTGTGGGAAGCAGAATAAAGTGCACGGTGTTATTAACCTGGTAGCTGCAGATAAAGTATTTACTGCAGTGGAAAAAGATACAGAGATGCATTTCGTTCTTCTACTGTTAAATCGGTAACAGGCAGCAAGGCTGAGCGAGCCAGGCGATCCTATTACATTTCAAAAGGTAGCTCTAAGGATTCATCTTCCCCATGCTGCACGTTCCCATACACTGTGTGAATGAGATGGCTTTACTGGAGCCGCTATCTCCTATTGGCAGGATGGGTATATTCCAGGAAAGCTATTAAGTGAAACGTCTAACTCTGATGCCGATGGTATTTCCCCACCACCCCCAAAGCAAACTTTCTTTCTTCTCTCTGGCTGTTTTGTGTATTAGCACATATGAAAACTTCACTGATATGAATTATAGAAATCCATCAGAGAGGCTGTTCTGCAGTAGCACAGAACAGGGAGGCTCAGTTGTAACACAAAAGCACGTCATGGATGAATGAATATAACAGAACAACAGAACATCATTAACAGTCCAAAGGCCAGCTAAGTGTGCTGACCATAATTTATTCATATTTGCTTAGGTTTCTCTTCTGATTCTGACTAGAGATAAATTAGAAAACCTGTTCAGCCATATCATGGATCCCAGGAAGAAATGCACCTTAAAAATTGGTGAGAAAGGTGCCTTCACTTCGACACTCCCCACTGGTTTCAGAAGG
Source organism: Anseranas semipalmata (assembly GCA_013399115.1). NCBI lineage: Eukaryota > Metazoa > Chordata > Aves > Anseriformes > Anseranatidae > Anseranas > Anseranas semipalmata. Next base: position 554,067 of record VXAA01002834.1, read on the forward strand.
CTGACAGATGTCTTTTGGTGAATCGCATCCAAGTGGTGTAAGATATCACCACGACTCTGGTAGCAGAAGGTATCAGCATTGGTCAAGTAGTCCCTGAACCTCCAATGGCCTCCTTCATCTTGTTCATACTGATATGGCTCAGCAACAGTGGAGCCGTGGAGTGAGGAAGAAAGTGGGTGAGGGGAAGACCCTCACCTGGCAGATCCTGGGGTGCCTGAGGCCTGGAGGTCAGTGCCCAGATCTCCAACATCCCCTCAAAGAGTTCAGGCAGCCTGAGAAGATGTTCACAAGCAATGGTGGAGGAAAGCCCCATCCCAGGCGGGTGCAGAGAAGCTGGGCAGGTGCCTGGTGGGGACATTTGGGCAGGGTGCCTCTGCACAGCCCTGGTGCTACCCACAGACCCAGGCTGCAGGGTGATGCAGAAATGCCAGCATGTTCCTTGGAACAACAGTGAGCCAAGTAACAGAAATGCCCAGTTTTAAGCCATCTCCCTGAATCATGTTATGGGAAAAGGAGCGGACCTGGCTCTCACCAGTGCTGCCTGATAAGTCGCTGAATTGCTTCCCAGCTGTCCCCAAGTCACATTCCCTCAAACACCACTTTGACACACCATTAAGGTCTGTTCCTCAATAAACATTTCCCTCTTTGGGAAGAGACAGAGCCCACCCAAGTCTTCCCAGACTGTGAAAATTTGCTCTGTGCTTGGCTGTCTGAGACAGATACAAGAAAAAAAACAGTGTGTATGAAAGTCCTTTTTGTCTTGGGGGTGTAGGGGGGGTGGTGCTGCTAGCATTTCGAAGAGCTAGAAAAACAGAAAGGTTTCTTGTTGAAATTCTCATTTATGTGCCATACTCTATTGTTAAGCTGGGAACACTTCTGACAAACCTCATATAGACGCTGTCCCATTGGCTTCCAGCAGGATTACCAGACAGGCAATAAAACACTGCACCACTAGTCCTTGCAGAAGATCTCTTGCTTGCTGGGGATTTCAGATTTAGTTCCCAATTTGGCTAAAACAGCCAACCCCTCCAGCATCCCTTCTTCCCCCAAGAGGATAGAGAGAACATAGATCACTTTGCAACTTGTACATGTCTGCAGAGACTTGCAAAGGTGGCAGCTCTCGTAAACAAGTTATTTGCTGATTTCTACAAATGCCCTAGCTTCGTGCAATGTCATTCTTGTTCTCCCCAGCATTGCAGTGCCCCTGTGTCTCTAACTGAGTGAGATGGGGGAAGGTGGCACTGGCTCACAGAGCTCCATAGGACAAGAAGGCACATGTTGTATTCATGGTCTTTCCCCTGTACAGGAGGACAGTTGCGACATTTGAGTGATAAACACGCTATTAGTTCTTTGTCATGAAGATCAAAATCCAAATCCTTTTTCTCAAGGTAGAGTGCCTTCCTGGGCTCTTTTTATATTCACTGGACACTTCAGTTAGTTGGGTAAGACCATTGAGGAGAACCTGGCTTATATATGCACATGGTGAACAGGCTGCCACAAAATCCCTTAAAATTGACCAGTCTATAGCTTCTTCAGCTTTCTAACTCAAAACCCTCCACGTCTGCTGCAAGAAACAAGGGGAACATGTGTGAGGCAAGGACTGAAGTGAAATTTGAGCTAAGTTACTGAGTGGTTTCATGGTCATCTTCCGCTCAGCTGAGGTGGTCAGAGAAGGATGCTAGTGTCAGTGACACTCTCCAGCTAAACCTCTGCTCCCTTGCCTGGACCTAAGCCAAAGGCAGAAAGGGAAAACCAAGAAGCCATCAGCACCGCAGCCCTGCCAATAGGCATGTAGCTGCACACAGACAGGAGACCACGAGACATGACTGACAAAGAAGAATAAGTGTTGGCAACAAGTGCTCGATTCACATTTTAAACAAAACACAGCAGGCAAGTTTCCAATGAGTTCAACATTTGGTCAGGGAATAGGAGTTCCTATAAACATATTTGTAGTTATGCTGGTGACTAAGTCAACCTCCTCGTCTATCAGCAGGCTAATAACAGCAAATTCACATGTGAGGAACTGCCAGTTTGAGCTGTTTTAGGAACTGCTTTCCCAAATGGAATGAGAGGGTCCTGCAGAGGGTGCAGGTCAAAGCTGCCTCTTCCATCGAGGCCAGGATGAGGCCAAGGCAAGGAAATAAGAGATGTCACTGAGATAAAACTTTCAAACACATTCAGATGACTTGGTTGCTTTGGTGATAATTGGCATGTAGGGTCCTAATTGCTTTAGGTGACTGATGACATTATTCGGAGTGGCACAGGTACTCAGAAGCCTGATTCTCATTGACTTTGAAATCTGAGCCACAGCACAAAGAGTTGAGCGGTTTTCAGCTACTGATCATCTTTCCAGCAGGGCAGTCCTGATTTCTAAGCCTCTTTTGAAAATAGGTCTTGAGATCCAAGATTAACATTTCCCAAGACATCTAAATAACTTAGGGGCCCATTTTCTGGTATTAACATTTTTTTTAGCAACAATAGTTGATAGCTTGGATGATAGATTATTGCTTTTGATTAAGAAAGTACCTATGTAAAGCCTCCAAAAAGCCGTGCACTATTGTTCCAATCTACTTCTGAATTTCCAAGGGCTTCCCCTACACTATGTTCTATCTGGGATCTAATACTATCAGATTATGTTTCTCAGTCCCTGGAGAGCAGGTGACCACCCTTCTTTTCTTGATGGCTAAATGGATAACATCCAAAATTTTTCTCTCTTGAAGTCATGGGGCAGAAGAGGCTGAGAAACACTGATCTATATTTATAATTTCCTATTTTGTGCCAATCCTGTTATCATTTTCCTAATAAACAGCACTTTTTTCTTCCCAAGAGTCTACTTCCTTTGAAATATTTTCTTGGTATTTTTTTTTCTTCTTCGCGTTTTTGCACTGACATCATCTAGTTGAAAATAATTTATTTTTTTTTTTGGTGTCATAAAAAACTGGCATTTTCATGGCAAGAGACTGTTGCATTTCCTAGGACTTCATTGTATTTAGGTCTGTTTGTCCTTTATTTAAAATCCATGGCTAAGTTCTCATTGACCCAATAAAAGCAAGTCCTATAAAGAAAAAAAAAAGATTTATAAGATTATGAAAAAAATGGATATTACATAGCTTTTTCTAAAATTGAAACAGGTAATTAACCAATTGGATTGGGTTTGCATAGCATATTTATCTATCAGGTATTTTGAATGTTTCAATATGTTTCCCTTATCCACTTCTAATTCCCTGCTGAGCCAATAATATTTCCAAAAATACTTAGGCAGAGGGTGAATTCATTGGTGTCCTACTAAATGATAGTTTGCCTATATTTTTATGATCCAGTCAGAGTAGAAAAGTTAGCATCTTGGAAAAGGAAAAAAAAAAAAAAAAGTGCTGAATTCTATGTCATTGTTCCCCTGCAATATCTAGGCCAGCGAGTACAAACGACATTATACAGAAATCTCCTGGGAGAGTCAGGTATAACAGGAAACCAAACAGCAATAATGCTGTGTTGTGCCCAAAAGAGATGTTGACAATGACAATGCAAGGACCTTGGACATCTCCAGCCACTCCAAAAAAATGCAATTAGTAAATATCTATGATGAAATCATTGCTGAGTCACTATATAAATATATCCACTTTGGCCTCATCTGGGCACACAGGAGCTGACCACTGCTTTGCAGTTTTTGATCTAAACCAGTTTACCATTAAGCAGGTTGCCATAAATTAGATACAGAAGAACACTCAGAGACAATTTTTGGCCCCAGTGACTGCATTCAACATGAACTGGGTGGCTGTGGGTGCAGTCAGCTGGATTGCTGTCTAATAACCACAGCAGGAGTAGCTGTAATTAGATTTTTTTTTTTTTTAATGCCTAGATGGGGAATACTAATAGATATCTATTTTAGATTACAGATGTAATTAATTAGGAGAACATGATAAACTCCTTCTCTTGCCCACTTGTCATTCAGGCTTGCTCTTTGGGTGAACACCCGTCTCTTCCAAGGCATTTCCATGGCACTGTGGGGCCCTGGTCGTGCTGCCCTAACATGAGTGGTTAATAATGGCAGCAACTAGCAGATTGAGAATGGTTGCAGCCTGAAATATACCCCTTGCATCAGAGCTCCTGTGTTGCAAAGGGGATACCATGTTGCTCAATGTCCTTAGTGACCATCCACTTTAAGAAAGCTGTAGCAATAATCAGTGTTTGGAGGCCTGCACTGGCAGCTGGGCCAAATGCTGATTTAACCTTCCCATGTGTGGGAATAGGTCTGCCTGTGTCTTTTGTTCTAAATTTCTATTTTTCTCCAGTAGTGTCAGCCACATCTGTGTTACCGGGACATAGCGTGACAGTGTGGCCCTAAGGACAGAGCTGCTTCTGACTCACAGTTGAGCATTTATGCTTAAATCATGTCCTTTTATCCAGCAGTGATGCCATAGAAAGTTAATAATAAAACAAAGTCATGTCACTGGTTCACTGAATTCCCCAGTAAGTCCTTCAAACAGTTTGTTTATTCCTCATGGAGGTGCTCTGTCACACAAGACCACTAAGTTTCAAGAAGCCAGCACTGAAATGACCTTTCCAAAGCATCAGTTGACAGGCCATCCTTTTGTTCTCCTCTGTTCTCCCACCCCTTGCCATTCCTTAAGCCTCCACAGAAACAACGCTGTGAAACATTACGTGGAAAACAAGCAAGAAGCTGTAGAGACCCCTTTCACCTGCTGTGAGATGCACAATAGCTGGAGGCTGAAAATACTTTCTTGATTCTTCTAAGAGAAAAGTCTCATGTGAGCTCTCAAAATAGGACTTTTGTGGCATGCAAGCCAGAGTTGAATTTCATCCCAGTCCCACTCTCTGCTGGAGAAGGAAAAACTTGATATTATTAACGTAAGAGGTGAGGTTAGCTCAGGAATCTGTGCCAGAAAAGGCTGAAATCACTGTTGTACATTTTGGAGAGCTGCAGGATGATGGTTACAGGACGAGGTAGGTGCCCAATTCTGTTGAGTTTCAGCTGGAACGGAAAGGCTAATGTGCCCTTCAAAATCCCAGCCCGCATTTCTTCCCTGCTGCAGTTACAACAGCACAAAGACAATGTGGTAATGTCTGCTGTGTTACAGAATCTCTTTATCTTAAAAAAAAAAAAAAAAGCCCTCCTGTCAGACTAATCAGGGAATTAGCAACATTACAAAAGTGCTCCTCACAAATGCTAAAATGCAGACATGACTCAGATTAACTTTCAGATCAGGAAACTTATCTTTCTGGTGTACAGCACTAGTCTGTAAAAGAGGTTTCTGGCTTTATTGCTGACTTGTTTGGTGGCACTTGGCAGAGAAACATAGGGCTTTTTTTTCTTGTTTTTTTTTTTTTTCTTTTTCTTTTTAATTATTATTTCAAAATCTACTGGAAGGGATTTAGCAGTCTTTTGGAAACATTGCATTTTCTCTATTTTGGGGAGATTTTTGGCCTTTATTAAAGACTTTAATTGTCCAGGATTGTCACATCTGATTTCTTTAAATACTCATAAGAGGAAAAACTCACAAAGCAAATGAAAGGTTAGTGAACTTTGCTTTATTTTGCTCACAAAGCGAACTTTCAAATCGTTGGAAAATAATTTCCTTCTATTTTGAATGATAGAAGTTAAAGATAGGAATGACCTATTAGATCACTGTGAGCATTTCCTTGACAGTGTGGTTCTGTTTCGCTAATCGGAAGAGGGGAACATAAATTTCTGAGGTTGAGCGGTTCCAAGGGCCAATAGTGGTTTATAGAGACCCTCATCATGAGCAAGACCTGAGCCAATTCAGCAGTGACCGGATGCCTTCACCACTCAGCTTCTGTTTGGTGTCCTTATGAAATGAAAGAGTTGCGTCTGTCCGATGTAGAGTGACTGGGGATGAATAGCACAAAAAGTATGACTATGACTGCTTCTTTTTATTGGCTTTCTTGGCAGCATGGCTGAATAGCAAATGGATGTGGAAATTACTGTCCCTTTGCTCAGAAACTCCCAAACAGGGACCTAGCTATGCAGAGGAACCTGCACTTCCTTCACCCTTTGACATTTGAATATTAATACTAATTTTGAAATACACAATCCAGTTGATGAGCACAAAGAGAGCTAGCTAAACACAACAATCATTTTGTTGGTTAAAAACACCCATCTATGCTCCAGCACTTACATGACAAAAATTGTTTTCCACAATGTTTCCTGGGCATGACTTAGATGGAGATTTTTTTGATACTTTTTTTTTTTTTTTTTCCTAAATCGGTATTACATTAGTAGAATGTATTTCCGATGGCAGGAAAAGACTTGTTCTAGTCTGGTTTGGAAATAATCATGGAAAAGTCTCTTAGCGTATCTCAGAACTGGAACAAATTGCTGCACTGCAGTGTGCAGCTCCTGCTGCTGCCTATCCAGCAGCAACTTGGGACAATCTCACTCAGTTTGAGGATTTTCCAGGGCCAGTCTGCCCTGCAGTCCCTAAACAGTATCAGGGGGGTTTGCTTTCTATACATCTCGAAAAGGTAACAAACACAATTACTGCTATTCTGGTTAAAATTTACCCTGAGCCTTCAGGGCACTTTAATGACTTTGGCTGAGGCTGGCTCAGTGCTACCATGTGGCAGGGGTGATGCATAGGGCATATATTGCAGGCTTTCAGTCAGTGCAGTGCAGAAGCTGTGATGGCACCTCCTCAGTGAGCTGACCGAGTGTTAGGTATTCAAACACTATTAATGTTAATGTTCACAAAGCTGAGCTGTATCCCATAAACACCAGGAGAGACCTATTCCTTCTTGTCATGGATCTAGAATAAAATACTCTTTCTTTCAGGAGATGGGATAGGAGTTGGATACCATCCCAAGTGTGCCAAGGGTAGGGAGAATTTAGTGGGAGCCAAACGGTCATAATGTACTGGCTACAGCCAAATGCAAGAGTTGCATAAGCAGCTGTTTCCTTATCGGAGACTTGAGTGTGATATGCAGAGTTTGGAAATGTAATACAGCTGTAGAGGATCACAGCTGTAGAGGATCACATCTGAAATGTAGTAAGATCTGAAGGGGCTGAGCTTGTTCGGACATTGTCATGTCACTGAGAACGTCCTGTTGGGTTAAATCCAGACTTATGGACAATGTTGCATCTGCAAGCATCAAGGAATGAAATGGAAAAGAGGGGGAAGTCTGCCAAGGAGTGGGCAAGGAGGAGGGTGGTGTCAAACTTCAGTACCATGTCCTGGCTCAGGTGGTCTGCTGGATGGGACACGGGCATATGGACTCCATATATCCCTTACATGGCCTCCAGCATGGGCTTTCCCTGGTGGCTATCACTTTGGTATCACTGCTTGCCCTAATGGGGGCCGTTCCCCATGCCATTGAAGATGCAGCTGATGTAGAGCTTTTCCCAGAAGCTTGAAACACAAGCAGATCTCAGCTCACGTGCTGGGTTGTCCTCCTTGGTGGCCAAAGCCATGTCATGGCTGAAAGATGAAACAGGAGAATCCACATGTGAGAACTGCAAGACCACAGAAATTGCGGAACACAGTGTTGGAAAGTCCAGCTTCCTGCTATCTCAGGTACCATAACCAATAGTCCTCCACTAATTTTAGAAATGAGTTTCTCTCTGTCCCCTCTCCCTCTGTCTCTCTTGAGTGTGGCACCGGGGAAATATACAGAGACACTGTGATAAGGCAGTTAGCTGAGCTCCTCTGAAGCTGTACATATTGCGGGATGTCAATCCGGATTTGTTCAGAGGCTGGGATGACATCTCCACATGTTATCTGGTGCATCTGACAGTCTTTAGTGGTAGTCCCCCATGTTGTGGAGTAAATGCCACACAGATGAAGATTTATTTCCATGTGTATAATGTCTCCTAAAGAGACTCAGATGGAAGAAACGAGCATAATGACAAAATAATCCTTTTAGCCTCTGCATGCCCATTTATATGCTTGAATAGAAGTGCTCAGTGACTTTTGAGATGCCTTTGGAAACTTTGGCCAAACCATTTCTTAAAAGGCCTTATAAGAACCCAGTTTGACTTGGAGTTTTCCCAGCATGGTCTTAGCTGCAGAGCATTTGGTTCCCTTGAAGCAGGTAGAGTTTGTTTATTTCTTCTGTATTTGTGGAATTTTGCATGTCCTGGAGAAACCCTCTATTTCCTAGGTTTTGAGAATGCTGTTTGCTAATAAATTTCTGCTATATTTATCTCATCATTTGGATTTTATCCTTGTTATTCTTTGCCCTGACACAAATTGCTTTCGGATGGGTCAGTCCTTTGAACTCTTGCTTTCTCTCTGTTTCCCAGTGTTTCTGGGAGATGATACAGAAGACCATACATTTCACCTTGGCATTTAGCAGCCTCTTCCCCTCTTATATTTTCATGAGCTTTTAGAAAAGTCCTACAGTAGGTTAGCCTGACTGCTGGGTGTTTAAATCTTTTAGTATTTCTGCTAACTTTAATTTTACTTGATTTCACTGCTTTGTTTTCATATGCATGCCAGACAGCTCATCCCCTCAAGAATGTCCTAAAGGCATCCTCTGCCATAGTAAATAACAGAAGTGATAGTTAAAGTACTCATACAAATAATATTTGCTCTAGTGTGTGAGTTTGCCTTGCAAATATGAAAATGTGAGTGAAGGCCTGCATCTCTTTATTCAAACCCTTGTTGTACAGCAAAATGAACTGGAATGTGCTACAGAGATTTTCTTTGATAATGTCTGGTTTATAATTTACTTTTGGCTGAAGCAATCAGTGAGGGAAATCCATGTGAATGGCTTTGTAAGAACACTTTATTTTTCTGGTGCTGCAGGCTGCAAATTTCACACTCTGAGACTAAATCCCATTCGCATTGTCCAGGTCCTGGGGAGAGACATTTATTTAAAAGTAGCTGAAATGAAGCACAGAAACAAACTGTAAGTGATTTTTGGCATTAGAAGTGCAGTGACTGTAAAGCAGTGGCTCAGCTCCATATTTTAATAGGCTTTAACGTATCAATTATAGTGCTGAGTAGTAATTAGGGCTATACAGCAAAATGCAGAGTGACCTCTAAACGGTTCCAAAGTTGTGGGAGTTGGTGGGAAGGGGGATTTGGGAGCAGACTGAGTTCTGGTAATAGTACCGCTGGGTAGAGAAGAGAAAATGTAACTATTAAAAGATGAATTTTGATTCAGAAATGCAGGCAAGCCTTACCTACACTCTGATGTCTCTCTGCAGCAGGAAGCTAAGTAAGCTGAGCAGTGGACAGCTCTTCTGGGACCATAAGCAACAGAGTGTTTGTCCTAACAGCCTGCACAGCCTCTGCCTGCTCCACTAAATGAAATGCATCTAAAAGCCCCGCACCACTCGGCTGTGCTCAGCTGCTTGGAAAGCCTCTAGGGATGGAGGCTGAAAGCTGAGAGCTGGGGAATGCTGCTTCTTGTTTCAGCATACACCCCTAAAATTCCACTGTACAAAGGGATGCCCGGCCTCCAGATTCAATCCTGCCATCCTCCACTCAGCAGGTGAAATTGCACCGATTCTGGTTTGGAAAGGTTACTCCAAAATTCTGGGGGACAAGAGCACTGCAGCCCATTAATAATAATTACGCTCATTGCTGTAGGAATGATGCAGACCACAAAATTACAAGTTTCCTTCTCTTACTGGCCGTTTTCTGCTCAAATTGCCTTTGAGACAGAGTGAAATGTCTGTGGATGGTACCGTGGATGTTTGGTTGTAGGGATGGCAGCCTTTATCCATGTGGGGCTGCCTGCTCAATCCCATAATCCTAAGTAAGCCAAGCCCCAAGGCTTCTCTCATTTTCAGGCGGAGTCAAAGCCACAAAACGCTTCTCCGATGTTTGTGGCCAGTGATCAATTGTAAGCTAAAGAAATATTTATTTTAAAGTGTAAACTGAGCAGCGTGAAATTTTTGCCCAGGATATTCCTCTTGATGTTACTATTTTGATACGCCTAAGTTCATTGGTATAAATAGTGTGCAGTTGTCATCACATTTAACTAAAAAAAGCCCTCCTCAGTTGACAGCATAGGTATCATAAAGTCACGTCACCCTCTACTAAGTAACTTTCACTGGGGCCGAATGCAAGCCTCTGAATGACAATTTTGCTTTTCTGGCCTTGGCTGGCATATAATTTAGGAGCAGGGGAAGGCTTTCAGGAGCAAAGATTTCTGGTCTTGACACAGAGCACCGATGAATCATATACTTGAAAACTTTATCCACCATAGCTGAAAACAAAATCACATACAAGCCAAAAATGCAAAGCGGGCCCCCTGGATGTGACATAGCTTGGCTTGCGGCCAGGAAGCTTCAGCAATCTTCTAGCATGGTTGGAAACGAGCCAGCAAGTGTCCTTCATGAGGGTGGATGGAATGAAATGTTCACAAGAACTGATTTCTTCATGTAAGATCCAACAGACAGAAATGGTTGTGCTCTCCTCATGAAGAGTGAGATGAAAGATTATCCCATTTTAGGACTCAGTCTTGTCTATCCAGCAAAGTACTTATATGGGCTCCATTACTGTTCTGCCTCAGTGTGCTGTAATCCTTAATGCATTTATTTTTGTGGGTAGGAAGGTCTGATATTAGTGCTTCAGACGGTGAAGACGTGAATGGGAATGTAATATTATGCCACATGCTGACAGAATAGATATTAGTATTGCTAGTCTCAGCAGCAGAGTAAGAAGTTTTACTTCCAGCGTATCTGAGCATAAAAAATTAAAGGAGAGGAGAGTCAGTCTGTATGAGGGTAGGGAGAACTGCCAAGACTCAACTGGATAAGTAACACATAGTAAATGCTTAGAGTCACCTTGCCAGACAAATATTTGCCTTTCACTTTGAATGAAGACCAAATCATGTTCTAACTAGTAGGACCAAGAAATTCCGCACATTTGAGTAAGTTGAGTGTCCTACAGAAACTCACAAGGTAAGTATATGAGGGCAGACCTGAAGGGTTTGGTGGACAGATAGAAGAAAAAAGGACTTCAGGAAGATATTTCAGTGTAGAAAAAAATCAGAGGGAATGCTGGAAGCTGGAAGGGAAGGTGGAAAAAAGCTTTTGAAATGAATGTAGTTAAATACTACTGTACTTGGAGGATAGACTTCCTATTCAGAGATGGTCAAAGGGGTGGAAGCCAGGAGAAGAAGAGATCAAAGTCTCTGGGGAAACACTGGAGAAGAGCTATGTCTCGTCCTTAAATCAGGTTAGCTCTGAAAATATCTTATGGGAAGAATTAAAATATAGCATAAAGACCACAGTCCCTGCACATTTCTAGTCATTTCTAGCAGCTGTGTAAGTTTCTTTCTCTTGTTCAATGAACCTAAATGGTAAATAAGCAGTAAAACTGTTCTTTTTGTGACAGATGTGACCTTGGTGTCATTATTTAAGGCCTACACTTAAGGGCAATACTCATACTGTTCTTGCATCATTTGCTCTGTCTGCTGTGACAATCTTTTCTGACCAATTTTTGGAAATAACTGATTTTATCAGTAGTTGTTACTAGATGAGTAGCTCCGCTTGGACTTCAACGCAACTAACCCAGTTTAAATGAAAATATAAAAAATAAAGGGGGGGGAAGGCTGAGACAGGCCAGCCACTTGATCAAGGGGCTAAACAAGAGTAGAATTCAGTCACTGGTTGTGACCCTTATTCAGCACAGACTTCTCTCCTACAGGCTTTTATTGCTTTAAACTGAGCCAGAATTGACACCCTCACGATTTCCCTGGGGAAACCTGGGATCCAGAGCTCTCTGCATTCAGTAGGAGTCTTTCCATTGACTTTGATGGCCTTTGGAATAGAACCTAAATTTCCATGGCATTTCTGGGACTTGTGTCTGAAATTCACTTGCTTTCCTTGAGCTTTCTCATGCATCATTTTGCCTAATACATGTGCAGCCATAAATATAGTGTGGCATGCAGTTAAGAAATTCTACAGTTTTTAGTCAGTAGGAAACCCTGTCTGATAATCTGCCTAATTTGCCTTTCCAGTTTCATCCTATTATAGCTCGGTATATCCCCTTGGGCCCCTGTGATTTCTCTCCTTTCTAGCACCTGTACAATCATGTTTTGTTACCTTGTATGATGTATGTAAACATGGCAAAACTTAATTAAAATGAACAAATATATCAAATTGTTTCACAATATACAATATAAATACTTATGTACCCTTCAAAGGCATATCTGAACTACTTGAATAAAGCAGTGTTTAGCAACTATTAATTAAGCAATGTTTATACAATGCTTTGAACATGTAAAGTGGTAAAAGTTTCCAAGCATATCATGATCATTGTTATCACTGTTATACAAAAATCAGGAATGTACTAAACTTCTGTGAATCCCTCCCAGTTACTGAGGACTTTGTGAGTTGAAGAGAATCAGCCATGACAAACTAACAGATTGTCTTTCTTCCATCTGGGTTGTCCTTTTGTTTCAGGAAAATGGTATAAAGTGTAATTTTTCTGACCATCTTGTTTATTTAAGTACGTTTGTGAAAGCCTACTGCAGAATTGTTATTCTAGCTTGAAGAAATCCTTCCGGGTCAGAAAGTCCTTTGGATGGCTTGGATCCAACTGCTCTCCCTTCCCATTCCTCCCTTTTAAGTTTTGAGATTCTGGGCTGAATTCCTGAAACCAGTTGGAGTGTAGCTGTTCTTTTGTTCCCTGCTGCCAACTGCAGAAAGCTACGTTCACCAGTTTTTGTAGTCACCAGCTTTAAAATCGCTAAGTCCCATTGCTTCCTTTGAATGACCAGATGCAAAGCAGTGCTTTAAACCTAGGAATGACTTTACAGAGCTTTTCACTTGTAGCGCTGGATGAACTGCTGTGCTGTCTCTCATTTCAAGGAAGAATGCCTTAAGCAGGCTGTTTCTTAAGACTGTCAGAGGTAAGGCTAAAACTTGCAAAGTAACATCTGGAAAGCCCAGATTCTCTAATATAGAAATATTATTTTCATCCTTGAGGTTTGAAAGCTATAAATATAATTCTATCCGTGTAATTAATTCAGCTTAAAGGGATGTCTTCTGTTTTTAAGATATAAATGTTTCTTATATAACATGGTTTAAATGGAGAACTGCTTCAAGTGCTTTAGGGCTACTATTTTTTTTTTTTTTTNGGTTCTTTTTTTTTTTTTTTTTTTTTTTTTGCACTTGAAGGTACTAGATATTTGGTTAATTTTTGTCCTCTTACTATTCATCAGTGAATTAAATTACTGTTCTGCTTATGGATAGAAGTACAATCCAATTCATTAATCATATTGAGATTTTTAAACCTGCTCTAGTCTGTTAAGACTTGTTCTTCATAAGGCTGGAAAATATTTCTTTCATCAAAATGGCTTGATGCCTATAAACATGTTCTAATTATATTTTCTTGGAATTAATCAAGTTCATTATGTTAAGTTTGGGATCTACATCTGAAGTGAATCTGAATTGTGAGTGTCTGCCATATTCCCTTCAGACATTACTGATAAAAATAATGGTGTGGGATTTTCAAAAGTACTCATTTTTGGCCTAATCCTGTTCCTCTTGAAGTCAATTGGAGTTTTACTCTTCCTTCAGTGGTATGGACTTCAGCCAAATATGAGTACTTCTCAAAACCTTATAGTTCTGGAAATTTTTTCAAACAACTTGAAAACTTGAGAAACAGTCTACACAAAGTATCATTTGATTTAATATAAGTAGTACTTATCCCTGTGTTTTTTGTTTGTTTGTTTGGTTGGTTTTTCTTTCTTTCTTTCCTTTTTTTTTTTTTTTGTTTTTNTTTTTTTTCTAAAATAGAGGCTTAGTGAGCATTTGGGGTGAAAGGTGATTAAACTTCAATGTAGTATGCTATCAGATGTTTGTGGGTTTTACATGAGGAAATCCATCAGAAAGCTAAAGAATCCCTTCCAGACTCAAAAAGACAATGGGCTTACATATAAAGAAGCCCCACTTGAACAGAAACTAAGACAATCTTTTTGACTGAAAACCATCCAAGATTTTGATCTTTATCTCATTAATTCAACCACAGTTGTTTCCATTTTGCTTTATTCACAGGGACCATGTCTTGAGGTCCTTAACTGAAAGTTTGATTAGGTCAACGAAAGCTTTTTCCTGAGTGATGGCCTCAAGATTTGGCATATTGCAGATTCCTGATCTTTATCTTGAAGAAAAGTGAAATTATACTTTCAGTGCTGTTTGAAATTAAGGATGATCCAAAAAGAACATGTTGAAAATGAAGGAAGAAACTCTTTACCCATCAACACCCATCATCTGGTCTTTCTTGGCCAGAAAACAAAGACTAAGGAGAGTGTACCACCTCTGACAAATGTAGATGGAGAACTGGTAACAACAGACATGGAGAAGGCTGAGGTACTAACAACTTCGTTGCCTCAGTCTTCACTGGCAGTCAGGCTTCCCACATCTCTTGAGTCCCCAGACCTCTAGGCGGGGGCTGGGGGAACAGTCCCTCCCACTGTAAGCAAAGAGCACGTTTGGGACCTCCTGATGCAACTGAACAGCTACAAGTCTATGGGGCCTGATGACATGCATCCCAGGTCCTGAGGGAACTGGCTGATGTAGTAGCCAGGCCACTCTCCATCATATTTGAAAAGTCATGGCAGTCAGGCAAAGTCCCTGGTGACTGGAAAAAGGGAAACATCACTCCCGTTTTTAGAAAGGGTAGAAAGGAAGACCTGGAGAACTACAGACCGGTGAACCTCACCTCTGTGCCTGGCAAGATTATGGAACAGATCCTCCTGGAAGCAATGTTAAAGCGCACGCAAGACAAGAAGGTGATCCGAGACAGCCAGCATGGTTTCACCAAGGGCAAATCATGTCTGACCAATCTGGTGGCCTTCTATGGTGGAGTGACTGCATCAGTTGACAGGGAATACCAACCGATGTCACCTACCTGGACTTCTGTAAGGCTTTTGACACGGTCCCACATGACATCCTGATCTCTAAATTGGAAAGATATGGATTTGAAGGGTGGGCCATTTGGTGGATATGGAATTGGCTTGATGGATACACCCAGAGACTAGTGGTCAAGGGTTCTGTGTCCAGGTGGAGGCCAGTGACTAG
>VXAA01002834.1:576849-588972 GCA_013399115.1 Anseranas semipalmata
TTTTTTTGGAGTACAATCCTGATTTGGTAACATTGAACGTGATCTTTACAGAGTTGCCAGCTGTGCTTTGAAGAACTCAGGTCATGAGAAGTGCTGTTGTCTTTTCTCGGTCTACCTATTTGTTTCAAATAAAATAACTCAATGGGACTTACACACAGGTTTGAATGGAAGCAATTGCTTATGCGCTGTGCTGATCTGGAGATAAATGGATACCTCAAGAACTTGCTGTTAGTGGGTATTGACATTTTCTGAGGTATTTGTAGGTGAGCTTTTATTAACAGCTCTGTCCTTCAATTGTGGTTAATAAATCACCGTTGAAGTTGCAGGCACTCTCAGAATAGATAGGAAGCCAATTGGGCTCTGAAAGATTATTCTTCTGTTTATTTAGCCACTGGCTCTCTGCTTGTAACCGATAGGTTTAAGAGCTGGGAATGTTGCATTTTCCTGTATGCTTTAGTTGACTTGTTAGAGATAGTTGTTTGTGTTTGATAAATGAGAGGATGATGAGGGGCTGGCTAAATGTGATAGGGTTTGTTATCTGCAAAGGTTAGGGATGGGAATTCCTCAAGTAGGCAAAGCTGCTGGCTTCTGGCAATGAGTAACTGTTTTGTCTCGGATGCAACCTGAGCACGTTAGTGCTCGCTCTTCCTTTCACACATGCACGCACACCCTCTTGGGTCCGCTCCAGGTTTGTGCGATGGTTTAGGGGAAGCCAAACTGTTTCTTCTTTCCAGTTGGCTTAGAAGTCTCAAAGTCTGCAAAAGGCACATGTATATCTGTGAACCCCCAACTGCTTGAAGACACACTTGATTGCACCAGAAAATGTGCAAAATTGCAAATGGAAATGTGCTAAATGTGCAAAAAGTGGAAAATACAGGGAAAGTGGAGATCTGTTTGAGGGAGCCAGTATGATTTAGCGAAGTGTCAAAATGCAACGGGCAAATTTAGGAGCCAGATTTGTTTTCAAGTTCAGTAAATACGTGGGCATGCAGTTTGCTGCAGCAATAAACAGAAAATAGGGAACTGGGCATAAACAGCCGTGACCACTTGGCATCGTGTTTTGACTGTGTCTATGTGGGTTCATAGGTACCTAACAAAAGAAGTCACATGGACAATTTGTCACCAGGAATACCCTCAGCTTTTCTGAAAATTTGTACATAAGTGCACACCATAGGAAATATTTCAATTTAAAAATCCCATTGCAAATGCTGGGATTCTAAACAACTTCTCTCCGCTTTGTTCTTCCAGATTTGTGTTTATGGTATCTTTTAGCTGAAATGAATGTAGATATTTGCATTGCACTGAATGATCCCCAGAGGTGCCATCCAACCTCAGGTATTCTCTGACTCTATGTAATGTCCTGCTCTTGGACATTGTCATATTGTGAGTTGGTTTCAGTTTGCAAGTTGTCTTCAGCTTGGCTTTTCTGGCTTGCATAGAGGTTACTTATTCTAAGTGTATAATTTGAAAATAATGCTATGAATATAATGATTAGAAGTGGGCCAGAGAGGCTGGGATGTAAATAGTGCCATGGAAATCTGGAGACAGCACATTAGCTGGTAGCTCCTCAAAGGCTCTTTGAATAAAAAAGGTAGTAAGTGCAAAAAGATTGATAGTTTGGCAATTAAAGTGGCTAGTGATTGACAACTGTCTGCTATCATTGTTATGCTGGGTTGCCTTAATTGTAATATGGCTTAACGAGGAGTGAATGCATAGTGTGAAAAAATGAAATAGAACAGCTTCTTTTCCTGTGGAAAACAGATGTTTAATTGCCCAAGACCAGAAGCAGAAGAACATATGGCTGGTCTATCTTGGTACATTACATCTGCAAGTGCCGTTTGTTTTACCTGTTGATGGCTGCCAACGGAATCTGTTCATAAGGTAACTGTGAACATTATCCCATCATCCGAAAAACCTGACTCACCTGGTACAGTGAGTGGACAGGGAAGGGAATACACTTCTTGCCATTATTATTAACTTTCTTGAAAGAGTGGGAATTAGTCTAGCACAATGCCCAAGGTTCCTTTTGATATCAAGTACAATGTGATAACCCCAATGTACTCTTGCAGAGTAGTTTCTTGAAACCTCTCTCCCTTCACACTGCCCCTCCATGAACCTTTCCTGAGTCTGCCTGGAGGCTCTGCACCCAGCCAGGGCTGCATTTCAGCAACAGTGAAGCTCTTCCATCAACAGGGACGCAGTGGAAGGAGAAGGAACTTATTTGAGACATGTAACATGGACAGAGCTCAGAAAATTCTGTGTTGTTTAAAGTCCATATTAGCCGTTTGCTGGCAGCTGAGCTGCAATCACTATCGTCATTGTTTGTAATGAGCAGCGGCAGACAAAGTGAGCACAGCACTTACCAAGGCAGGACTTTCATGCCAAATACACTCCCCCTTAATTTCCTTTGTGACCACCAGGGCAGGGAAGGGAGGAGAAGTCACTTAACTCTCGGTGCAGCTGGCGATGACTTTACAAGAAGCAAAGGGACATCTGGGACAACAGGCACTCTGTGTGATTCTTGCAGGGACAGAGCCAGTAAAGATTAACACCTGCTTCCAACATCCATGTTCTTAACTAGCTACTTCCTTCCACAAAAGCTAACTTTAATTTTTCCCCTCTCTTTCTTTTATTTTGTTGCTAGCAGTGCACAGTATTGTTGACAGCAGAGGCTCGTTTGTTGCAGTAAAGCACAACTGGTGTCCCATATGCCCTGATAAGTCTCTGAAAAGAGCATGCAGACATGCTTCCCCTTGGAAACTCCTTCAAGGCAAAACAGCCAGAGCACTTTGGATGTCAACATGACACATGGTTCATGAAATGGGAGTGAAATGGGATCTCTGAACTTCAGGTTCAACTTACACAGAACTCCCCCAAACTTTAATTCAGAAAAAAAAAAAATCTGTTTGATGAATAAGCTGGCTATTTTTATTTGAAAATACATCCAGATTGGGTCTGAACCCCTGGGAGAGCCTCAGGAAAAAGGCAGCAGGAAGAGAAAAAAAACAGGGGCTTGTGAAAGTCACAAATAAGGGAAAATATGTAATATTCAATTATTTCTGGATGCAGAGCTTATTTTTATTAATGCACAGTCCCAGTAGCTAGTTGGCATGATACCGGACAGTTATGGGAGAAGGTGCGGAGCAAGGAGGGAATAGGACTCAGAGGACTCCAGGGAAGAACATGCTTTTTATGGATTTATAGCTTCTGACCTCTTAAAGTCTCTCCCTTTGTGTTGCCTTTGATGAACGCTCGGAAATTCTGGCTGTACCTCCTTTTCTACATGGACATGAAACTCCCTGAAGAAGAGAGATGCCATTGGCCATATTCCCAAGTCTATTGCTATGACAGGCAGCTTGATAACTGCCCTCCTAACTCCCCTGGGGTTAACAGTGTTAATTAATATCGGAATTAATATAAATAACACCAAGCCCACTGAAGAGCAGTGAGTGTTATAAAGAGCATCTGCTTCTGGAGGCACTTGTCAGGGTGGTGATGGGAAGGAAGTGGTGATGGGAAGGGAGAAATGTCTCAAGGAGCTAATGAGAGCACTGCCCTGCCATGCTTTAATGAAATGCACATTGTTTCTGAAACAATAGGATGCTTTGGCTGGCATCCTCCTAGACTTATTCCTATGGTTTTCAATCCTCAGGTGGCAATCATGGCAAGGAAGGCAGCTCCTTCTGGCTTGCCATTAAAGCATGCCATTTCTGTGTAGGTGAGGATCTGGCCATGGGCTTGGAAAATACATCAAAGCCACCCTGTACACTCATAACTAGTTGGATCTGGAAATGAGGGCAGCAGCAAAGAAGGAAGTTCCCAAAATAATGGACATTGATGCCTCACTTCCTCAGCAGGAAAAACGAGAGAGTGGTAGGGCCACAGTGTCCTTCTGCTCCCTCCCAAGGTCGCTGCTCATGCCAGCTCAATGCAGCAGTCATACTCTTTAAGCTCTAAAGTAAGCTGGTTATCTTGGAGATCACTCAGATCTTTCCTAACCTATCATAAGGCAGTTCTTCTGTGCTACAAAGCTATTCACTGGTCTGTGAGGAAGCTCTTCCAAGCTGCAAAGCCCTTGCTGCTTCATGAAAACCCCCAGATGTGGAGTAGTGATAAAGAAAGCATTGCTTAAGTCCTATCTCACAATAAATGAGATGAGATTACAAGCACAGAGACAATAGGAACCTCATAGCAGAGCTGTCCATGTCAGCAAGGGAGGTTTTATGAATCTTGCTGGATATACCTGGCAATCCAACACAAGAGAGACAGACAGTACACATGCCCAGTTCAAAGGACCAGGTCACCTGGGGCTTTCTGGAGCCCTCTTTGTCTCCCCCATTTTTCTCTTTTCCATGCTGAAAAGCCCAGTTCCACCCGGGCTCTCCACCAGGCTCAGGATTTGGGTCCAGCAGATTTAAAAAATGAACATTTATGGTCCCATTATATATTCCCTCACCTTCTGGGAGTGTTCGAGAGAGAACTCTTAAAGGCTATTTTGCACACATGGTCTATCACCACGCAGTAGTAAATTAAGAAGTGTATACGTCTTGGTTTTAAAAGCCAGTCTCTCTACCCCTCTAACAAGAAATGGGTTTACTGGTGCTTATACCATTGCATTGCTGCCCGCAGCCCTTTGCAACTCGGTCCCTGTAAGCTTCGGGCCACAGCCAGGAGACCTTGCAGGACTCGCGTTTCCCCTACCAGTGCAATATTGCTCTCAATGAAATCAGGATGCAGTGATCCTCTCTTGAATGTGACCTTTCCATACTTGCAAATGGCTCAATTTCCTACTGGCTCAGTGTAAATTTTTCAACATGGGGATTTCTGTTGGGTATTGCTTTTCAGCATGAGGCTAACAGGGCTTTATGACTCAGGAGGGAAAGCAACTCTGCCAGGTTAAACCTTACATGTATGATCCCACCAAGTGGCAAAAGAAATAGCTCTATGGACAAGACACCTATTTCTTCCCCTGTTCCCCAATGATGATAAGGTGATAGTTGCAGCCCACCAGGTAAGCACCTAGAAACCCCAGAAAAGGCTTCAGCACTGTATGTAAAGAAAGAACAAATATATCTGCATGTCTGTATTCTGTTACTGTTATCACTGGAGCTGAGAAGGGGTAGTGCAAGGAAATTTTGCTGACAAGCTCAACTCATTGTGCAATTAACTGGCATAGCCTGACACCTTGTATTCATTTGCATATGTTTAAATGAATTCGGCAAGTACTAACACTGAAGATAGCACCCAGACATTGTATTTGTGCACACACACCCACCTTTGCTAAAAAGGTCACTATTTTCAGCATGGACGTTGTCTCTCTTTCATTTGATTACGTGTATCTCCTCATACAGAGTGTTTTAAATTATTTATAGAATGTGCCTAGATCCTTATGATATTTCTAAATGAAGCATAAAATCAAATATTGTCTCACATATTTTAAAACACACAAGCTCCATTACTGTTTTATAATTGCTAATTAGCAGATAAATGTTTCATACTCCCACATTTTTTATCCTCCAGATACAGCAAAACAAACAGATTAACAGAGGAAACCTGAGGACTGCAATATCTGTTTTATGATAAGAGCATTTAGTAATGTAATCCCTACTATGCTCAGCTCTCAAAGACAATGTACTGGTGGTTATGTGATACAGAATAATGAACAAATACAGAGGTACATTTGTGTTGTTCACTGGTTAGAGTGGGAGATTTAGACTGCTAGGATTTTATTCTTGGGCTTCCTACAAATTTAAATGGCTTGTTTACAGCTATAGAATAATTTCAACCATTTTATGTCTTGCTCTGTAAAATGGAGAAAATATGTAACACACTTTCAGATGTGCACCCTTGTGTGTCATTGCATGGGAATATCATCATTCTTAGACTACAATAATAACCTAATGTGAAAGTCTAGTATAAAAAATAATGATAATTAGCAATAACACAAGATATCAAATAATCATCTTCAGGTGACAAATACAGGAAATCTGAGAAGTACTGAGAGGGGAGTGGGACTTCTTCAGTTGCTACTTAGAACTAAATTACCTAATAAAAACAGGATGTGATTGTATGATACTGAGTCATTGATTCAATGTGAGACACTGTGCTATGTTAGAGGATGAAGTAAAAAGGTATTTTGAGTCTTTCTGGTTAGAAGTAAATCTGGTATCTAAAAACCACATATATTATGGTTTCAGATATCTGCATTTTTCCAGCCTAATTCTTGATTGTTGCAGATGAGATAATTGTTTAGCATGGGTCTCTTCCCAGAGCATCACCATTTAAATTCTCCAACTTGCAGCAACACACTTTCTATTTTGGCAAGATGAATCTCCTGGTATCTGCATACCTCTCCTGTTCCTTCCTTCCTGTAATTAGGGCTAAATCTGCTCCAGGACCTGTTCTTTTGTAGAAGGCACCATTTTTAGAGCAATACATCATTGACAAGTCATGACACTAACAGAGCTGCCTCTCCAAAGAGCTACAGTATCACCTTGATCACTGCTCTGTAAAGAGCTCCATCAGTTGGTGAAGAAGTAGGAATAAACTCATTTTAGCTATGAGTGCAGGTGGAACCTGCCCATCAATTCAATATCCTTAACAAGGTACCTATTTTACAATTTCCTATTATCTGTCAACATTCCCAGTAATCGTGGTTTGATTTTAGGGGTTCAAGTTGAGCTGGATGGATAAATATTATTTGGTTTTGTTTGTTTCCCCAGAAATATTTATTTGCCTCTGAAAATGAATCACTTCTATTTTTGCACTTCCTGTGCCTTTGCTTTCCATGATCATTGAAGTGACAGTTTTGTATTGGCACAAGTGTTTGTAGAAGGAGCTGTCTGTGACTCCTTTCATGGGACTGAGGAATAACTTACGTTTACACGGTGTGCCTTTTTTCTCAAAGTACTCGCCCAGAAAGAGGCTTGTGAACAGGTTACTGACCCCTGCCTAGTTGAGCTGCAGATGAGAAGTCAATGCTTTCAGAAACAGCTGCTTCATAAGTGAGTCTGGTCCCCACAACTTCTCTTTCTTTATTGAAGATCAAGATCAGCTGGTTAAGATGCTGAAAATGAACGACACAACTTAATTTACCCACTCATTAGCACAGTGTAGAACCTTTCCCCAAAACTGGAGGGCATTAAAAATATTCAAAACCCAAACTGAAGAAACTCAAATAAATAAATGTGAACAGAGCCATAGATCTGCTCATCACGTAATAAAATTGTTTTGGTGTTTTTCTGTGCTGTTGTGGGGGCAATTGAGAATAGCTGAATGAATATCTTCAAAGGTGATGAAGGAGGTCAGTCTGGGTAACAAAAATAGATGCCCAAAATTAGAGACTCTAAAGACTAACAAACAGTTGGCAAACTTGGCCTTATCTTCAGTTACCCAGTATCTACTTGAGGAAACGGATGCTGGAAAGTGAAACCATTCTTCCCATTATGATATTTCCCCTTCTTACTGGTACTCAGAAGGAAACTTGATGGATTAACACATTGGTTGTACTGACAGAATGACTCACAGGCTTTGAATTTGCAGTATTTCAAATGTTTGCATGGAATGAGAGCTCTTGGCTCAAAACTTCCATGCTATTCTTTTGGTATTAAAAAAAAAAAAAAGAAGAAGAAGAAGAAAAAAAAAGAAAAAAGAAGAGGTACAAAAGCAAAGCAAATCAGGTTTAATCCAAGATCAACACTTGACTTTTGTGTTTCCTCAGACACCAGCAGTTGTTCCCCACTTTGTTTGGAAGCTGAACTCCAAGACCTAAGCACGGTCTTTCCAGGTGGGAATGTTGCTGTAGACATGTCCTTGCATGACCAGCTAGCTGACGGAATGCACAAGGTGGCCCCACTATGAACTCCTGCACAAAGGGATTTTTTTCCAACATATATGACCAAATTTTGGTAATGTGTGAAATTTAAAGCCCCAGATCTGTTTCTTTTTATAAAAGAGAGGTAAAGGAATTACGCTTACTTTGCTGACTTTGTACATGTGCAAAGGAAATATAAAGTATAGGTGTAAAAATGTGTGTCCCTTGTCCACTGCCATTCCAGACAGGATGTCAATGAGGCCATGTCTCAAATGCCCTAACAGCAGCTAATAACACATTCACCATCTGGTTCAGTCTTTTTTTTTGCCTGGCAAACTCCTTTGAATAGGTGAGAGGAAAGAGCACTGTGGTGCAACTCCCCAGCCCTCTCCTCTCAGGAGCTGTACTGGTACCACTGGGAACCACTATGGCAGCTGTAGTCATCTGAACGATGCTCTGAGTTGGCCCAACAGAGGCGGTTATCTCAATTCCCTGCCTTTATATAATCCATAAACTCTCCTGGTTCTGTAAGCTGCACCTGTGATTGTGAGCTAAAATATGCTATAGTAAACAATGTGATAATCTCCCTTCTACTTGTGCCACATGCCTTGCTGCTCCACCAGATCTGGTGACATGCTCCATCCATTTATCCATCCATCCATCCATCCATCCATCCATCCATCCATCCACCCACCTATCCATCCATCCATCACAGCAGCCTGAGCCAAGCTGCCCCTGCTGGAAACCCCAAACTTGTATTGTTCTCAGCTGAGCCCAAGCACATTCGGAAGCAACACCCAGAGCTGGGATTTCCTTCATGTCAGCACATGGAGGGGCTCTCTGCTGACTCACTGGATCAGTCCCAGAAATAGCAGGTTCAGAATAGAAACCTTCGTGCCCTTTCTGTCATGGGGAAGAACAATGTCTCACACTTTTTTTTTTTTTTCCTAAGTATGACAAAAACTTTTTGCTTCCAACTTGGCTGGGTTAAGTTAGAAGGGCTAGGTTCAGTGTTCAGAGCAACTGACTGTATGCTTTAAAAGGAGAGGAGTTGGTTGCTGGGACGATTTACTCCTTTCTCAGCAGGGCTTTCTTTTTTATTTTTTTTATTTTATTTTTTTTTATTTTTTTTATTTTTTTTTCTTTTTGTATGGAGAGAAGGAAACTTAAAATGGAAAGGGATTCAAGCAAAAATATCTATTCCCAACTTGTTTCTTGATATTTTTGCAGGGCAGTTATTAAAACAAGGACAGAACCACCAGTGAATCCAACAGAAAGGAAAAGGAATATTACTGAAGTGTAGGGTCCCTCACACAACTGAAGTGCCCATGGGTTTTTGGAATGTTTGCTTATTTTCTGTTATTATTTATAAAATACCTAAATATCTGCCAAGTCCATCCCGAAAAGAGCAAGTCCCTTCTATGTGTAAATAAATGTCAGCACTATGCAAATCTAGTAGACAAACCTCTGTGGTTTAGTGGTGATCCCTGCACCAACGCAGTTCCTGTTGGGTTGCAAGGGGAGTCCTCAGGGAACCACACTGGCTGTGGCACCCCAGCCTGCCAGCCCTTCTGCTCCTACCGCCCAGCACACAGGCAGTCTGGCAGCACCCTGCTTTTGGGAACTGCTCCCC
Organism: Anseranas semipalmata; assembly: GCA_013399115.1. NCBI lineage: Eukaryota > Metazoa > Chordata > Aves > Anseriformes > Anseranatidae > Anseranas > Anseranas semipalmata. The sequence continues at coordinate 586,296 of VXAA01002834.1, forward strand.
TGGGTTTTAGCCAGGACCTTATCCAACCTGCATCACTTCAGCTGAAGACTGGCTGGGTTCTTGAGCTAAGTGATGCACTCCCTAAGCACTGGGTAGAAAGCTTAGTAATTTCTGAGAAGTTGCAGAGCTTCACTCCTTAAATTATTCTGAAAATCCAAGTTTTGCAGTCCCAGCTGGGGACACTTTCAGGAAGCCGGGCTGTTTCCACTGGAGATGGTGACTATCTCCCACTGAACCAAGAAACAGAGGAAACCATGTTCCAATAAAAAGCAATCAAGAACACTGGAGAAGTGTATTTTAATATATGCTTCCCCTAACAGTAGGAGAGGAGAGATTCAAATGGCTGTTTTTTAGGGGAAGAATCCCAAATCATCTTCTCTAAAGTATGTGCTGAGTTTTGAAAGTCTTCCCCCTCCCCCTCCTCCCTGCCCGTCTGTACAATAAGTACAATTGTTAGACAAGGCAGGTCTTTGTGCTCCAAATTTAATACATAGTTTTTGACCCACGGAGTGATAAGATGGAAAATAAATGGCTGGATTTTCCCCAGTGTTGAAGAACGCCTTTCAGATTGACTTGGGAACTTGCCTATTCTCGTCTGCCCACCTGGCTTTCACTTTGATATCCCTAACATTATCATAACTTTTATTGTCTTTTCATGTCAGTCAAACCTTCTTCACTAAATTACTTTCATTTATACATCCTCTCCTGCTATTTGGTCTGATCATCATCTAAGATTTAAGGTGAAAAAGCTTCTTCTGTTTGACAGGGTGGGAGGTGGAAATTACTATGTGAACAGTAAACTACAGGTTACATAAATAATATGTCATTGTATATCACCCACTGGAGCCTTAAATCAATTCATTAGTTTGTATAAAGCTTTTGTGTGCTTTTTAACGGCATCATATCCAAGTTGATTGCACATTTGGTCTAAGTTATTTTTTCTTCCTTTATGTCGTCAACTTTCAGCTTGTTATATAGTTACGCTGAGTGTGTTTCTAAAGATTGTTTTTCTTTCTTTAGAGGCTTGGTTTATATTTTTTTCCTCCACTTCTTGACACATCCCTAGCCCAAGGCAAAAGTGTGCATTTTGCTCATGGAAGGTAGACACAGGGGTATTCTTCACTGTGCAGGGAGTGAAAGGCAAGCTGAGATATGCTGGATTAATGAAAGAGGTACTGAAAAGCAGCTGGTTGATTCAGAGCAAGCCATTCACCTGCTTTCATGCTGCTTCACAGCAAAAAAATCTATAGACTGACCTGTACTATAGAGATAATTTATCCTAAAGCCAAGGAGCCTCCTACCTTTTTTTCATGGGCTGAATTTTCTTTTACAGGCATGCAAGGAAAGACTGTTTTGGTTGAAATTCAGGACAGTAAAACAATCCAGGATAGCCTTGTTTTAGAAAAGAGGACGATTAGTGGAATAATATTATATATATATATATATATTTGTTACATGCTTTAAGAAGTTACTGGTTTGAGGAAACAAGGAAGAGAAAGACAGCATTTTATTACATTGTCAGTAACTTCCAATGCTAAACTACTGATCCGGCCTGACTGCAAGGGAAAAACAGACATTGCTTTGATGCAATGATCTATTTTATTTTTCCAGCTGAGATTTTCTCTTTTATATTTCTGCAGATCTCTTCTCAGTAAATCAAGAACTGCACAAAGCTCCTTTACAATATAGACTTGATGTACAACAGTATCAGCCAAGACAATATTCAAACAGTCATGAAATAGTCATCAAAAGTATGTCTCCTTGTTTCAGTCCCTGCAAGAAATCAAAACCTTTCAAACGGAGCCAGATTTTAACGAAGGGTGGCTGTTTAAAGCTGAGTTACCAGAAGCCTTGTCCGTGCCTGGACTTTTATATAATTATTTGTACCATTAAATATTAATAGCTCAAATAAATGACCACCCCCCACGCCCCTCAAACAGATGATGTCTGTACAATGAAAACACATTGTATAACATGAGCCAATGTTACCTACAATGGTACCAGATAGTATGCAAATACAGACCCTGATTTCCCTGGACAAGTTTTCTTACTGATGTTCTGTGAGACCAAGAAGGAAAACAAAAATTAAATAATAGTCAAAGCACTGAAACTTTTGAAAGCTGATCCAAAACTCATTGACTTAAGGGAGCTTTGTCTCTACTAACTTAGAAAGCTTGGAGTGCTGCAAAACCTCGATCACACACCGTGAAATCACAAAGTGGTGCCACAAAGACAAGGCAATGTCATATTTGGTGGCAAATATGTCTTTAATGGCTTGGCTACAGGGATGAAAAAGAAAAATGTGGAGCAGATTGTTCAATTTTTACTGGGATCTCCTGTATAATTTTACTACAGGCTCCCAATATTTGCAGAAGTCCTGTCTGCAGCTCAATCCATCCAGCCAGGCCCTGCACATTGCCTTCCCAGCTGGGAACTGCATTTTTGCACCTTGGACCTTTTTGCACCTTTTTGCACCTTGGTGATGAAGACAAGTATGGGAGATGCTACAAGAATGTGGGAGGTGTACCAGGTGTGGGAATTTGGTGAAGTCCAGGCAAGATGTACTCTTGGTCCAGCTCTTGATTTGTATTCAAAATGATGAGTGATGTTTCTCCCACATTTGCAAGATTACTTAAAACCAGATTATTACTATTATTATTATTATTATTATTATTAA
>VXAA01002834.1:588987-646422 GCA_013399115.1 Anseranas semipalmata
TATTATTATTCCTGGCTCTGAGGATTTAAATTATGTTCAGTAATATTTTTTGCCTAATTCAATGTTCTAAGGTTTTCTTAAAAAAATGAAGGCTTGAATCCTATTTAATCCCATGCCCTAGGCAGCTGAAGAGTTAAGAAAAATACTGTTACTGTGAAATTTAGAAGCCTTCAAAAAATGAAACAGAGATTACTGTAGCCAGAATATTCTGATAATACACCAAAAAGTGAATGTAAAAGTCCAATTTTAAATTTTAAAAGTGAACAGTTCCACCACCTCGGCTGCAATTTGCCATTTATTTATTTATTTATTTATTTTATTTATTTTGCATGAGGAGCATGCTATTATTCAGCTGAACAGCTAGTAAAAATGATTTAAAATAATTCCCCATATAACTGCAATTTAGCTGCAATAGGAGATCATGTTTTGGAGCAGATAATACAGAAGGACATATATTTACTTGAGTGGTGTAGAAACTAGATTTTCAGCTTCCCATGATGTTCTGTAGTTGTGAAATATTGACATTCTCACTCAGTAAAGAAACAAAATCAAAACCATAGAAATATTTCCTCCAGAAAGAACAGTTCAGGTTGCTTAAAGTATTTGAAATATTTAAATATAAAAAGTAATTATTTTTGTTTTTTCAAAGTAAGTTCTAAAAAAATTTGAGAAAAGTTTATGATAAAAACTTTCCTTGACATTTTTTTTTTTATATAATCTTTCCATCTTGGTGAAATCTATATCAAAAGGGATTTTTCTCATTCTGAGATATTTAGATTAAAATTTTTAACCAGGTTTTCTAACAATACACACCATTCTGGAGGCTGCTTCTTAAAATGTAACCCAAACAGTCTAAATATTGCACTTTGGCATGCTGATGTGAATGAGACAATGCTTGCCTGGCTTAAAACCAAGTGCTCAGCCCTTCCAAAGCACACTGATTGGAGTCATAACCATCCAGCTAAATTGAAGCTGGTAATTAAAAATATGCAAAATGGTTTGGAAATAATGTGGATCTGTCTGAATGTGGATTTTGAATATGGGTGTCTCTCACATGGGTAAAGTGGATAATTGCCTGCCTATCCTGCTTCTATTCATTGCAGATAATTGAGTTGTTGTCAAACACTTCTAACACCGCCTATCACACTAAATTTGAGACGACAGAGGGGCTTTTTGAATAATCTCATTTCTGTGGCTGAGGAAGCCATTTCCTCTGTATTTGCCTGGGGAACGACATAGCAACAGGAAATGAGAAAGACAGGAAGAATGGAGAGAGCACCAGACTTCGATTTATTCCTTCATTTCATATCACTCTATCTGTGTTTTGGCGAGGCGTTCTTTTGTGCAAAACCCCATGGTTTGTTCATCTCTGGGGCATTAGGATGAGTCCAGTGGATGCGGATGCTGGGGTAGGAATGCCCAGAGTCCATACCCTTGGTACCTCACACAGGTCCCCGGTTAAGGCACCTGTAAATCACGGGGCACTTGCCTGGCTGCCAAAGAAGTTGGGCATATTTAGGTAATTGAAAAAGTGCCTACATAGTGCTCTGAGGCTGCAAAATATCACCAACGTGACTTAAACCCAATCAGAGCACAAAGAAGGCTGACTTGTACATGACAAATACAGCCCGTCTCCGTAGGGTTACCTGTTGCCATCTCCAAACAAGCTCTGGTGCTGCTGTGGGCTTTGCTCAAGTGCTCAGATCTGCAAAACAGGAAGGAGAACTCGAGTGACACTTTTCACCACGATGGCTCCCGTGATGGTCTCTTGCCTCTCGCAGCCCACCATGAGCTCCTCCTAATGCCAGTGATGCCCAGGCTTTGCTCCTCCAGCAGCCATTCCCACAACACCTCCCCAGCAGCTCTTTGAAGCCTCCTTTGTGGTACTGCTCCAGGGGGTTGCTGTGTTTTGCATGTTTGAGCTTTTGCATAGAGACATGCAGATGACGCAGGTTGGGTTGCTGGAGCATAGGAAAGGTAAAAGCGATGCTCCCAGAGATCTGAAGAAGGCAGGTGTATTTTTCCCCTCTGTTTGAGGCTCTCTGGTACTGTGGGAGGAGATGACCTGATGTCTCAAAGCAGCCACAGTAGGCAGCACCTGCTCTTCCTTGTGTGCTCCCTGGAGAAACCCTGACATTTTTTTCCTCCCTTTCTCATCTCACGTTTGAATTTTAGTTTTGCTCTGAGATGTCTGTTCTCCACACTCTCTCAGCCTCTTTCATATGATTTCTTAAATCATAAAGGAGGCTCAGCCTGAAGAACAGACCAAGACAGGATCACGCTCACATCAATTAACTCAATTTCTAGAGTCCAAGTGGCTTCCAAAGGCCACACAGGAAGCAGGTGGCACTGCCAGCCCTGGAGTTCAACCAGTGCCTGGCTGCAAGCAACAGGCCACAATATCTCTTTCCATACTATAACTGTTAGTGTGTTTAATAAATTCCTCCAGGGACGTATGCCATATAAAATGTTTAAGTCAAACAAACCGGAAAGCAGATCAGCTTTGCACTGTCATTTATATTGGAAGAGTAGGCATGTTAAATCCCTTTTTCCACAAATCCCTTTCAATAAATCAGTTTTGGAGCAATGCAGCCAGTTGTCAGGTACTTTACCAGTGCTGCACTTTTCAATGACTCTCTGTATTAAGAGACTTTCTTGAAAGTTATGCTGAAATAGACCAAACAGTTTTGGAAAAGAGAGGTGTGTGTCCAAATAGCTGGAGTGAATGAGCTCATTCTATGTATCAGGGAAACGCACAGCAGGCAAAAGGTGGCCAAAATTACAGGCCAGGTAATTTCAAAATGTTCTTGGCTTTCTGCGCAAACAGGTGTAAATCTGCTGGATGCATTAGAAGCGAGCGCAATTCAGTTGCAAGGCAGGAGGGTTTGAGAAGCCCTGGGTGAGACACGGGAGGAAAGCCTAGCTCCAGCTCATTAAAATAACTGTGCCTGGGAGCTTGCTGGCTACACCTGCTCTGTAGGAGTACTGGCAGGGCTTCCTCCAGCACACAGGTTGTGCACTGTCTTTTGAAAGCAGGTATAAGGCACAGAGGCACCTCCAAAATGATCATATGCACGGGGTGTCCCGGATAGTGCAGCGTGCATTGGCAATGGTTTCTATCACTGGGTAGAAGCATTATGGGGAAAGCATGAGGTGGAGGTGATGAGAAAATCAGGCAGCCCAGCATTGTCTAAATATCTTTCACTGGCCCTATTCTAATGAATAGCCTCGTGGCTGCTGAGCAGGAATTCTCCATCCCTGTGTCTTCGCACTGCCCTCACTCTGCTCAGTTTTGTAGAGCTTATCTTTTCATGTGGCAGAGTGGAGTCCCAGGATTTTAATTTGGATACAAATGATCTAGGAATGTTATTAGCCCCTGTAAATACCCTTTAAGGCAAAATACTTTGGTTTCTACTTAATTTCCATGACCCTCCTGTTTAGAGGTTTTTGAGCAAGGGGAAGAAAGAGCCGTAGAACCCCAAGTAAACCTTGCAGGATTTTGGTGAGCTTCCATTTTCTTTTCTTATTTTTGAACCTTAAAGATCTGTGTTGTACTCAGTCACATAGCTACAAAAATTAAGAACTTAACTTGGCAAAAATCACCATAGAGTCCTTTATTGGCATCTTTCCTGGAATGCCAGCTGTTCGAGCAAAGCAGAGAGGCCAGGCTCTGCTGATTTCCCTACCCTTGCAGATACCTGTTCCAGATTTGTTTTTTTGAAGAAATAATTTAGCATACAGGTGGTTTTTGGGTTGAAAGTCACTGTTTTTTTTGGAGATTGCCAAGACTGATGCGACATCAGGTTTGGATCCAACTGCTAGCATCAGGGAACTGAACTCTGGTTTTAGCAAAGGATGCGGTTTGAAGTCCATCTTTGAATCCAATTGCAGGTATTTTGGGATAGGAATAAAACCAAGAACTTCTTTCCTCTGAACTGCAGTTCAAATGAAATAAGTCCTGTATTATGAGTGGTGATTAGCAGAATTGATTTTATTATGACAAAGAAAACAGCAATGAAAAATGCCAGCATTAAAGCTTGGGAACATTTTCCAGGTTTACATCTTGGAAGATATACATATTTTCAAATGAAAAAAAAATTAAAAAAAAAAAAAAAAGGAAAAGAGAAGAGAAGAGAAGAGAAGAGAAGAGAAGAGAAGAGAAGAGAAGAGAAGAGAAGAGAAGAGAAGAGAAGGGAAGGGAAGGGAAGGGAAGGGAAGGGAAGNAAAGAAAAGAAAAGAAAAGAAAAGAAAAGAAAAGAAAAGAAAAGAAAAGAAAAGAAAAGAAAAGAAAAGAAAAGAAAAGAAAAGAAAAGAAAAGAAAAGAAAAGAAATTCACCATGAAGACTGCCCACATTGGAATAAGTTTCCCAGAGAGGTTATGTGTGGAGGGTTGGGCTGGAAAAGCCTTGGGTAACCTTGGCTGAATTCAGTGATGTTCCTGCTCTAAGTAGGAGGGTGGACCGGAGATCTCCTGATGTCCCGTCCAACCTGAATTGTTCTGTGCTTCTGTGTCAAATTGCCAGTAGCCAGCTTTTGCCATTTGAAAACAAGTGGCCAGAATTGTATTTCCAGGCGTTCAGATTTTCAATACAAATAGCCTTTTTTTTTTTTTTTTTTTCAGAAGGCCTGGGAGCTGAAGTCTTTAAAAAGTGACCCTGACTGTACTCCTACACACCTCTCTACAGCTCTGCATGAGCGCTGTATTTACCACTCCTTCCTGTCCCTAATCTGGCATATCAACAACAGCACATCCACAGTGACATGACTGCTGTTATTATATGTAACAACATTATTATTATTTTTTTCTCCAAGGGCATTTTCACAGTGACAGATAGGTTCATCTCTGAACCAGCAGCCCAATCCTTACTGTCAAAACTTGTTCCGAGGGAAGACCTAGTTCCTTTCTGTAGCTCAACATTTCATGTGCACTTAATAGATTAGCCTGGAACAAGCCAGCTCACTCATGAATGCTGGACAGACCAGGCACAGGAATCTGTGTATCTGGCTAGGTCCCATGTTAATCACAAGATGGTCCAGGAGCCTTGCAATTATCTACTTGACATGATGGAGAGTACGTGGACTAGGGTGAATTTCAGCAAGCTACCAGGGTAGAAAGCTCATGAGTTTCTGCAAACAGCTTGTCCTCAGCCTCTCATCTCATGCCTTCACTTCCTTGAAGTGAAGGGAGAACTAATGCAGATGCTGCATTGATTCCTGTCAACAGGCACATGGCTTTTGCAGCAATTGCTGCTGAGCCATGAAGTAACCACTCAGCTCCTCTCCCCGTCTTGTTCTGTTCTCTGCCCAGTTTTTCACCCTAAATTAAAAGTGCTGATGGGCTACGTTTGGCAGAATAATGGGCAAGTAGCACAGGTTACAGTCTGAGCATTTGTTTCTGATCACCACAGTCATAATTTTATTGTTGCTGTTGAATTAGGATCTGGGTAAATTCCAGTAGGGAATGTACAATCTACCTCTGTGTTAGTAATTACTGATTTGATTTCCAGGTGTCCTTCAGCCAAGTACAGTAGGTCCATGTTGATATAAGCTTTCCAGCTTTCCTTGTGAGTTAATTATGTAACATGCCTATAAGAAGTCAGTCATGAAAAACATGGAAATTCCCAGGTTTTCATTTCCTCTCTCTTGTTCAAAATTCTGTTGAAAAGATGGGGTTGGGTGGGCACAGCTAGGACAGGACTTGGGGATTTTGTACAAGCTGAAGTCAACATACAAAGAAAAAACAGGCTAGTTAGCAAGACCTTGATTCTGACTATGTTAGTATGAAGTTCTGTGGAAAGGAGGGTGCACAAGTTTCAGTCTTTCCCTCTCCATATGCTCATGAAAAATCCCTGTGCCACAGGCTAGCAAAGCAGGGTGAAGGTGTTTAGTGCTAGTGGACAAGGGTGGCACAGTGAGGTTACAACCATGGCCCTCTTCTAATTAGGCAGAAAGGCTTTGGCATAATAGCTTTTAAAATTATGAAAACTGTCTCTTGATCCAGACCAAATAAATGCCAGACCAAATAAATGCTTTGCAGTGCTTGCTGTCTAGGCATCACAGATATGACTCCTTCTTACAATATGCAGCTCTGGCAACACAATCAAAATGGCAAGAAGGTATCGTGAAACTTGCACAGCAAAATGGTATGAAATTATTCTTGAATTCCACTTCTTCCCACTGAATCAAACTACCACTTTTAAATTGGTTTTTTTTTTGGCACTATGCTTTTAAATGGATACTTCCTCACTTTTGGGGCTGCTCTGGATAGGAAGGCGCTTAAGGCTTCAAGATCAGACTAGCTGTAGGAGGTCCTTGATGTTGACAAAACTGAAGGCTTTCAAATCTGAAATTCACACTAGTGACTTGGCACAGCCAAAGGGATGCACCAAGTCTCCCTCTTAATACTATGTCAACATGGGCATAAAAATCAGAGAGGTGACCCATTCCACGTGTACTTTATGCAGACCATTGCAAGCATAGACTAGCTAGGACACACTGCAGTGACATGCAGCCAAAAAGAAGCTGGTCCCTATAGAACCCTAGTGTTGTCCCAGATAAAAGCCCAAGCCTGTTTTTTTCCCTAAGTGTCTGCTCTACTCCGCTGCCACCCCCTACAGCTGCAGCAGAAGTGCTTCTCTCTGAGGCCAGCTTTGTGTTGTGTTTGGCACACAATAATGCCCTGAAAATAATCTCTTGTATTAGCTGAGACCCTCTCATGCCAACTTCGTGATCCCTCTGACATATTTGCTGCCAGCTCTTGGTGTCAGTGTGCTGGCCGGTGACTCAAAGCAGTTACATTTTTAACACTGCACAATGCGTACCTTCTCTCTGAGCTTCCCTCTTTTGTGGATGAGCAGGACTTGGGGAATTTGGCTGGATCCTTGCTTTCCCCAGTAAAGACTGAGGACTGATGGAGAAAATGATCTTTTGTCCCCTGCAGTGTGTACCAAAATGGCATGTGGTAAGTCTCATTCTGATTTCTGAAATGCTGGATAACAGCCACCATCTCTCCAGCCCCATATAAACTCTTTGGGACTGTCAGTTCCCAAAGGCCTTATTTGAACAATTCACTGAAGAACTAGAAAGGATAAGGTGATCTAAAAACACAGTGAAATTCTCCAGAAAACATTGGAAAGTTATTGTTGTCTTTTACCATATTAAGAAATAACTCTATCCATAGAATAATAGTATCAGAATATTGAAGAGAAATAAACAGCTACCCTTATAAAAAAAAAATGTATAATAATCAAGTGAGCACACGTTGAAATAAAACTTGAGTAGGTGTAGGGAAAAAAATGGTTTAGTGTCCTCCTATAATCTTCTCTTCCCAAAGGCAGATTTTCCCTCCATCTTTAAAGAAACCAATGGTTTGCTGGGCATTAGCAGAAGGCAAGGCAGGAAATCTGTCCCTGGGGTAGAGGACTGTCCAGCACAAAATTCCCTGTAGTTGTTGAGAGTCAGAAACTGTTTTCAGTCCTATGATGTAGAGCAATTGCAAGGCAGCTATTGAAACCACTATTGGCTATGACCTGCAGAGTTTTAGTGACCACAGAGCTGCATTGCATGGTGCCAACCATCAGTGTGCCAGGGAGCCTGGGACCGGGAATTGAGATGATTGCCAAAAGAACGGGCTTTGTAATAACAAGAGCAAAACTGACAGCAACAAAAGAATGAAAGCATCACAATGGAAAAAAAAAAAAAAAAAAGAAAACAAAGAAAAAAAAAAAAAAAAAAAAAAAAGGAAAGAAGAAAGGAAGGTGGTTGCAGCTATGGCACAAAGCCGCAGGGGACATTGGTGACAGGAGAGCACCGTCCAAACAGCCTTGCTTTCATACACCATTGGACGTGCACCTGCAGAACAACCCAAGCCATTCATCAACTGGAAAATGAAATAGCATCTGTGTTTTTCTTTAGCTCAGCCTGCTTTCCTGTATTCAAGCCCATCACCGAGTATTTTGCTACAATGGATTTAAAATTTCAGGTGGCATTTTGGTGATACAATGAAAACAGTGAAGGGTACACAATGCTGGAAAAATTCTTCTGACTCAGCACCTCATCTGCCCTTCATAGAATTGGTATTTTTCTAACAAATAGCATTTGGTCTCATGAATTAAGAGATCAGTCTTAATTTTGTCCACAGATGGGGATGTTTTGCTATTTTAATTATTTTGTGCTACATGCACAAAAAATAAAAGCAAACTGTAATATAATTTTTGTGGACAAAATGAGTTTGGGTTCTTTCACTTTTCTTTTGGCATTCTCTCCTGTTGACAACATGATTTGCACAAAATTGCATTCTGTTGATAAAAGTGTGCTGAAATGTCTTTCAGTTTCATTGACTGAATGATTTGAAGTAAGAGGTTTGACAAAATGCATGTTGTTGACAGAATGAAATGGGGCGGGTGGAAGGAAGAGTACACTTTAGACATATGGAGTGAGCAGTTATATATGCACTTAGTTTGTTAAAAACTCTGCTCAGAAAATATTAGAAAGGATTTTGTGGGATTCAATGAAGACAATAGTTACTTTGGAAAATCTCATTTGCACAGATACATCTGGCAGTGGAGAAAGGCATAAAGAAAGTTAATGGGTGCAGAATTTGGCCAGAGATCATTGCAAGTGCTGTTATACTTCTTTAGATGTCTTTCTATCCAAATAAATTTCCTCCATTAAGTTTACAGATTTCCTCATTCAGCTTTTAAGGGAATACTTGTACTGGAAATGAATGAGACAGGGAAAAGAAGTATGTTAAAATTTATGAAAACATCTGTTGGAAGTTCTGAGAAAGATGCTTTTGTTTTAATCATCTAGGCAAGATTGATGGATTTTATCAGGGCTAAGTACCGAAGAGTCCCAAATGGGCTCTTTATCCCAAAGGCAAAGCACTTAAGCATATGCCTAATTTTAAGCATGTGAATAATGGCCTCATTGACTCCAGTGGAAAACTCAAGTGCTACAAGCTAAGTATCTTGGATTCTAAGGTACTTTGGACTAGGGTTTAAATTATCACCAAATTGTATCAAAAAATAATCTTGAGTGTAACCTTACAGAAGTATTAGAATTTAGGACTAAGAGTTTTCTGTAAAATAAATCAGATTAGGTACATGCAGCTTGTTTTGTAGGATAGAAAGGATAGAAAGATAGTTACCTCTAAGACAAACAGTCATTTATGGAGACTTAAATGATGTTAAGCCTTCCTGTGGTAACACGGAAAAGGTCAGCCTCGTGGAAAAGAAAAAATCTGTTGTCTATAGTGATATTGGTTCATTTTAGCCAAACTTGTTCAATATATAAATATATTTATTGCTTTAAGTCAATTCTGAAAAGAATTTTTGGAGCTTATTTTTTTTTCTTAGCTGTTTTCTCGCAACAGCACCCTTTTGTTGAGCATCAAGTCTGGCTGTCAGTCAGAGAGGAGGAGGAAGAACAAGAGTCAAATTTGTGCTCTCTTTCAAGAGTGGTTCTGTAGGTGTGGTAATGAGCTGTGGATTCTTCTGGGAAATTTGGGTTGTGAATTAAGTTGTAGATGGTGCTAAATTTCCATTGCAATGTCCAGCTCAATTTTCTTTAAAGGTTGCTATGGGTATCAGAATACGGTGCTGAACTACCTTAAACTACTATTCCAGACAATTATCCTCATTTCAGGATGCAAACTCCTTTATTGCATTCCCACACTACAAAAGCCTGCTGGCAGGAGCTGGATCAGGGGAATAAACAATAGTGCTTCATGTGCACATGCTCAGTTCATCTCACTCTGTTGTCAAAACTGATTGTATTTCTCTGCTCAAACAAGTGAAACCAACTAAAGGAAACACCTATGCAAAATGCTGCTTACACAGGGATGATCTCTTTGTGCCTGGATGTACTGGAGCACTGCAAAAGCTGAGGAGCAAAGTGGGCTGTAATGGTTATGCTGAGGAGAGAGGGAGCCCAGCATGCATCTCAAATGAGAATAGGCTTTGGATTACTCTGATGTTTGTGGTACTAAAAGGATAATTTGGGGGACTTTCAGTCTGGCATAGTGCTCAAGAGAATGAGTTGAGGAAGGACCAGATATGTAAGCTAAGAGCATCTTCATGGCATGTATCATCTTTTCTGTTCTAAAGAGGAAGCCAATGTTCATGATCTTTCCAGACAGGCATTACCAAGGTGATCAAATGTTATTGTGCTCGACTCATTCCACAGTTGCACCTGGTGGCTATTGATTCCTATTTTTGGAAAGCCTTAATATACACTGCATATGCCCAGTAAGAATGGAAATGCTCTTTAATGGCATTTAATACTGCAGGAGTCACAGCTGCAAAACAAAATGTTTTACAGAAATTTTGGAACTTGCTTTTCTTTGGCTATGAAAAAAAGTTTTCCTATCTTGCTTGAATGATATCATCATTCTTTTAGCTTTTAAACAGTAATTTTTATCCAACTCACCAAGAGTTGGAAGTGCAGATTTGTCCTCAGACTTAGGATGTAACGGTGTCTCAAGAAGCTATGCACATCTTTCTGTTTAACATTGTGTGTGTTTAGGGCTGATCCTACCCATTGGGCAAAGGTGGTTGCCTGTCTCAGGACAACAACAGTCCAGGTAGGTCACTGTCTATGAAGCCATGAAGAAGACAGCTGGAGGGAGGATGTAATGCAGGTACTACATTCAAACACATTTTATAGAAGGAAATTTGCACAACAAAAGTTAAACACAAAAAGCTCGATTTTCCAAAGCTGTGAAAAAAATGGCAGTAACTGATCTGATGTGAAATGGAGAACTTTGGTCAAATTCCTTCAAAGCATGTAAGCTATAAGCTGCCAAAAGAAGTCCATCAAGGCAAACTTCACACTTGAATGTAAAACACAGACAGGAAGGTTTTGCTGGAAGAGGAGGAATGCTGGGGTACAGTCACTAGGCACAGAGCTGGTGCTTACCTAACCATGGAAGAGGATCGAGTCTGTCAGACCATTTTCTAATTCTGTTTCTATTATCTGAGAGTATAGCAGATGACAAATCTGTTAGTTCAGAGTGTTGACACAATAAGCTTTTATCACTTTTTGTCAACAGAACATAATTGTGTTCAGATTACCCTGTCACAGGGGAATAGCCATAAGATCATGTTGTCCATTAAAATAAATGTCATGTTCTATTTCTGGGTAAACAAGAGGGAAATAGGAAGAGCAATGCAAGTAAAGAATAAACCATTGAAGCTTAAATAAACTATTTTTTGAACAGAGTTTTAGTTATACAGACACTGCGTTCAAGCAGTTGTTCACCCAAATCTGACTCCCTCTGGCCCCTCTACATTAGATGTCAAGTCTTTGTGTTTCTAACATCTTTCTGTCCCCACCCCATCAAATCCAAACAGTTCAGCACTCTTCTTCCAGCACGCTTCTGTAACTGATGCCAACTATGAATTGCAAGCTGGAGTGACAGAAACCCATGGAGGGAGAGTGCTGCACTTTGGGGCTTGGCCATGGTCGGTGGAGAGGAGGACCGAGCCTGAGAGCAGGGCTGAGATGACATGGAGGTCTCTGGTTTGAGTTACCAGCCTATTTGCTTTCTCTGTTGGATTTCAGGACCCACCTTGCCTAAAACCTAAAGTATGGCCCCTTTTTGGAGACACTAATTGCAGGGCTATCAGCTTCTCTCTCCCAAGCTGGATGCCCATGGCAGGGAAGGCACTATCTTACACATTGCTCTGTGCCCACAGAAAATCATTCTGCCTCAGGCATCCATTCAATAGACAAAATGCAACCTCAGCTGCAGAAACTTGTTGCATTTTTTCAAGATTAAGCAAAGCAAGAACTAGTATTTTTAATAAAGCAGATGGAAATATTTAGTTGGCTTCGTTTTAATGGAAATAAAATTCTGCCCATCCATCATTTTTCCTTGTGACACGCTGGAGACAGCTGTAAATGGAAAGCTGAGGGCTGAAGGGGTTTTGGGCAGGTAGCGGTGTTTGTGTACAGCAGACAAAGGGAATTAGTCACTATGCAGAGGAACGAGCACAACCTTGTGCTTCCCTGTTATTGGGGGTGGCTGCACTGCATGGTCCAGCACAGGTGCAGCCCCTTCTGATTTTCTGTAGTAATTACAGTATGAATCACAGCAATGCATTTAGATTTAAAAATAGAAAGATATTCTTAGGGGAAAGAAACAAACAGAAAAAAAGTTCCCCTTCAAAATTAAAACTCCATCTCCCTTGGCCCAAATTTTCATTTCTCGTAAAGTCATGTCATGTCTCACACCTTCCCATTAGTTTTTGACATGATACTTTACCAACTGAGAGACCCAGAGGGGTTGGGGGTTGTAGGAGCTTTAAAAAAGAAATAATTAATCTCCACTGAGAGTAATGTGCTGCCACATATCACTCAGCATTTCGTCAATAGCCTGATGGAGTCAGGAGAGGTGACTGAGAAGGAAACAAGAATTAGCCTGCAATGTTTAATGGTAGAAACTGAGATATTTAAAATCTCCAGTCCCCATTTGCTATGCAGGCTGCTTAGATGCATTCAGTGTAACTACAACACCCAAACAGAAGAGTTTCATCTGCTGCGCTTTTGGTACCACTTTTATGGCAGTTTAGAAAGTGATCACACAGAGACAGAAACAATAATTAATTAACACATACAGCCTTTGTGTATTCTGTTCATGCAAAGCTTTGAACTCCTGGAAGCTGTCATATTGAGCTAGAAAATGCATATCCCAGAGGTAGCTATGACAATGTTGCTGTCTTTATTACTTACTGAGTGACACTGTTTGAAAGCTTTTTGTATGACACAGTGGGTTTCTAGTCCAGATGGGCAGCTACATCCTAAATTAGATCTGAGAAGGTGCTCCTTGAAGCAAGAGGCTGCTGGGAGAAAGCATCTGCCTTCCTCTTCTAATTGATGTCAGTTTTGGAAGAGAGGTTGATACCACATCTAGACCTAAAGCCCAACAGGGCTGCTGTCTTGGTCTGAGTTTTCACTCCTGCAGCCTAAAAATGACATTTAGGCTGAGATCCAGAGGAGGGACTGACCCTGACGGCTTCCCACAGATTAATGGGGAGCAGGAACCCAGGCAGCCTGTCCTTTCTACATTACTTAGCCTCTCTCTCCTCCCTGACCCTGCTTGTGTGTCTCTTACGTTAACACCATACAGTGATGGAGTCCAGTCTTCAGTGACATTTTTCAGCTCACCCAGATGCACCGGAGCTACTTCATAGGGAACTATTTTTTGCTTGTATATCTGGAACAAGGTAAGAGTACAAAAAGCCTCCCAAAGCCCCCCAAACCAAATAACAAACAAAGTCTGGGAAAATCCTAGAGATAAGAAGAGCACACATTGCTCTACGTGGTTTGCAGGAGGCACAAAGCCATATCAGAGAGGAGAGCATGCTGCTACCTACCATTCCCAGTACTTTGTTGTCTCTGACTAGGTCCCTTACCCCAGCCCAGTATCCCCGCACATACCTGTTCAGTGGTATGCCTCACCCTGGAGTCTCACTCTGTGATTTGCAGCCAGGTTATTATTGGGCTTTTCCACAGTTTCTATCTGTTAAAAAGCAGATGGTTTAATTTCCCCTTGATTTGGGTGCTGAGGTATGTATACAAGTGATGGAGAAATGGCCATACACACAGCTAGATACCCAGAGGAATGCAGTTAGCAGTGAGGAGTCGGTGAGCAAGTAGCTGGGAATTAAGCTGATGTTTCAAAGAGGGAAGGGGATAAGGTGTCATCTAGTCACAGCTGTTCACCCACTCAGACATGACATGGAGGGTTTCTCAGGTGGAGCAGGCAGGAGGTAGGCACCGAAACATGACTTCATCTTTGCTTCTGGAGAGTCTAACTGAGATCACAGCAGAGTAACAGCAACAGATGTTCTCTCCAACCACTGTGTCAACATCCAAAAAATCAGTATGACAGGTAGGTATCACCCCCTGAAGTATCATACTTGACGAAGTGGCACTGGAGCAGGTGGGTAGCTTCAGATACTTGTTTTTGCTCCTTGACAGGTGAGAAGTGTCTTGGGAGATGTGTTCAGGACCTGCTGCTATCTGATCCTGATGAATTATGACAAAGTCTTAGACGTAACCCTCAAATTGACATGGGTTTCGAAATGTTGTTAGGCAGATCATGGCAGCTCAGCAGAAAGGCATAGAAAACATATGAAACTTTGAAACTACAGAAGCATAACTGGTATATACTGAGAAGAAAACAACGTTCCCCACCTCTTGCTTTGCTGTTTAGAAGGGGAAACTTCCCTGTTAATTTGTGAAACAAGCATTCCTGACTTTACATTAAGTTTAATTTACTGGAAAATTTTAAAGAAAACTTTAGCTCAAAGCAGCTGAATGCATCCTCCTATTTTTGCAGAATCACTCGTGCCAAGGGCCAAAATACAGCACTTTTTTAATAACTGAGGGTTTTAAAAATATTTGACATCAGTGTCTCTCTCCAATTTCACCATCACCATTGTCCATCTCCCCTGCTTTCACACTTTATTAAAAAGACTGATTAGTTGTGCTAGGCTTATCTCAACTTAACTTGGAATGAAGTGCAACTTCTCTTTATGAAGACTCCAGTACAAACGGAACAAAACAAAACAAAACAACAACAACAAAAAACAAACAAACAAAAAACCCAACCCCAAACAGGAGAGAAAAAAATAATAAAAAAACTGCTTGACACCTTGGCTGGTAATATGAATGTCAACACAGCCACAGATCAGTGAGACACTTACGTATGTACTTGTATTTAAATGTGTTTAAGTCTGTTTGGGTTCAGCTTCCTGCCAAGGACATACTTCACTTCTGGGACATATATGACTTAAGAATATGTTAAGTGTTTTAGTGATTTGATACCAGACCAACGAATGCCCTTCACAAGTAGCTGACTAAGTATGCGCTGTTATTTCTCAGATAAAGAATGTTCACAACTGTATTATTTGGTTGCTGTGCTATGAGCCCTGCTGATCTTCAGGTGTTGCGTTGATCGAAGGACACCGAAGAGAAAGAAGGAGCCTCTGATAATCTGTCACTGTGTTTATCTACCTAGACTTTGCTTTGTGAACCCTGTTTAGCTTGCTTTGATGGCTAAGAAGAAAAACACTGCTAATTTGTGAGTAATGGATGGGAAGGAAGTGCCCTAATATGATGGGCTCCAGTATTGGCCAAACATGCTGTGGCGGGGCAGAGGAAAACCTGTAAGCAGCTAGACACGGCAAACAAATGTGTGAACATCTCCTGAAGTGGTCTGGCTTTTCAGTAATGATCTGTCCAATGAAGATATCAAGGATCTCCTTGGGTTTCCAGAGATTAACTGCAAGGTTATGCTTATGGTGTGCTGGATGGAACCATAAGACCTGCCTTTGATGTAGAAAAGATTTATGAAACTTACTGGAATCTTAGAGCTTTACAAATGACATTGCTTTGTCTATGGAAATCATCCCAAGCTGTGCTTTTTAATCTTTTTCCTCTCTAGTGACTACATTTATAGCCTCAGTGTTAGGTATGCAAAGAGCCTTGCTGGGCAGCTGTAGGTGGTCTTGCTACTTGTTAAACATGACTGTTGAATGTGTGGATGCACAGTAAGTGAGTGCAGTTCATCATAGCCTTTGGAAAGCTAATTGGCTAGTAAGCTTTTGAAGGGTCAAATACATTAGTATCTAGCCCCACTCTGCTCTTTGAACAACAAATGATTAGGGGTGACTCTGATTAGCATGCCTCTTCACTGTCTTCCACTTCTGATATATACTTATGAATGACCTTTTGCTGCAGCGTGTATGTGAAATGGATAAAGACACAATCCCTATAAATAGCTTGCAGACAGAGAGTTACAGGTTGTACTTAAAACAAAGTGCATAATATTTTTAAAGTAAATTATTAGGGCTAGCTTTGTGGGTCTTCGTTTTAGTGAGAGTTTGAAGTAGATGAAAAGCATTGGATTTGATTTTCAAGCCTTCTTTCAGCTCACATAAGAGCCATAGTCAAACTTCAATTTGCATCCATTCTGACTTGTTCAATGGCTGAAAAATCCATCAGGATTATTTTTGCAGAACGTATTTTTCATGGTTGCAGATTTCCTTGCTGAATGATGCACTACTGAGCAATCCTTTACTTTCAGAAATGTACGTTCTGGGATACTCCCCTGTCTTAACAGGATGGACCCCATTAACAAAACCAGGTGAAATTATTTACTTGTGAAATTTCTGAAAAGATGGCAGAACATCTGAATTATCTCCAGGAATGCTAGTTACTCCCCTTGATTCAATTTTAAGAGCAATTTCTTGTGACCTGGCTGCAACTGGATGAACTGCTTGTCTTGAACCTTCCCCAGAACTCTGATAGATACTTATTTATTATTAAAATACGTGCTAAGAGCGGGAAACTCTTAAAATTCCCCAAAGCTGTCCTCTAAAAATAAAGATTCATTAGTTCATCCTCAATAAATAATTCTTAATTGTTCCCTAAAGTGAAATCAGACTCTTAATTTCTATCTCCCTGAGTTTCCTTCTTGGCTTTCTTTGACTGTGGGTGCAGCATTTTTGTCTTGTTTTGCCAGTGACATTCAAGTGTTAAAGCCAAATTTTGTGAAGCCATGCAGAGGGTAATGTCAGTTCCTAATGTAATTCACATAGTAGCCTTGAATGACCTCCATCCACTCATGGTGACTTGTGTTTGTTTTGGCCAGTGCCTAGAGCTCCGATTTTCCCTTCTGTCTGGAAGATATCTTGCGTATCCTCCCTGTTTATGGTCATATTCACCTCTGATGTTTCCTCTTTAGCATTATTATCCATCTTCTGGATTAGACATAAACCCAAGGTCTTGAATAGTCTTACTTATTGAAGATCTGATGGCACTTTTCACAAAAGGAGATGACTAACTTCTATATCCTGGCCACAGGCCAACTTGGCTCATTAAGCTCTGCCTACCAGAAATTCCTCCTGCTGTTTCAATGGCCGTGTTGTTTTTCATTTTCTGTCCTAAACAGCTACTGAATAGATGCTGTTTTTCACTCCACGCTACAGCTCTGTAGTGAATGACACTTTAGCTGATAGCACTTCTTTCCACTTGTAAAATGCTTTGGATCTTGAGGGCATGTTAAGGCTCTATATTTTTGTTTTCAGGAGAGGTGCCCATGCAGTGATGGTCCCTGGTCACTCTACACCTTGTTGTGGCAGGATCCTGTGCCAGTCCTCTCTTTGTCCTCACTAGCTCAGTTCCCCCTGATGCTCACAGAAAAGTTATTCTCTCCCTAGAATTTTTTTTTTAATAATTCCAGTATTTCTTCATTTTCCCATCTTGTTTCTCTTGATGCCTTTAGAAAGAAGCACTGGGGAAGGTACTTAGCTCGTATGAAATGGCCTATGGACTGAGAGGAGTCATGTGCATTTCCAGCTGCTGAGAAGCTGGGCCAAGGATTTTTTCCATATATGG
This sequence comes from Anseranas semipalmata, assembly GCA_013399115.1. Lineage (NCBI taxonomy): Eukaryota > Metazoa > Chordata > Aves > Anseriformes > Anseranatidae > Anseranas > Anseranas semipalmata. The sequence goes on from VXAA01002834.1 coordinate 606,394, forward strand.
GAGAACTTCTAATTTAAATCAGTACTATTAACTCTGGTTGTCTTCTGGTTGGTTTTTAGTTTAAAATTAACTAAACATATGACTGAATTTTTCTTAGAGTGGGTTCCAAAAGGATCCAGGGGACAGGTGACTGTGGTGAGAATTGGCAGGTAGGAGGGCAGCCCTTGTGAAGCCTGCTCGCTCCAGCTACAGAGGGCTCTCTCATACTCGCCTTATTACCATCTTAAGGATATTTTCAGATCTCAGCTTTCACTCAAGCAAAAAAGACGTGGTGCGAAACAAAGGAGACCGGGTCATGCCAAGATGTATGTGGGAAGGGTAGAGAGGATGTGTGAAGTACCAAGAATTATATGCCCAGGGATAATCAGATTTGTACCATCTTCTCTATTCTTTTCTATTTCTATTTGATCACGGTTTGCCAAAATCAACAACCCTGATTTTAATACAGGTGTCTTTGTTCCCAGAAATGTTCTGAATGAAACTTGGGATTATGAATTCTTTCCCACAGTCATACTGAATCTTGGGAAGCTTTCCATGCAAGGGGTAATCCTTTTATTTTTGTTTGCTCTGTTTGCCGTTATTGTTTCCCCTATCTAGCTTTGATACTGCTGTTGTAGTATTTTGCTCCAGTATACCATGGTGTGACAGCGTGGCAATACCCATCAAAGATGGACCTTGTAAATGTGCCTTTGATTGCAAATAATCCAGCCCAAATAATATCTGAGATGTTCATATTAAGAATGTTGCATGGAGGGGCTGTCAGCCTTAGTAGAGTCAAAATTTGTGATCAAGGTTGAAACAGAAAAATGTCTTGGAAATCTGCATGTTGCCTTCTGCTCAAGCCCTTCAGGCACATTCAAACTCAGAATGTGAAAACTAAGTATGAAAATTACAGTAATGAAAAAAAATGCCCCAGTTTCACTTTTCCTTAAAAACTTGAATCACAGCCCAAGATCACAAATAGGTCCTCTCAGGTTTATGGGCCTATAAAGAGACCCTGGGCACTGTTTTGAATAAACCTGGACTAATTAATGGCTTAGTATTAAAAAATACATTAAATCTGTGGTTCTGCACAGTTCCAATATGAAAGCAGGTGAAACTTGTTAAAATGTGGCTTGTGGCTAATCACATACCTGAGTAGCAAGCAATGAGTGTCCCTCTTATGGAAGTTTTTTGGGACAAGTCATGTCACATCTTTGTGTATCAGTTTTTCCATCAGTAACAACAGGATTGGAGGACTTATCTGCCCTAGCTGCCTGCTTCATTTGCAAAATAGTTTGAAAATCACTGAGGATGGTGCAATATGTGTTAAAATTGCCTCATTCAAAAGCATTTAAAGTTTCTGTCCTAGGAAGAGTAGGAAATCTCACCTTTTCTACAGTGAAAAGGCAACAGCTGACCTATTAGTCTGAGTCCTATATATAGTGATCCATCAACACCAGGATCAATTTCCAGAAGGTCACTAGCTCTTTTAAATTCTGCCATCCTCTTTGAATTCAGGCAGTGAATTCACAAATGTGAATTTAGCTTCTCTTCCTCACCTGCATTTTCCCTTCTTTCTCTCCTGATAAACACAGGCATTGCAACTTTAAGATTTTGAGACCTTTCCCAGATGGAGAAGGTCATTTGTCTTTCACTACTCAACACTTCCTTCATGAGTTCATTTAAACATTGCCAGACATCAGAGGAACAGAACTCAGCTGTAGGGTTATCTATGTCTTATTCCCCTTTTGTGTAGGTGGCAAAACTGATCTAGAACAAAACTGTTTGGTTCCCATAGCAATTTACAACGTGTAGCTACCATAATACTGTACTCTTCCCACTCCTTATCTACACCTGTTATTTCTTTCTTTGCCACCCAGCTAAGAGCTATAATGCCAGAATTATTTTGAACAGTATTAAGCAGGCTATTCCCTAAGCTTTGTGCAGTTTCTCCCTGTTTTCAGTTAGGATGGGATGTGCTTTTAATCTAAGTAGTAAAAAGCAAGCACTGTATTAATCAGCCACTTCCAGTTGGAGTCTCAATGAAAAGTTAATTAAAGGAGTGGAATGAAGGGATATTACAGTGCATCTACTAATCTTGGTGCATTATGTATATGAAATCAGTCATCAAAATTAGTCATGTGCATTATCTTGCTGTGTGTGGTCTGGTTTGAAATGGTGTGTTTGATTCCATTCAGCTCCACTGGATATGGTTAAGATATGCATTTGATGTGTTACGCAGTTAGATCATATTTTGAAAGTTTATTATGTTCTCTATCTCTCTGTATCTGCAGGCTCAGCATCAAGGGACCATTAAAAGCTTTCAGCTGAACTTTGCAGTGTGTCTGAGATGAGACAAGTGAGAAAAGTCATCCTTTCCCATAAGTTAGCAGGCACAGCTGCTGAAACATCCACTGGCTTGGTGCTGGCTGCCAGGATGTGACCTTGCAGCCTTTTCCTGCATTTTGAGTGCTGGTGGTATGTCTGGCAGTGGGTCGCTGGGGACATTGCTTGCAAGCAGAGTGGTGGCTCAGGCCCACACCAAACTACAGAGTGCTGCCCGCTCTGCCAGGGAGCGAGATCCCTGTGGCTCTGCTGTTGGATATTAGCAAACTCTTATCAGGTATCATATCTTCTGCTTTTTAAGTTTTTCTCTAACTTTTCTCCTAGAATGTACACATGGCTGACAAAGGCTGACAAAGTTATTTCAGGTTCTTCTGTCGTTCTGGGTGGTCAACAAGCTGCCCCTTCCCTCCCCTCCTTGTCTCATCCTCTCCCGCAGAGGAAGCAGATAGAGTTACGAATTTCAGGCAAGGCGAATAGTTTAATGATCCCTCTTTAAGGTCACTGTCAATGCTGTTGCATAAATTCACCTACTAGGGGTTGCTGTAAAAGCAGTGCCGTTAACCAGGGACGGTGGGGTGTAACATTACAAAGCTGTGCATGGAAGTTGCCCACTTAAATCACTGAAGCATTTAATTGACATTCAGTAACTCTCCTTTTCTGAGGGCTGCATTTAATAAAATGAGCGTGGCTAATGTTGGTTGCTCTGTGCTCCTGGCTTGAGCTGCATCGACAGCACAGTCCCTGAAGAATGCAGCCAATCTATTGACTGCAAAGGGGCAAACATAAAAATACAGCCATTCGTTAAAGAAGAACACATATCCATGAGCAAGTTCAACTTGAATGGGAAGAGCCAGGCAAAGAAACAAGTATCTGCATTGGCTGTGGGCTGAGGCCACCCTATGAGCTTTTCCCAGAAGCTGTGGGAGAACTTGCTCATTTTGGGGAGCAGAGAGAGCAATGCAGGGAGGTATGGCCAGCCATGCACTTCCCTTTAGTCCTTCCCCACCTTTCCTCACTGCTGTCCTTCAAACATACCAAATTTTTAAATTGGTGAAGTGCTCCTCAAATTTCACATCAGCATCTACTTGTTGGAAGACAATATGTTTTTGCATACATTTTCATAATATGGCAATAATTTCATTAGCTCCAGTTCTTCACTACGTTATTCATAGGCTAATACTCTTCTGCCATCACACTGCTTTGCTTCCTTGTAGGCAATTTAGCAACTGATATAAGGAGATGACAGGGAGTTCATCTTGCGGCCCCAGAAAAGATATATTGATCCTACAGAATGAGAACCTATCTTCTGTGCTCTTGAGCATCATCTAGTTGGTAGACAACTTCCCAACTAACTATATCAATAAAGATATCATCTTCGAGCTGCAAAAGGGCAGAATGGGAGAGATTAAAACTCATAAAGGACATGGCAAAAGTCTAAAATGTATTTTAGACTTAGATACTTCTGTGCCTTTTGTGTATATTTTGAACATTTATCTTGAAACAAATGAAGATGTATAGTTGAGGTACACTATCCTCATGAGGGATTGCAAAGTGGCTTAAGAAACCTAGCAAATTTTGTGAGCTAGATATGGCTCCTCCTGCTCCTGTCAGATATAGTAAATAGTCTCTCTCTTTTTTTTTTTTTTCCCAAGTTTACCTCCCTAACTTGTTTCTCCCAGTGGATATAGACTGTGATTGTTTATGTTACCCTTCCTATAAATGCGGCAGCTGGCGGTGAAACTCTCAGCCACAATGCAAATTAATTGGGGGATGCTAGACATGAAAAATTCTCTTGATATTTCAGGACAGCTTCCAGCAAAGCTGGAGTGAAAGCCACAATCTAGATTATTTTCCATATTTTATAACATTTCCTCATTGGCTTTCTGGCTACAATGGCTAAAAAAGGGGTCAATATCTTCAGTTTTTCATACAGGCAAGATTTCCAGAATGAACTATAACATTAAGTACCAAATGGATATCTCCTGATCACGGCTACATCCCCTCTGACTTTCCTCATAAGATATTAATAAGAGAGAGGCATTATCACATTCCATTTAACAGGTGTGTGGAAGAACGAGAAATCTCACGATCATTTAATTCCTTCTACAGTAACAGCCTTCATCAGCTTTTGCCAATTATGAAGCTGAAGCCATTTTCTACTTTGTTTTCCATTTAAAGCTGAAGATGAACTTCAGGAGATACCAAAAGCAATTTATTTTCTAGGGTTTGCTATCTTCATGCCAAGGAATGCCAAGGTAACCTCACTGGGTTTCATTTAAAAACAAGAGTTCAGAGGAAAAACACCATGGCTTTAGAACACTGTCTCTGTTAGTTTATTAAAATATTAGTCTTGTAGGTGTGTTAGATTGATTTGCCTTCCATGGTGTTTAAAAATAGCTGTGAGAATAATGGGTTTCATCAAAAATCATTAACTGGGTTGTTACTTTCATTTTTTAACCACAGAACAAGTTGCCACAGCCAGATTAAACAAGCCAGAAAGCATTTGGAGTGCACACAAACAGCTAGCAATTCTTATATATACCTTAACCATGGAAAATCCTGAAAGATATTAGCTGTCTTCTACAGCAGATTGGTCAGAATCCCCAAGAAAGGTCAGATTGTTCGAAGTGGCTGGTATTTGTACCAGCTGACATGAAAAGGCTCAGTTATTTATAGTGGTTCGCCTGCGTCCCCACAATGCTAGGGGACTGAATGAGATTGCTGAGATGAAAGGACAATTCAGTCTAACGACTGCAAATTGCTGTAGCTTAGCAAACTTCAAAATTATGGCATTACTGAGCAGAAGAGTTGTCCAGCTTAAGCACAGGTTTTAATTCTTACAGAGATAACAAGACCACATGGGAAACTTTTTTCTTTTGGGGGAGTGTATGTTTTATTTTGGTAATGTTTAACTCCCTGTGTAGTGCAATCCAAACTAGAGGGCTTCCCTTCCAAGTTTTCCTTTTAAGCTGTGCTCTCTTTATCTGTTTATGCCAGCTAGTCACTGTGATGGTGTTGTTTTTTTAGCTATAGGACTTGGACAGGGAAAACAGAAACAGGGGTCATGTAAGGAGAGCAGTAAGACTGGGAAGAAATGTTGACCCAAGTTCATGAGAGTAAAGGCTCATCCTTTTGCTGAATATTTCGTGGCAAGTGACCCACCAGAGATCAAGAAGGAGAAAAAGAAGAGACATTTCTGATGAAAAGGAAAACATTGATAACACTTATGGGCGAAGATAAAAGCAGTGACCATGGCCAAAATGAACAAAAGCAGCTGTCAACTGGCCTGAAACTCTAGGAGATCTGTCCTGAAGAAAGCAAACCACTGCTTCTGGTTTCACTGGACTAGTCAAGTCAATGGAGAAAAGGTGCTCCTGCTCACCGGCAGGTTTCAAATCAGCACAGAATGATGAAATGGAAGGTTGGCCAAAGCAGCAAAAGGGGAGAAAAGAGGCCCTTTTAGTCAGATAGATCTTGTGGGAAAATTCTCATTTTGCACCAGGAGTGGTATGGCACGGTACAGCTGAGCTGTTGTTTCTTTAAATCTGCTCTGCAGTTTGATGTGGGATGCCCCTTGGAGCCCGGCTGATCAGGCCAAATATGAACAGGGTGTTATCTTTGAACAGCTCATGAGCCTTCCTGAACAGATAGCCTGGAAGCAGACCCAATGACTGGCCCTAATCCTATAGCCTTCCCTTTCTCAGATAAACTCCCTACAGCTAAAGGGGCAGAGGAAATTACTGATATTCACTCATCTATTTATATTCAGACAAAAGATTAAACAACTTGGAACTGTAATGATATGTCCATGGCACAGCTCCTGCAAACATGTAAGCACTTGCAAAACTTGTCTTCATAGACTTAACGGGAAATGGACTTGAGATTGTGGAAATTGTCCAACAGAATGTATTTATTCAATGAAGGAAAGTTATGGTCAAACCTTTTTTATTTTTATTTTTTTTCCAGGAAGTTATGGTAAACCACCATTTTGCTGAAAGCAAAAGATTTTATCTTCCCTCAAAAACTCCTATTGGTTTTGTATTTTGATAAAAGTCTAAACTGTCCCATCGAATTGAAGCATCATGACATTGTGATGATTGAGGGCATGTTGAAACAAATATTTCCAATAAGATTTCCTGATGCTATCAGAGTAAAATCACTCAGGATTTTCATTTTGTAGGAAATTTCAGCTATTCATAGTCTTCTTCCAGTTAGGAATAATAACAATAATAATAATAATAATAATAATAATAATAATAATAATAACAACAACAACAACAACAACAACAACAAACCAGAAGATTGTAATATCCCTGCTTTCCAAGGGAAATTCCAGGTTTCAGCCAGCTTTGCTAAGCACCTCGCAACTGTTTACTAGCATTGGGCCAGTGCTGAGGTAGGTACCTGAGAAATTTTATGGAATTACGATGTCATTTCATGTTCCCTTCTGCCACCTTCTTTCTTTGAGTAGACATTTCCTTGCAAAGAACACCCATTTTGTCAGGTCATAATGCAGCACCTCTGTTCCTGCCGTGCCCTTCCTCGTGACATGGCATGGCACAAGCAGCCTTCAGTGGGTCACTTGGGAATTCTCTGCTTTTCACCCTCAGGTTATTTCAGCCAAACTAGCTAGACAGGGTGGGGACTTGCGGTTTGATTGTGTTTACGTGGTTTTGAGAGATATCTCCAAGAAGCAATTTCTGACCATTGCTGACTGCTCTAAGAAGGGGTTTTTAAAGGGGTTTCTGTGTTAGAGAAAAAGATGTTAGCATTTGGTTCTCAGATTGTGTTCAGGCTAATTTATGGGAGATTTATGCAGACAGGACTACCTCCCTCGCGTTACTTTCTTTGCAAGTTTGTTGTTATGCTCTTAGCATAGTTCCCGTCTGCCTCACTTCTTCAAAACCTAGAGTTCAAAATCTCACCAATAACCTGTGTCTGGGATACTAAATATATGAAAACAAAGAGTGACAACTCCCACACCACAGGACACTCCCTTTATCAGACCTGTTTCTGCAGGACAACAGAATTTTTTCCAGGGCAGATCTGAGAGGGTGGGTGGAATAAATCTCTGCTGGAACTCAGAGTCATCACAGATATCCTCAGTTCCTTATCCAAATGCCTGGACTTTTAAAATGTAAATACACAGCAAAATCAAACTGAACCAGCAATTCAGAAATCCAAGCTAATGAATCAGGTTTGCCCCTGGCCTCACAAGATGCAAGGCCACAGCACAGCTTTCTTCCACAAGAAGAGATGAGGGAAGAGACTGGTGACAGATGCTAATTAGGCTGTAAAAACCACCTCTGGAAAGAACTCAGATATGATAGGGACCCTCCCAATATGCATTTCTTTTCCTTGGAACTTACTCATCTGTCCTACAGTTAGAGTGGAGTCTCACACCCTATGAAGTGCACAGTATAAGCAAGGTGGCATTAAGGAGTGCTTGTTTTCTTAGCGTAGTCATTTTCCTCCTTGCTTTCTGCAGAATATGCTTTATGTTAATTGTGGTAATACATCTGTCCTCAGAGTTTATCAGATTTGAGGAGATAAGCTATTGCCATCAAAGCCTATTTTGAGCTATGAGCTCCTAAGTAAATCAATGTTACGTGAATTAAGATTGCCTTGAGATTGTCTTTATAACATTTCAGCTGCCCATATCTGGAAAGAGTTTCTGATCAAAGCCCTTTGAAAAATACGGCCTTAGGAATTTTCTCATATGGCTTACAAACTCTGGCCATTCCATCTCGAATGAGTTTTAATTACCAGGGCTTTAATGCCAGTGATTTTATGATGTTTCAGAAATGAAATGGCTTATACTCTGGTGATAAGGACTACATAAAAGCCAGTCAAAAATAAAGCAGAATTCCACAGCGGGGGATGTTTTTTTTACAGATTTCTGCTGTCACAGAGTAGTGGAAAACAGTGAATACTACACTGTGAAGGATCTGAAACTAGGGACACAGAGAAAGGTCTGGTTTAATATCTTACAGGTCTGTAGGATATCAAAACAACATCTGGTCTGATAATGCTTGGCCTTGTTCACCAACAATGAAGATAGAAAATTCGTCAGTGGGTCTGTATCTTCTTTATTTTCATTAGTTTTACCTGTTGCTTCTACCTTTTACTTTGCTAATTTTAGAAACAAATTCAACCATAATTCTGTCTATATGAATATGAAAAATGCCAAGCATACCTCCACCTACCACAAATCTACCTTTTTTAGAGACCACCTATAGAGAGTCTTTTCCTTGACTCCAGAGGACAGCTGTCACCACAACACAAACCCTACCACAAGCTTCACACAGTTTGGGGTGATTGGCATTCTCCACTTGCATGATAGCCACAACGGAGGATAAATAGGGAAGGGTGGTCTTACATGTCAGAGCTGAAGTAAACATGTGGTAGCACTGGGTTAGACTGAGACTGCCAGTACATACAGGAATAACTTCAATTATCCACTGCTGCTCAGCTCTGGATCTCTAGAAGAATAAATATTTACTACTCTGAATGAAATATATGTCACATGAGTGCTTTTTACAGCCTATCTTGGTTAGGTTAGGGAAGACTAAAAATTACATAATTATCAAGTGGTTCCTGACCTAGAAGCTTTCACCCCCATAGAGAGGTGCTGTTTTGAAGTTCTACCAACTGTGAAAATCTTCCTCTCAGTTAGAGGTATTTTCATCTAAAACACTCAGATCTATCTAACCAGCAACACTGTTGTGCCTGCAGGCATTGTGGTCCAAAGCAGAGCCGAATAACTGACTCCTCAGGAGCCCTAAAACCTGTCCTTGCCTTTGCCACCAGTCTGTTGTATGAAAATGGGCAAATTGTACTCTACAGCTGTGTCAATATTACATCTGAAGTGAAGGCCAAGCCACTGCTCAAGGCCAAATTTGTCCAAGAAATCTGGATGTCGGTGCAGGTGAAGTCCAAAGCACAAGACAAGTTTGGGTGGTGCTACCTTTAACAAAAGAAACAGACTGGTTCCTTCCTTCGTGGACGGGACAAGTAAAGATATAGTTGAGCTGTACTGGCTTGAAAACACCCCCATATACCTTATAAAGTGCTACCACTTCTGCAAAGTAGGGAGCCCAGACCCCTGCCAAAGCTTGGTAGCTGATGGTAGGCTTTGAAGCTGCATGGGTGAACGTGAAGAGAGATGGATAAGAAAACACACCATAGGTCACAGTTCTCTGTTGGTTAGTCTCTTCATTTCTCACCATTTCTCTTTAGACTGATTGCAGACTCTTCTGAACTGTGACTTCCTCTGATTACATGGTGAAATGACTCCTAGGAGCTTCTACAAAGCAAATACCACAACTTTTTGCAGTTTAGTTTTATCTCGTTTGAAGGAGTGGATCTGACCTAGTCCTGGCCTAGACAAGCCTCTATCATGTGAAGGTTGCTTTGATTTATATCTGCACTTGACAGGCTCCAGGTGGCCCAAGGAGAGCATAAGTTGTCATTTCTCCCCTCTCCAGATGAGTCCCGGGTGTTTCTCAGCTGTATCCAGGTCACTCAAACAGCAAGATAATATTGGTCCTTCCACAACATTGTAAATCAGGCCGCAAAACCCCACATTTGGAACAGTTAATGTCATTGCCTAGGGCAATACCGCAGACAGGATTTTATTTGCTTTGAACACAAAAGAAAATCAGAAATAAAAATGCTGCTTTTGACAGCAATTTAATTTTAAATAGATGGCATATTAAATACTGTTTATTAGGGCAGCGGGTTAATTATGCAACCTCTTTCCATTGCATCTTGTTTATAGGAACAGACTGAATCACCCCAGCTTGTTGTGCTTCACATCTGTTAGGGCTGGCTTTCATTTTGGCAGAGAAGCTACCCCTTTGCAATATTTTGATACACATCACAATGTTTTTGTCTGTAAAGCCATATTATCAGACTAACATTCTCAGACAACCTTTGGGCAGAGTGAGTTTCTGAAGCTTGGCAACACAGACATCTTTCTATTTACCATCTTCCTAAAAATAAAAGATGTTGTAGCGAGGATAATTAATTGTACTTGAGAACCTGCTGATTTAGTTCTACCACAACTTCCTTAACCCTTTTGCTGGTTTGGACACATCTGTAATCCACAAATTGTCCTGCTTCCATAAAGTGAGTTTTATTTTAACATTCAATTACAGTCCTGTGGGGAAGCTCTTAGTGACAGGCAAGGTACGTGCTGATTTTCTTGACACATGTGGTCTTGCTCATTAGTATTAAAATTTAGTTGCTATATCTGGTCATAGGATTAAAAAATTCTCTCTCACTAGATAAAAAAAAAAAAAAAAAGCTGTTTTAAAAATAACATGAAAAAAGTGAAAGCCAATAAAAACACCTGAAAATCATATGGCTATGGGCCATCACAGTGAAAGTATATATTTCTAAAACAATCTAGAGAGCTTTTCTCAAGTGCCAGGAACAGTAACAGGGTGGCTGTGTTTGTCCACATGTGTGTGCACATGCACATACACATAGTAGCATTTTTAATCCTGTTTATTGTGTACCATTCTTTTTTAGGAGCCCAAAGTAAGTTGAAAAGACCTAATTTTTACTGACTGCTGCTCAGTGTATTTGAACAAAATAGCTTGTATCAGAATTTGGCCCTGAATATATATATATATTTTTTCCCAATGATGCATAATAAATCTTGCATCTGAAAGATTTTCAGACACGCTCCTACTTGACTCAGGAGTAGTACTCATTGGAAAAAAAACTTTATTGGAGAAGTTTTTTTCCATGAATAAAATGCAGTAGCACTAAACTAATAATAATAAAAAAGCAATTTGTGAGCTCATGTTGCTTTTGGGGAAATTTCATTTAAAAAGTGATGAAAAAGTTCCTATAATGTTGAAACATCCTAAATTAGCTCGGTACTTGAAAAAAAAAAAAACACCAGATATATTATTTTCTTTTGAAATTGTGTCATTTCTTTTTAAAAATTGATACTACATTATACATTACTTTAAATTAGAAAACAGTCCGGAGTGAAACAACATTTAATTTCTACCAAAGCAACAGTTTTCCATCTGAAAAAAAGATAAATTTTGCTCTGACTGGGAATGATATAATTGCTGGAGTCCCCAGATCTCTGTGCAATGAAATTTTAATTCCCTGCTTCATTTTGTTCAGGAGCAAAATTATCAGTTGTGAAAAAGATTCCCCAAAATAAAACAATGTATTGATTCATCAAGAAGCCCATTTGTTTCCTTAAGTCCTGTAGTCTTCTGGGTTTCAACTCAACTTGTGTTACTTTATTTCAAATGCCACAGTTCATATTTTATGGAAAGTGTTCCTCTTTCAAATTCAAGATTCAGTGGCTGAATTTTCAGAGAATTGATTGGTCCATTCCGTTTTCTTGACTTCAACATATTTTCTGTTCAAGTTTGCTGTATGGAATTGTGCATATAATAATAATTGTGCACAATATGAACTTCATGTTCAGACAAGGTTGGCAAGAGATTTTTTGGAGAAATCTACAATGTTTGATTTCGTATTTGAGATTGCACAAAGTAAATTGTAGCAGGAAGGGTTTATGAATGGGAGATTAGATTAGCAACTTGCAAGTTGATGTCACTCAAGACTTTCATCCTCTTGTCATAAAAATAAGTAAGAGATGCCCAAATACTCAGCCTTATTAACTGAGAACATTTTTATCCCACAAAGGTGCTTTTCTTCAGGCTCTTACCAGGTCTCTCAGGCTTTATAGCCAGAGACTGTGGATGCCTCCCTGTTTTAGAGTGCTCTACTTACTGGATGATATCAGTCATCCTAAAGTGTAAAATATAGGTAACTTCCTTCTGGAGCAAAGAAGAGAGAACATTTCTTGAAGGTACATCAACCAATTGTCTCCTGTAGGTGGCTGTGGAACAGTCCTCTCCATACATAAAGTTTTTCCCTCATCAGTAGCAGAGAGAAGAACAACAATGCAGGGAAACACAGGACGCAAATGAAGGCTCTTTGTTGAAGGAGAAGTCCAGACATCATAGCCAGCTTGCACCAAGTGAAGTTTCTGCTAGTGCCATCTAGGTGACTCAGGGTTAGTACACCTTTCTCAGTCCTTGGAGCTGGATAGCAGCCGCTTACAACTGGTACCTTCAATGCATGTCCCCTTCTTCTTCCTCCAGTATTCTTAAATAATTTGGACAGGAGAGGGGTTGAAACACTGCAACTTGTCACTTCAGAGTGAGCCAATATTCTTTCCCTGCGTTTTCAGATAAATAGGAACAGAATAAAAAAAAAAATAGAGAAGTCTGTATGTTTAATCTATCAAAAATACTATGACCAAAGAAGTGTTAGTGTTACAGAAAAGGGAGCCAAGCACAAAGCCACTGAAGCCAGGACTGCCAATCCACATGGCAGCCCTCTCTGTTCCTCTTAGCTGTGGTAGCTGGAGGAAAGGTAACATTTATAGGATGGCAAGTTTCCCAAACACACCTTCATCTAGTCATGCCAGTAAATCCAGAGTCTTCAGGATGATATGATTTTCTGTTTACTGTTTGTACTCAGTCCTCCCATTCTTCCCAAAACTACTCACAGGGAGAATTTCAAGGGCAAAGTATTTCATTTTCCAAGTACTGGGCTTTGTTTGCTGTGATCCTGCTCCAGTTCAAAGTGGTGTCACTGGATGCATTAAAACATTCCCTTTTTTGTGTTCTTTCCCATTCAGCTTTGGCTTACAAACCAAAAAATGATCCTTCCAGTTGTTTTTGGGCACACAATGTAAGCATTGTACATTGCTTAAATGGAGCAGATTCCAGTTGTTTACACTTCTTCATGTGGCATTGTTAGGCTTAAGCAATTTGTCTGCTGATAGCCCCATATTAGGAGTTCTCATTTGCAGTATAACTGGAAGATATGATCAGAAACAGATCCGTGGTAGTCTACACATCATTGCCAACTATGTGGAGTGATAGACAGCCTCATAAAAAGGCTACAGGGTGAGCTGAGCCAGAGACGTTTTGCTAGTCGGAGTGACACTGTTGTGTATGAATGATTCACGTTAGTCATGAAAGAAAGCATGAAAATGTGTCAGATGGCATCTGAAGAGAAGGTAGCTAAGGAGAAAGATGTAACTACTTCCAGCTGGAATTTCTTTTTTGGACTTTGGAGTCTCTGAGCTGAAATACATTTGACTGCTATAAAACATAGTGATGATAATAATAGTAATAATAACAATAATAATATGCCCTTAAGCCATTTCAGGTGTGTTGGTGTTTGTCATCTGCTTTGAACTGTTAATTTTACTTCTTGAGCTAGAGAAGGGCATGCTAAGAACAAGGGCAATTTGATATGGCTTTCACTTTGGAAAAGCTTTCTTGGAGTTTTCCACTTTCAGGGAGCTGTCTGTGAAGCTACACATATGGTCTAATTAAAAGCTTATGTGGCTGAGGTAGATAAATAAGGGGAGGTTTTATTTGAAAAGAACATGCTGCATTTTAGCGAGGCTTTTAGCTGAAAGACATTATGATTTTGACTTGCCACATCCCACAAATGTTTGCACCTTCATGCTGGCCTGCAGATAGTCTGCACTGATTCCTGTTCCCAGGCCTTTCTGACACTGGATCTGTGTTGCTGCACTCCTATTTGCATTTTATAAACTTAAATTCTAGTTTGCACCAAAGTGCTTTACCTGCTATAAGTCCCTGCTGTGCATCCCATGATGAAGACAGCTCACCTTGAGCTTCAGGCTCTAGTTTTTTACCTTGCCCTGCAGGAAGGCAGACTGTTGGAGCATTGCAATCCTTTCTGGGAAAAAAAAAAAAGCTCCGTGACTTTGTGACACAAATTTCCTTGTTTAGTTCCATCTTTACAGCTCCTTGTAAGTGTAAAGCCACTTAAAGTACAAATGCGGCCTGTTGTGTTATCATTTACTAAGAAAAAGTTCTGTTTTCTGAGCACAGGCAGAAGTAACATGCGGTATCACTCAACAGTACTGACTCCTGATGTCATTCCACATGGCGCTGACACCAGCAGCTATCGCTACAGCAGCCTGTCTCTTCCTGCTAGTGTCTGGCAAAATTACAAGGGTTGGTAACAAGGCCTTGTAATGGTCTCTACTGGAATTTTCTGTGCTGAGAGTATTCCTCTGCCTGAATATTTTAGGGAATGTTCTAGCAAAAACTGTTCCATTATTTTGAAGGGATGAAACATGGGAAAAAATAATTTGAACAACTTTAAAACACTTTTTTTTTTTTTTTTCAGCTTTTTCATCCAGAAGTTTTGCTTTGCTTTGGAGTAGGAGCTTGAAAATGAGCTTGGGAGCTCACCTGAGGATGAGTATATGGCCTTGTAAAAATCACTGAGAATTGCTGTCTGCACTTTCTCAGACTGTGAAACACTTGAGGACACCATAGTGATCTTGAAGACAATGGCTTCAACAATCAGACCATGCATTTACAAGTGCTCTTCCAGGTTGATGAATAACATTCAATATGGGGTAAGGCACAAGGCATCTTTCTCATACTCTCAGGTCACACTACAGCACTGGAGACAGAATGAAGATGTTGGTGGGTTCCAGAGAGAAGCAAGACGAAGTCTGGGATGCAGCACAAGCAGAGGATAAGGACTGGATGGGTTAATAGGCATTTTGGATGCCATTATATCCTTTTCCAGACTTGGAGTCCGGTTTCTATACTTGTCTGCTACCTCGCAGACTGTCTGTCAGTCATTTGCCTCATCCCTCATCAGGGCTTGCCCACAGAGGAAAATGCTGCATATATACTGATTATCAGTTCCTCTCTTAGGTCAAACATTAGAGGAATGCCTTGTTTCTGTTAAAGTCCAGTCCTGCTGGTCAGGCAGGTGAAACTCAAAAGGTTTCCACCACTGGGAAGCTCTTTTTTTTTTTTCTTCCAAATTTTTCTTCATAAAAAAATAATCCAAGGGCATTTCATTAGTGAATGTTAGAAGAACTGAATTTTAGCATCTGACATTTTGGCTTCTAGCACTGTATGAGAATGATATTGAGGAAATGAATCATGGTTTGTGCTGAAGGAGGCTGTTGTTAGCTAGACTATTGCCTCACATATCCTAGGAGCTAGAATGCAGACATTAAATGAGGCAGGGACCTTAATGAAGAGCACACATGATGGTGAGGTTGAGGGAACTGAATCCCAGACCAGAATCCTGGATTTTCTCCTGGAGCCTGCTAGGGAGCTCCTATATGATGTTAGATAAATAAGTTAGAGGAAACTTTCCATATGACTTCACTCATGGTGAATTCCTTCTTTCCTACATTCCCCTGAGACATAGAATGATCTAGCCTGAAAAAAAAAAAAAAAAAAAAAGGAAAGAAAGAAAAAGTTCTCACCTAGATCTGGAAAAATGAGAGTGGGATATGTTGTTAGTCAGCCCCTATGTGACTTACAATCGAAAATATGACAAGTTTGGGATTAATCCTTCTAGGCTTTATCTCACAAGGGTATTGTAAAGATTAACTGATGTTTGTGAAATATTCTCACAGAATCACAGAATCATTTAGGTTGGAAGAGACCTCCAAGATCACCTAGTCCAACCTATGACCTAACACTAACAAGTCCTCCACTAAACCATATCACTAAGCTCTACATCTAAACATCTTTTGAATGCCTCCAGGGATGGTAACTCAACCGCTTCCCTGGGCAGCCTATTCCAATGCCTAACAACTCGTTCAGTAATGAAGTTTTTCCTAATATCTAACCTAAACCTCCCCTGGCGCAACTTTAGCCCATTCCCCCTCGTCCTATCACCTGACACGTGGGAAAAGAGACCAATCCCCATCTCGCCACAGCCTCCTTTAATAAGGTAGTTGTAGAAAGCGATAAGGTCACCCCTGAGCCTCCTCTTCTCCAGGCTAAACAACCCCAGCTCCCTCAGCCGCTCCTCATAAGACTTGTTCTCCAGACCCCTCACCAGCTTCATTGCCCTTCTTTGGACCCACTCCAGCCCCTCGATGTCCTTCCTGTAGTGAGGGGCCCCAAACTGAACACAGTACTCGAGGTGCGGCCTCACCAGAACCGAGTACAGGGGGACAATCACTTCCCTAGTCCTGCTGGCCACACAGTTTCTGATACAAGCCAGGATGCTGCTGGCCTTCTTGGCCACCTGAGCACACTGCTGGCTCATATTCAGCCGGCTATCAACCAATACACCCAGGTCCTTCTGTGCCAGGCAGCTTTCCAGCCACTCATACCCCAGCCTGTAGCTCTGCCTGGGGTTGTTGTGCCCCAGGTGCAGGACCTGGCACTTGGCCTTGTTAAACTTCATACAGTTGGCCTCAGCCCATCGGTCCAGCCTATCCAGATCTTCCTGCAGAGCCTTCCTACCCTCGAGCAGATCAACACATGCACCAAACTTGGTATCATCTGCAAACTTACTGAGGATGCACTCGATCCCCTCATCCAAATCATTGATAAAGATATTGAAGAGAACTGGCCCTAATACTGAGATCTGGGGGACACCACTAGTGACTGGCCTCCAACTGGATTTAACTCCATTCACCACGACTCTTTGGGCCCGGCTTGAACTATAGCAGCAGTATAGTCGGGAACTCAAAGAATACATGAACACACCTGGTTCAGTACAATGCTTAAATATAGAGAACGGTAGATAAAACCTGAAAACACTTTTGAAATTATGGAATTACAAGAGAATACAAACCACACATGGATTTTGTGAGCTTTAGACATCCTTTGCACTAAATAAAGTGAGAAGAATAACATGTATTGAGATAATTCATCAAAGCACTGTAATGGATATGCAGAAGGGCAAACAACAATTACACATGCTACTTCAATGGGCATTTCCTACTGTGCAAGTGTGAGATATGCCAGCCTTAGCTTTTGGTAGTACACAACTATGTGGGGGTTTAATTGTAAAAAACATATGAGTTTTGCTCAAAGCAGTGTGGAATACCTCAATGTGACCTGAATCTGTTGTCATACAGAAGCCTCTCCCAGTGTCGTTCCACCAGGACCTACAACCCAGAGGCACTGCAAACCTGAGCCAGTACTTTAATCCAGTCTGGGAGGAGCTCTTTGAATTGTAGCCTTGTAAGCCATTGACACAAGATACATTTTATGGAAACATTTATTCCATCATGGAAGAACCACCATTCCAGATCTGAATGACTTCTGTACATGGAACAGCGCAGAATGACTTTGTGAGGGAACAAGGAAGGGCTGTTAGAAGACTGCAGTTAAGAAGGATTGGTATGATCTGAAGAGGGTTTAGGAAGTCCTTTCCAGAAAAGAAGTGGAATTTACTTTCCCTTGCTAGACTTCCTTGTCCTACAATTTTCATTCACTATGAGCCAAAACAGACCAGAATACTAACCCTCAAATTATTGGCAATTTGTTCAGCTCTCTAGAAAAATGCCTCCAATAAACACAAACCCAGCTAGTCAGTGTAACATTAAATCAAACTAAATCAAAGATGAAAAATGCTTCTTTCACTGTTTTATCTGAAGCCAAAAAGGATATTGCTTTACATTTTTTTGAAATAGAGGTGCATAGCTTTACTGCTGCCTTCCAGCATAGAGAGATGTTCCCCCCGGTAAGAGCTCATTAATTTGAGAGTAGGCTTGATTAGACTAGAACTGAACAAGACTGAAACATTTCATTTCATTCTTTCATGCTAATCTCTTGGCAGAACAACCACCCTTTTGCCCATCACCCCCACTCAAAACACAAACAAAAATAGGAGCTCCCCCTCCTTCAGAATCTGTATGGACCACAAAATAGCCTGAAGGACTCTTTTGTTATTACCATAAAATGCATTACACAAGTGAATAAAATAGCTGTTGGTAGCTCAGGTCTATGGGATACTAGTAATCCTATATAATTGCCAACTTGTGGGGTGATTGGTGAAAGAAACCTTAAAGCCTTTTTATTTTATCTTAGTAATGATGAGGGAGTTACCCAAAACATATGAATGCACCTCTCCTCCTTTAGACCATCAAAGGTTCAACAATGAATTCCTTTCTTTGAGAAAGCTGGGCTTTAGTCTGCCATGAAACTCAATCCATGTCCCTCTAATTAATTTTGCTAAATAGATTAGCCAATTGGAGTTGCTGCTTCAGAGGGAAGCAGCCTCCAAAACAAGTTTTTCCCCATTCTCAAGGTGAGATGTTTTGCTCACAGGACATCCTTTCAAGTGCACTGGAGTACTTTTAGACTGGATTAGCTGAGGCAAATGGATTAGTCTTTGTAGGTATTAGAACCAAGGGCCTTTAAGAAAGGAAAACAAGGTGCCTAGTTTCACCAGTATGCCACTAAAAGCTACTTAGTGCAAACATCCGTAAAACTGTCAAGAATGAGGACTTGTAAAAGCAACTGTAAGCACATCCTCAAGCTAATTGTAAGACACACATTTACACAGAAATATGCAAACTGCAAACACAGGTTGAATAGGGACCGTCACACACATATCTGATCTTAGTGAGCATAAAGAATTTTTACTGGTGTTTTGAAGGACACTTGAAACTCCATAGCATCTGCTAATTTTTCTTCCGAGCAAGTCAGTTGATTAAGGCATTAATCCTCTCACAAAAGTAACCCTGAATGACACTCCTCTTTACTGCCTTTCTGAAGGTCCAACCCAGAAAAGTGCTAAGCTTTACAGAATGGGGGACTCCACACATCAGTGGCAATGTGCAGCCAGTCAGGGTTGGGTCCAAGATATATTTCTTGCATTCGTTTATTGTCCAAATGTTAAACAGTAAAACAGCAGGAGAATAATGCTTGTGTGAAGCTCAGAAAGTGACTGAAGAAGGTAGGAATTTAAAATACTTCATTCTCCTAAAAGGTTGCTTCCTTTATCCCAACAAACATTGACTTGACTTAGTATAAATGAATGATATGTTCCTATTTCTGTAGAAAAGTAAAACAAACAAACAAACAAACAAACAAACCCCAAAACATAATTTAGGTGGATAGGAAATACATACCACAAATAATAAAACACACAAATATAATTAAAATATAGTAGATATTTGACCTGCTGCTCAGATATGCAAAGGGTATGCAAAGATATGCAAAATCTCTGTAGAGGTTGTCAAGTCTGAAGAAGAAACCATGGTTCTCGTGGCATGCTAATAGGTGATTTGAATCATATCTAGTATCTATATTACACACATCCTCAAATTGCTACTCCTCACATGGACTGGGTCTCATCTCGTTGGTTGTAAGGGAGGTAGTCACCTGTGTTTGTTCCAGAAAAGACACATATCTTATGAGGAACATCTTATTACATCTTGTTCAAAAAGGGGGTTTGCAATTATTCAGTTCCTCACTCAAAACTTTAGGAATTTCTATTCTGCAAGGAACCTGGAGTACAACTCCCTTCCCTTTTCTTCTATGGCACAGGTCAAGGAATATCTTGCTTTAATTTCTGTTCTCCTGCAAGGAGGATAGTTACTGAGGAGGATAGTTACTGATTTTTCTCTACTTTTTTTTTTTTTTGTCAAGTACTTTCCTCTTTTCTGCATTATC
This sequence comes from Anseranas semipalmata, assembly GCA_013399115.1. Classification (NCBI taxonomy): domain Eukaryota; kingdom Metazoa; phylum Chordata; class Aves; order Anseriformes; family Anseranatidae; genus Anseranas; species Anseranas semipalmata. The sequence goes on from VXAA01002834.1 coordinate 626,208, forward strand.
AGATGAAATATGTTTTCTCCAGTGGTAATCTTTCTACTGATTTTATAAAGCAAAGAACTTGGTGAGAGCCTGTTTGCCCACTACCATGGGTACTTTCTTCTGAAAGTGTATGGTAATATTTTACTTAAATGACAATATCAAAGTTGAGAAATGGAAGAAAGGAAAGTCTTGTGAGAGGTAGTTAATCATTGGTCTTATCAAATGGGTTAAATAAGGACCAAATAACTAAAATGGCAAATAATAGAAATGCATTTATTAAATATAAAAATACCTGTAAATTATCGTGTATCAGTAAATACCCCACACACAAATTCAGTAAACAAAACTTGTATGTTATGTTTGGATAGTAACACCTCATTAAGTATCCTTTAAAAATCCATCTCTTTTGCCAATTGGGTGACAACATGTAGAAATGACACATACATTTGAGAATGTGTTCAAGGTAACATTTTCCTTATCTATCTCATGAGTACTGTAGAAATGCCTGTAAAATTCACCCAGAGATAATGATCTACAGTTCAGTAGCACCTTCCATTCAAGGTCTCACAGCTTGTTACAATCATTTGCAGAATCTTACAACACTCTGAAGAAGTGAACACATTTTTCTGATCTAGATATGTCCTTTTGGCAGCTGTACTTGGAATAACATACTTATCCCAGAGATGTCACTGGACTTTTGTCTGATTTCAGAGCTAAGCCTGCAATGCTCAGTGGGCAGAAGCAAAGTTGCAAGTGCCTAGACCCCTTCCAGGAATACTGAGATAGTCCTCTGGTTTTGTATTCATGCAGGTATAAAGTATTGATCTAAATTGTAAATGTTGTTTTCAGAAACACAGAATGCCTACACATCCCACAGTCAACAGCGGGAAGGTTGGGTGCTCTGTACATCTGAAAATCCAGCCCTTAGGGTGAAATGTTCCCTGATGTAACATGCAGACAGCACTACTGCCCGGCATACAAGTGACTGAAACGGTGTGAAGAAATCAGAAAAGGTTTTTGTTATCCCAGAGCTTTTTATGTGACCTCTCCACAGAAAGCAGAGTTGTTATCCCCCAGGTACGTTCATATCACTGTTCTTTGTAGGTGTTAGAAAGATCTGTTAGCTGGAGAGTGAGCTTCTTTGTGAAAACAAACCTGCTTCTGTGCAGACCTCTAAGCCATCAGAGCTCCTGGAAATCCAACAAACGTACCTTATTTACATGCCTTGTCTAACATGCATGATATTTATTTGTGTAAAGGACCCCTTCCCACTGAAGACGTACTAGGGTTTATGTTTGTTCTCATTGCCGACCTCAGTGAGAGAGGAACTGGCTTTGGGTAATACACTGAAAACAGTCATGAAGCAGTTTTCCAGTATAGGAAATTTGCATCTGAAGTGTACCAGCTACATTTCAGGTCAAGGAAAGCAGAAGTGCCACGTGCAAGCTGATGAGGAATATAAGTATGCTGCATCAGATCTGCTAATAGATCAGATCATAGATCAGGCCAGCAAGCAGGGACAAGCGATAGTAAAGTAACGTGAATGAAGGTAATGAAAACAGACTGGAAGCAGATTTAGGATGAACATAATTAGAGTTAATGTTAGCACTGAAAGCAGAGATTTGGGGGTTGGTGGTGCCTGGGGCTAGTTGACGTTTATCAGCAAAGCTTGACTGTCTCTCTAAGTGGGGTTTTGTACCTGGGAAGGGATTCTGACATTCTGTTCACAATTGGACCACCTGCTCATATCTCGTCAGCTAAAAAGAGCTTAAAGGCTTCTTAGCACACAGGAGGTATGGATCAGGCATGCAAAAGTATTTGTGTCTTGGATGTAGCATCTCTTAGCCATAGACACAGGAATAGGTAACATTTATTTATGCCTTTATTCAGCAAAATCAAGGCATAAATATCTAAATAAGCTCATGTCTAGCTAAAAGCGTGTGAAGAGTTCCTTTGTATGTCTGCTGCTGAAAACATGCCGAAGTGCTGGGATGTATCAAGCTTTCCTGAGCTCTCATCTTTCCATGCTTCTAACTCACCCCCAACCCCAGTGAAATTCTAGTGATCAGCTCAGACCAAGGGCCCCTTCACATGTCTGGTCTGATTTGTCCCATGCTGATTCAAGCAGTGTGTCACAACTCCACTTTGGAGTGTGATCTTGACCATTGAAAGTACAAACATACTGGGCTTGCATGCAAAGTTTCTTCTTGCTCCTTCCACTTGAAGATGCTGGAATAATCTTGTTAATGAGAAACTAATTATTATTCTTGCAAACAATCATTGGAAAACTGGTATGGGGTAACAATTCCAGTCCTGGCACATTTAACAAATGTACTAGAGCCAAAATGAACAGACTTGGATATTTATTTGTCATGGGCTGAACAGAAACTTCCAGTTGAAGCCCTTGAATCCCTCCTCCCCTCTTTACTCTCCTTTCTCCCCCCTGCACCCTTTGCCAAAGTTCAACTCAAGTTGATGAAGAATGTATATTTTTGAATGGTAAATGCCTGGCAGGCCTAGGAACGATCTACAAGCCAGGTGTGTGGCTCAGGCAGCTTCCAATTCCCTGCTTGGGACTGATAGTGCTTTTATAAGAAAGCAGCTTCAATCCTGTCCTGGAAGAAACATTCCTGCCCCTGGGGGACAAGTGATTCATTCAGTCAATGAGGTCAGTTCTGTTGCAGATCTGCCTAAGAGAAGCTGCCAGCTATATTGAACTTAACTCATAGTCACAAGCAATTCTGGAATTTGTGCTTTCTACCATTTTGCAAAATGGTAGAAATCATGACCTTGGACTGAGCTAGGATCTAAAATTCAGTGTCACAAGGATGAAACATTAATGTAGCTTGAGTGGGAGAGATTCATTTTTTGTGAAAGAAAACAAATGAACCTGCTAGGGAATGAATCTCCCCAAAACTAGGAAAAAAAAAAAAGAGAGAAAAGAGGAGAGGAGGTGAAGAATAGCTAGAATCAATCTGCAAAATTTCTCATGCCTGTTTCCCAGTGGGGGTCTTCTCACTGTGAGAGGTTTCCTAGCTGAAGGGAATGCTCAGTTGCAAAGGAGAGTGCCTGGAGAACCAGTCACACTTAGAGGAAACCCTAAAAGAAAAACAGCATCCAACGACCTTTACAGGGTGTGCGATGAAAACTAAGCTGCCGGTGGGTAAGAACAGGCTTCTCCAAGCACTGGGTATGTGTCACCGCAGCAGATGCATCAGAAGGGAAGAATGTGTAAAAGGAAATGTGTTATGGCCCCCAAGGTGTTGCTGGTGATTGTCTGGGACGGTTGGAAGTCTGCCCACATCCCCTCTCCACAGACTTCAGGAAGCATTTTTGCATCAGCTGCTCACATCCTGCCAGCCCCCTTAGGGGGCAGACAAGGGGACAGTCCCCATGGTGGGTGTCCTGCCTGGCTTGGTCCCACAAGCAGCCTGGAGCTGCAGGTCAAGCACATGGCTCACAACTCTCTGGGGCTCAGAATTTTCTCTTCACCGACAGAAAACACATCAGGCCTAGGCAGTTTCTAAAGAGGGCTTCTGGGAATAGGTGGGGAGAGATTAAGGATTCAGTCTATAATGTCTTTATTTATTTTTTTCTTTCTATCTGAATCAAACCAGTAATTTCATAGAGCTTAGTTTGGGATTGGGCAACTTCAGACACTGTGGATCCAGCTGGCACATGAAGATGACTCAACCCAAAAATTAGATTTTCTCCTTGGGAAAACTGACTGCAGGCACTTTCGTGTAGACAAGAGAAAGGGATGTTTCATTTTCAAATAGATGGAAGTGGGAGCCCCATCAGGATTTTCATTTAGATATTTTCTTTAACATACCAGCAGCCACACAGAGAGGGATGTTAGTTAAGTGTTAAGTTAATGTTAGTTAAGGTTCTTAGCATTGGGCGAAGCTTCAACCAACTTAAATACTACATTTTTAGAAACTCTTCAGAGCACTTGGTTTCTAGAAGATTTTGCTCAGAAACTGACAGTTCTCCTTAAAACCATGGGTTCTATTAACAGATGTAAATTCTTCATTGGAGAACAGAAGTTGAACACCCATTGTTTTGTACTCCATCCATGTCATTGTCCCAATTTGTCTTCTAACTGCTTTCCTCTTGCAGTTCAAAACCTGAACTATGTGCAGATTGCAGATCTGTCTTCTAGACTAAGAGTTGTATATCTATAGGAATACAAAAAACATATATGTTAGCATTATTAAATGGAACAATAACATCCTTTAACAGAAAGGCCAATGGAGTTAGAGCATCAGTCACAAAACATCTGAGTCTCCTCTGATTTTATCAACTTTTCCCATCACCCTGAATTATTATTATTAATAATATTATATATTAATATCTTCTATTATTAAAATTATTATTAACCCAATGACATTGCAGGTGAGGTGGTCATTTTTGTTGCTTTTTGTCTTTTGAACTAAATATCTTAAGAGTGGTTAGAATATTTGGAGGGAAAGGGAGTGGATATTCTGGGAGGAAACTGCATGCAGCTCTGACCTTAAGAGGCTTGGTGCTGAGGGGACTACACTAATCCCAAAGCCAGGAATATCTGGTCCCACTTTTTAACTGAGGTCACATAATCCAAATGAAGACAGACACTGAAGGAATATCAAATCATAAGATTGCTTAAATCACTGAGTTTATACAGAAAAAAATCAACTTTGACAACTTAAACAGGAATTTAAGAAGGTGCCTTTCCCTCCAGTTCCACTTCAGTCAAAAAAACCTTTCCTCATCATTGGTTTATGTGGCTTTCTGGATTGACTGTAACTACCTGATGGTTTTCTCACAACAGAGATTTCATCAAAGACTTTGGCCTAATTACCTGATGACTTTAGACACTCTTGCTTAGTGAGCCTACAGGGAACAAACTAGAACTGTTTTGTGATTACCCTTTAAAAAGACCACATTTGAAGTGACTTATGTATAAGAGAATTTTTCTCTTTGGCACCAATGGAAGATCTTACAAAAGTTTCATGCTCCAATGCACACCCAACACCCATTGCTGACTGCCCTCCTCCCTTTGAACCCTTGAATAAGAGATGTTTTGGGCAGTTTCTCATACAAGGCCAAATGTGTTGATAGAAAAATAACAGGGTAAAAAGGAGTACAAAATGGCTAGACTCATGTCAAAACTGTGGGATGCAAGAAAATATGGGGGTTTCCTGGATTAGGAAACTGGCCAAGCTGGTTTAGGTCATAGGAATCTTTCCCTTCCGCTTCTTCTAAAAGCCCACGTATCTTGTGTGAAAGAGCATAAGTCTTCCTTGTCCTTTTGACCCCACTCTTACAGCTGTGAGCCTTGCTTGTTTCATCTTTTTGAGTAATGAGAGTGTTAATGTCTTTGTGTGTTATGTCACCATGCCAGTTGTGGGTCATCCTATGCTGCTGTATTGTCTCCTAGAGTCAGGATTGATAACTGTCAGTATTTTGGAATGTAATTTATATGGGCAAATCCAAGCCAAGTGACACTGAATTTAACAGTAGTCTGGAAAGTTCCTGTCGGATTTGCCATTTCATCAAGATGTGAGTCATAGCTAGTCACATGTTTTGCAGAACCCTAAAGAGCATGAAAATTGAAAAGAAAAACAGGAACCGTTTTGGGGGAAGTTGCTTTTACCCACATTTCCGGGGTAGACAACCACAACAAACTGTATGACATCAATTTCGGGTGCAGGACGTCTACAGGTGTCTAAAAACAAACAGTTGCCTAATAAAATGCAACTTTCCAGTCAGGCTTCTCACATCACTTCAGATTTCTTTAAGTATATCTGAATCACTATTCCCTAATCCTTCCACATTCTTCAGGACTGGGAATTGACATGTACACACTATCTAGATAACAGTTTATAAAACCCTTGGGGAGCAAAGTTTTTTTTTCCAATACATCTATAAAAGTCAGAATTCACAACACGTATTCATCTAAACCAAAAACAATGTAAATAGGTTTTATCCTGTTATTCATGCTAGCTATTTCTCTGTTAGTGGATAAGCCAATTTCAATACCATTGTGCAGGTCTTCTACCCTCCAAATGGCTTCCTCCAGACCCTTGCGTGGTCCCAAGGCTGTAGAGGAGGACTGTTGGTGGTTCAGTGCAAAAGGGGATGAATCTCTGGTGGATCTGAGTCTTGGTAATGTCCATGTGGCTACCCAAGAGTGTTTGTAGAATGGTGGTCAATACCCCTTTCAAGTTTTAGGAGGCATTTTAGACCCTGTGGCTGCAGCTTCTCTATATTATATTTTGAACAGTTGATGGGATCAAGCAAGTTTCAAGGAAAAAGTTCCTACGTGTTTACTCTCTTTATCTTCTGTGACTCAAATCAGTTGTACCGGGCCTGACACAACTGAACCGTGACCAGCCATAGCAAGGTTTCTTGAGCTGTTTTATCAGCATAGGGCAGGAGGGTTTAGTGAGGGCAGAGGGCAACACATAGCATGCCACACTTCACAGCTACCTCTGGCCCATGTCAGTGTCAGCGTATCTGCTTGGCAGAGAGCTTGGCATTCAGCTAAGACTGCTAGTCAGCAGCTCTGGCTAAAAATTTGCTGCTGCTGCCCCACAGCTGTGCTGGGTGAGATGATGGCAAAAACAAGCACTGAGTGTGACCTACTCATCAGGAGGATCATCAGAATCTCTCCGATCAGCCTGAAAACCAAAGCCTGTGGGGAGCCAGAGAAGTTGCTACTCTGAGAGTTTCCACTATCCTGTCAGATTTCTTGCATGCTTTGTGAGAAATGCATTGAACTTGAAACTGTCACACACCTATATCCTCTCCCACACCCTTCCATGTCCTCAAAATGCCTCAGTTTTTACTCCAGTAATTGTCTGCCCAGCTCCTGCAGAGAGCGCATAGGGACACCTCAAGACTGAAAATATCTATTGGTGTCTGAGCTCATGAACAACGTTTCAAAGATGCATCAGGCAGATATTGTATTCTCTGTGGGCTGAAAATCCAAGAAATGAAATACACAAAGTAGTAATACTGGTTTGGAAAGCAAGGACCATTCTGTGTCAAGCCACTTGTTAGTTGCTTTCAGTGTCTCTCAACAATCCAGCCCAGGGCAGCCAAAGATTTTTGATTCAGTGTGAAAATACCTCTTTATCAAACATGGAGAAAATCTGACAGATTCCTCTGTCCCATAACATTGACCAGTAAGCTTTACTTTGATTTGCTCACCCACGTATGAGAAGATAGATGTCTTGAGGCTTTGCTGGAGAAGAGAAGGCAGACTGCAAGCAAACGGGCTGGAGGGAGGCGAGACAGTGGTACCACCTTTGCTCACCAGAAAAAAAAACAGAAAGAAGTGTCTGCACTGCTGAAGGAGGCAACAGAGAAGATGCTATTCTTTCCCTGGGATCAACTATTTGCTTTTCCCAAAGCTTCTGGAGCACTGGCTGGAGTCTTGGCACCAATTCAACCCTGTGGTCAGTGGAAGGAGACTTGCCTGTGATGACTGTCCTCATTTGTTACCCACTTGCACAGATCAAGCATGGAGCAAAGTACAGCAACAAGTTCACAAGAGGAGCTTTCACTCTGTGCAGCCTTGGCCTCAGCCTTCAAGGACAGCAGGAAATAGCTCACCATGGGCTGTTTGTGGGGGATAATGATGGCCTTTACCCAGTCCCAAACGAAAACCTATGTGATTGGGCAAATACGTCCTTTCAGGCATCATGGAAATGATTAAGGCCTTGATGTAGTCAGCTGAAGTGATGTCATTGGACATCTACTGGAGCATGGTGAGAGCCGAGAAGAGTGCATTATTGGTCCAGCAAGCCTGGGAGAGATATACCCTGGTCTGCCTGAGTGTTTTGGGTGCACAAGGACTCACTCCATGCTGTGCAACAGTGGGTGCTGAGGGACCTTGTTAGATGTGTAGGAAAAGTTTCTCCTTGGCAGTAAAACGCAAGGTTCCTATCAAAGCGAGTATCTATTGCAAATTTCTTCCTCAGAACACACCTTCAGCTACAGATGAATATAATTTAGGTACTCTGGATGTCAACAGCTTTCCTAACCATGATGGCTCAGTCACAGAATGGAGAGAGCCATAGGTGCCGAATAATCTCTCTAAAATTGGGCCCAGTTTTGACTTAAAAAGAGACCCACTCCCACTGATGCGTGCCATGTTCTGCTGGGCTGCAGGAGAGCAGGATCTGACCCTTATCTTTTCAGCCTCCCAGGCACCCCTGTTCAGCTTTATGCTTGCTGATTTATGCCAGCTCCTATGAGAGCAACCGCTATGGATCCCAGGGAAAACTTGTGAATGAATCACATTGTAAAAAAAAGCAAAGTTTTCCCTAATGCCCAGGAAAGTTATCAACCCCAGAATTCCTCTCCCTTCTCCTCACTGCTCCCTCCTGCCACACACTCCTGCCTCTCCAGCCTGTGTGTCCCGTGCAAGTAAACTGGTGACTTGGAAAAAAAAAAAAGAAGACTGAGTCATGAGGTCATACCATTATCACATTTCTATTCCAGTGCTTTCTCTCACTGCCTGCAATTATCACTCTTTTATTCTTGTACTTGGCTTCTTAGACTTTGATCTAGTCCTTTGCTTCATATCCTTTGATGCATTTAGCTTACATTGTCTGTAACCTGACCCCTTGCCATCTAATTCCACCAACTTCTCACAACCCATATCAACCACTCTCTCCCCCCTTTCATCTTTCTTTTGTATAAATGTATACAGAGCCGTAACAAAGAAACTACAGTGTAGTTATAGCACTTCCAAGATCCTTAGAAGTGCTGGATAAAATCTCTATGCATTTATTTTGCTCCTCCCTAGGTCATTTAAAACATTTTTGCTTATTCCTTTTTTATTTTTATTTTTTCCTAGACAAAATAAAAAATGCTAAGGAAAGAAAAGATAAATACATATATTTTTTTTCTGAATCAGTTATGAAATCCTTTAAAAATTATTTTTCTTATAAACCTATCTTCAAGTTCATTCCAATGACATTAAGAGTATAGAGACACGGTATGTTTTCATCATTAAATACTGGCAGGCTTTGATCGTGTTTACTTTCATTGACGAACAGGAAGGGAAGGCCAGTGCTTACAGTGCAAATACCAATTAGTGCAGGACTACAGTCTGTGCATGTGTATTTATAAATATATATCTGGAAGAAAGAAAATAATTTGGTTTCTGCAATGTAGAAATGTGGGCAAAAATATATGGTCATTTTTTGTGATGTCTAAATAACACAGAAACAGACTTTCAGTTCTCAAAGGTGATTCTGGAGATTGAAGTCTCTTTAAATCAATGGATTATAGGATTTGAGCATGTCTGAACACTTGGGAATATTCTTAACTCCATCTTTGGGTACCTAAATTTATTTGGCATTCTGGTCCTAAATTCCTTTAGAAATTGGATTTTGAGTTCAGAGTCAGTGAGGCAGCTTTATATGCTTTCATCCTATACTTCTGGGTGTATATTTAGCAATGAGTTGGAACTGAAGGAACAGAGAGAGAAAGGGGATTTTTTTAGATGCCTCTGAATATTCAGAAAGATATTTACAATAATATTTCTTGCTCTGCATGATAATAATAGACTTCCACGAGCAGAAAGAAGCAGCTGAGCACAGTTCTGCATGGTGGCTGTGACTTCTAGCTCAGGGGAGCTACTTGCTTTATTTTTAGCGGCTGGGAAGCGGCAAGGAAGACAGAGTGCATTGGCCTCAGACAGTCCTGGTACCTCCTGGGCTGGTCAGACAGGTCCCATATATTTAAGGCAGTGGTGCTGCTTGGTACTTACATGTTCAAACTCTCTGGCCACCCATTTGTGGGTGTGATCCTGCTGAGGGCTGATACTTTGCGGGCTTCGGTCTCTCCTCTGGATAGCTTAACACAGGTGAGGACTTGGTGGTGTCCTCAGAGTAGTGCTGGGTTACAGCCAGGTTTTTTGCCACACTTCCCTTCTGCCCCCAAGTCCTGCCAGGCCACAAGGATTTTCTTACTGTCACTTACTGGTTTTGATTTGCTACATTTGTCCATCCTCCAGGAAGGTCACAAACCAACACAGCTAGACCAAGCAAAAAGCCCATGCTATCTGGACTGTGTATGAGCTAAATAGCTTCAGCTAATGCATCACAAGGGATGTTGAAGACTTGGTGTCCTTGGTATGTTTGATGAGGACAAACCCCAGTAACTCTGCTCTCCCCCTAAACCCAATCCAGCATGGAAATCTGGTGGAAATTAAGTTTAGGGCAGCTGCTACTACTTCACCAATTTGGTTTTCAGGTAGGACATTGGAAAGGAACAAGATCCCTCACCCATCATCTTCTGCTCTCCTCCCGCAGTGATACTGGGCTGCCACTGCCTTGGCAAAGAAGCACATATAAAGTATACTGTGTTGCGTTATATGCATGCTCTCTCAAATTGGAGAATCAGTCCAGCTTCAGTGCCTGACTTTTAGTTCCTTTCCCTCCTGCAGGTTCCTTTCTGTCTGAAATGTTGCAACTGTGAATAATATTTCCTACAAATACTTTGGGAAATTTCTAGCTAATAAATTTCTCCACTGCCAGCAGTTCCCAAGGATGTCAGGCAAGCAGTATTGCAGGTGCCAGGGGAAATAAAAACAACAAAAAAGAATAAAAAGAACTATAAAGAAAACTTTGACTTTTTGCTTTGTCCTGCAGTAGCTGGTTGGTTAAACACCTTTTCTTGCTGTCTGATTTCAATCTTTAAAATCATGTTTTCCATAACAGTGGGCCAAATGGTTCCTGGATAGTTTGAACACCTGTGAACCTGGCATGCTGAACCTCTAAATAATGCAGACTCTGCAATTTGCTCTGCACCTCTCTGGTTCATGTCCTTTCCTAGCTGGTAAAAACCTCTGATAGCGACAGTATTTTGCAGCTGGAAAATAGGTCACTTTCAAAGTTCTATATTTATATACACATGCATGTGCCTGTGGGTATGTGGATATGCCCTGAAGTTCAACAAATAAGCAGAATAGTTACATTCAAGGGAGAATTCCAGTTTTGCCCTTTGTGAAAATTCCTGAAGGGACCATGGGATTTAGTTGGACAACCAGGTTGCAAATATACTAGGATGCTTCAGAGGGAACCCAGATAAACTGCTTTCTTGGATTACAGCCCTTCGAGAAAGAGGAGTCTATCAACAGATGAGCGTATGGTTTCTGTTTGGTTAAGTTTTGGGTGTTTCACCAAACATACGTTGACGATTGCGTGTGTGTGCATGTACTCAAACAGAAAATGTATCCTTGAGACAAATTGCAAGAATTCTGCCTCTGAATAATCAATTATTTTATTTACAGGTTTCTGTGTACAGTGGTGAATAAGCAAGTTTATTTATACTAAAGAAGTTTCTCATCCATAATTGATGACTAAATCAGCTCTGGTCTTTCCGTGTCCTGCAACTTGTCTAATGTGGTCATGTGTATGAAGCAGCTTTGAGTTCAGCATGAATGGTTTGCTTACAATCAATTATGCATGCAGTAGGCACAAAGGAACTGTTTAGGGGACGGGGGAAGCGTCTCTTTCAGCTTTCAAGTTTTCAGGGGCAAATACTTTGTATCAGAGGACTCAGTCGCAGAGTTCCTATCTCCCCATGCCTTCCTTTATTGCACTTAACTGTCTATTCAGCAGCAGCTGCTAATTCAGTGGCCACAAAGTCCAGGAAAAGCCCTCTGGATTATGGTTTCAGAGTTAAATGGGGGGTATTCAGTTTAGAGCTACTGCCCATGACTTTTCTTCGCAGATGTATTGTTTAGTATTTACCCTGTTCCAGAGCACCACTTCCATTTCAAAAGAAACACCACCCATGTAATGATTTGCTGCCAAATCTATCTGTAGTTATGTAAAACATAACATAACCTTAGCTTTGCTTTTGGAATATGTATGAGGCTTTAAATATATAGTGCCTCTATGCATAATCACTGAAATGAACTGAACTTTTGCTGGAAATCATCAAGAGTTTTACCTTTCACTTCAATATAGCAAGAAGGCTCCCCCTAGCTCCATGTGGCACTGACACCACCAGTGCTTGTTCAGACATGCATTTTAAACCACCTATAATTAGTTAAGTGAATAAGAACACAAAGAACAGGACCTCCTGCTTGAGCAAATCCATCCGTACTTGTTTGGTCCAAACCCTGAGACCTGTGCCAACTTAGACCTCAGACATCCTGATCAAAATCTGTCCTCTGCATAATTGATGAACATATGGAAAACTGTTACATTTGTGGGGTATATCCTGGACCTAGGTACTGCGGGAGCTGGTCTGTTTTTTGATTCATTCATCTACACCTCTTTTTGTCTCTACAGAGAAGAGTCTTGCAAAGGAAAGAGAATTAAACCAGAGCTCCCTGTTTTCTAAATCCCATGATGTCTTTTTAAGATCCTTTTCTGCTCTCTCATGGAAGGGAGCTCTTATTCTGCATCTTAGTCCTCATGAACCAGGAGGTCAAGCAGCCTGCTGAGCTCTACAAGGCCACTGACATTAAGCGGCTGTTGGCCACTTTCTTCTCCTGGTATTAGAGAGGATTGAACTGAGCTGTGGCTGCTTCACATAACTGTAGCTGAAAGGACATCTATACAGCAATAAAAATGTAACCACCCCAGCCATTAAATCAAGGAGTATCGGATACTTTGATGGAAATATGAGTGTCTCTAAACTGGAGGTAATCGAGGACTGAATTCGACACACTTGGTACTGACATCTCGTAAAATGTCATGAATGCTTGACCTGAGATTTTCGAGACACAGCTGGTTCTTCAGGGTGGGATTTATGTGGTGGTGGGAGGTTGGGGAGGTGATGGTTAATGTATCTTTAGAGTTTGGTGAACCATTTATAATGCTCAGGTTAAAAAAAAGCGGTCACTTATTTAGATGAGTTGGGGTAGCATATTACAGCATTTCTTACTGTCTGAGCTGTGCCCTTTGAAGTCTGCCTTGAGTCTTTATAGGGCAATTAGTTAGTGCAAATATGTTTTTAAAATAAGTTGTGGAGTTTTGTTTGTTTGTTTGTTTTTGTTTTTGTTTCATTTGAAATAACCTATTAGTACTTAACAGAACTTCAAATGCAGCAGATTTCAAATGGCATATAAACTTCTAGGCTGAGATTTTTTTCCCCTTTTAAGAGATCTAGATGCCAAATTCCAGTTCCAGCTATTGGTAACTTCTTATCCAAATCTCTTTAACAGCTTTGAACATCTCAGCTATAACATGGCAGATTAATATGACCACGAATTAACTGTGAGGAACATGAAATAAAAAGAGTACAGCAAACAAAATACATCTGTCTTTATATGCACTTTACCCTGCCAGATCTCCCAAAAAGCCATGACTTAGCTTTCTAAATGGGCGCAAGTTTTGTTTGCTTCTGAAAGCATCTCCAAGAGCATTTCTCCCAACTAAGGTTTGTGTTTTTTGCTTAGTGCTCGTCTTGAGTGATGTGGATGGACACTCAGGGATTCTGCAGGGGGTAAATGGGGCTTGGTAAGTTTTTCAGCAACACTGGAAGGAATGCAACTTTCAGCGGTGCTCCAGAGGGGGGGCGGGGGGGCAGAGACAGGAGAACTAGATGGGCTCAGTAGTGCCATATGGGATGATTCTGATCCATCCTTCCCCTTGCACCTCCCCATCTTTGACGTGTTGTATGTGCTTATGCTTCACAAGACCACTTGTTATTCTTTCCGTGTAAACTGGGACAAGCTACACAGATGTGTGTATTCCAGCATGGTACCAGTTCCATTTTCAGTCCATCCAGGGTTACTAGATTCTTCTTTGTTCTTCATAAGCAGCAGCTCATGGCACTGTGAAATGCTACATTGCTCAGTCAGATGGCAGATAGCAAATGTTTCCATTCAGAGCACCTCTGCCTCCTTGTAAAAAGCAGCTTATACATGACCATTTCTATACATCTCTATTTTTAACATCTAAAAAAAGCAACCACCTCTATTTTTAGATACAGTTCAGTTCTGTAAGCTGGCTGGTTCTAATAAAAAATTCCTCACTCTCTGAAGAAAACCCTGCATTGAAATCACAAATCCAGGGGAACGTCCTGTACTATTAGCAGACCTACTAAGATGAAAACCTCAGCTTGCTAGCAAGCCTTCCAAACAAAAACAGTAATCCAGACTTGAGAGGAAAAACAGGCAAGGAAGGGGCAATAACCCCCACAAGTTTTCTACCATACTCTCACCCTACTATAAAAAGAAAAACAAAGAAAAACGTATCCACCAGTTCAGAAAGGAGGTCAGGACCTTGGACATATTTCAGATCTCTTTTTATCTGGCCCATTTGGCTCAGTTGCTAGACATGTTTCCAACAGCTGTTTCTCTTTTTGGTAAATTTGGTAAGAGATGATGCCATACTGCTCTCTGCTGCTGTCTTCACAATCCGTGTGAACCATGGGCTCTGAAACAAATGTCTCTTACTGTCTTCTTTGGGGGGTGGGTAATAGGTTTTCCTGCTTGAAGGGTGCTGCTTTTAGGAGGACCTGGTTGTTGCTGGACCAAGTCATTGCAATGACAGCCATGCATTGCCATGGTCATCCTAGTGGTTTTCTTTCTGTCTCCAGGAGGTAAGTGCCAACTTGTTCACACCTGCTTCTTTCAGAACAAGGGCTTTCCTCAGGCACATTCACTGTGGGCGTTAAGTGGGAGCTGCAGGCCAAATACAGCTGTCTTGTTATGACTGTTCCCAAACCAGCTGAGAAAAACTCCTTCAGCCAGATGTTATTTAAGGGACAACCTGTAGAGGAGCAAATGTGCAGTGCATGTTTGCTAACCCCCTGAAGGACTCAACGAAGCTACTTTGGGAAGGGTCTTCCTGGGCCTCAGTGCTCTAGTTTCTGCAGTCTGGAGTGTTCAGGGTTCCTTAGCCTATTGGGTTAGATATCACATGCACATATTAAGGAAGGATTGACAGTCCTCTCCTCCAAATTTTTCAGAAGCAGTGCTACTGACTCCTAGTCTGACCGTGGGCAGTCATTGAGGTTTGGGTCTTCAGTGCTATCAATAGTAAAATGGATATTGCAGCTTAGAAACCTAGAGGTCTTTGAAACCCCATTCTTTTTGAGCCTTAGTTGCAAACCTGTAAATCTGAGTTGCTGTTAATAACTCAGCATGCACTGCAGGGAGAAACGTCGTAAAGAATTTGTGAGCAACTCTGAAACTGGAAGTGGAGGCACTAAGAATACAGAGATGAAGAGATACTTTCTTGATGCATATGCTAATCCCTGGGGTATAAAGCAAAGTACACTGTGTTTCCCTGTATGAGAACTGCACCTCAGGGACATGAACAGGAATGGAGTGTGATTGACAAGTGAATGCCCTGCAAAACTTGTACAGCAGAAAGAAAGCAAAAGATCTGCTCTTCCTTTGTGTGAATATTGCCATGTATACTCATCTTTCAACTGTAAATCAAGTGCCAAGGAAGTACATCAGGAACAGTCAGAGGGAAACCTGCTTCAGCAACCCTGCACACCTGGTCATGCAACTGAAGAAGCGTGGAATGAGGAGGAGAGAGAAAAAGAAGATCAAACTGAGTTATGGCATGTTATGGTGTCTGCATATTACAGTGATTGACAATACGGAATTACCTAAGATAGATACCTGACCTATCAGGGTATCACCTGGATACACTCTAACTTCTAAGTCATTTTCAGACAATTAAAGTTTTCAGAAGATAAAAAGCTCTGTGAAGAGCACCTTACAATGAAGGTGGTGTGTCTAACATAACTATATCCAGTTTCTTGCTGTATCATTGGACAATCAGCCTAATCAGTGTGTTGCTCATGCTTCTTTCCCTGCTGGGAATAAAAATTAGAAACATTTTATTCCTTTCAAAGGAAAGAAATCAGTGATTTTTTCAGCCTTTACAGCAGGAAGCACTGTAGCCAGAAGTAGGAAAGATGAAGTGATCTTTTTTCTTTGTGTGGGTGAGAATCAAGGACACATATCAAAATGTAGTCCCTGTCCAAAGTGGCCTTCTGCCCGTTCTTATTTACATGTTGCCGTTGGCTCAATGGAGCCCTTTGCTTCCAAAATGCACGGATTATTCCAATTGTGTGTGGAGCTTGGGTTTGTGTGTTACTGTCCACTGGGGGCTAAGAAACCACCAAAGATGTTATCCAATACCATAACTAACAGAATGGCATGAAGAAGAATTCAAAACCTGTGAGCAAAAGCAGTTTTTTCACTCTGACCCTTGGACTTCTCTGGCTTGTGTTTCAAGCGTCTACATTTTTATCTGAAGAAGGAAACTGCTTCTGTTACCCACCAGCTTGCTCACTTTCAAGGTGTTACACACAGGGTTCACAAGCACTGGGATACAGGGTGGCCTACACTATAATTTACAGCATTAAGAAGTCACAGACAAATAGTACAACATACTGTTTTTACTAGCTGTTTCATCATAGATGTAAAATGTAAAAAATTGTGCTGATATGAAGCTCTCCACTGATATAACCTTTAATTTTACTTTGAAGTGATCAGGATGTGTAGTGGAACTGGTGGGTTTGTATATTTGCTTTTTGGAATTGAGAGTATAATTTTGCATTCTTGCTCTGTCCATCATTCAGACTCACCTATGCAGTCTTTCACCATCATCATGAAGCAAAAAGCAGACTGGGCACATGTGAGAAGGAAGCTGCACAAGGTAATAACCTAGTAATTTCTCCCAGGGATGCAGGGCTGATGCTGAACACATGGTTTGGGACTTGGAACTTCTTACTGAACTGGAAGTGGACAGGGGAGATACCTCCCCCCCCATTTGTTTAGCTAAAGACAGAGTCAGTGGCCAAGGTTAGTCTGATGATGATATTTGCTGAGGATGAAGAAGAAAAGAGGAAAATGTTAGCAGGTATAATGACCTATTAGTATGCTGGAAGATTTTATGAATTTTCCAGCGTTTAATACAAATCATACTGAATTGTATGTCAAAATGGGAGGTATGGGTTTGCAACTGAAAAGCTTTCTGCACTCTGTAATGATGCAGCTTTGCAAAAGTCTGCATGCAATGAAACCCTGCTTTCTTTGTTTCTCATAGACTGCACAGTCATAATTAAATACACTAAAATGAAATTTTTCAGGATCGGAATGAAGCTGGTTAATGGCATGATGTTTGCTTAGAGCAGGACAGAACAGTTAAGAAAAAATAATCATCTCCCAACATATACCTTTATCTGACATGTGTATCTGACATGCATACCTGACATGCCCTCAGTGGGCGAAACAGCAACCCAAAGCTTTACGAACAGCTCTATCAGGCAATACGCTGTCTGAGATGCCTTGTTATTTGCTGTTTCCAAACTTGCCTGCCAATGGCTGTCTCCAGTGGGACTCGCCAACCTGCTGCTCCATGAGAAAGTGCAACTCCTTTCTGGTTTGTGACCACTATTTAGTAACCACTATGGCAAGAACAGGCATGGCTCCAAATTTTGATCATACAAAACAGAAAGGTGGGAGGCTGGACATGACATATGTTTTGGTCTGTGGAGGGAGGCACATATTTCTCTGCTCTCGTACCTGCCAACAATGCTGCATGACTGGGATCTGGTCTGGCTCACCGCCAGTGCTCTGACAGACAGAAATGACAGAGGATGCTTGATAAGAATTTGGAAATGCATCTACCTGAAGGTAAGGGTTAGTGGAGGTGTTAACACTGATGCTGTATCTGACATCCGCAGTACAGAGAGTCCTAGTTCTTGGCACCTGTGTTTTCCCATCAAGTAACACTCATTTGTTATCATATATACACACCATAGATTTACATAGCTTGTAGGGGTGAATCATGCATAATTGTGGCTTCCTACATGACAGTTCATATATTAACAAGTAACTTATTTGTGCTCTGTTCTGAATGAGTGTAACAGGAGCTTGTGGACCTCTGGTGTCAGAACCATATTCATCATTATCTGCAGGTAAAATAGTTTGGTGGTTAAAAACAAAATGAGAAAATAATTGCTGGTTTGATTTGCCTATACCCTGGGAAACATTGCTTTGATTTATGTATATATCTCCAGATACCTAGTGAAAATATGATAGTAACCAGGATTCAACCATTCTTATGCAAAACGTAATGAATTATATTAAGAGGCAGACTCATAACCATTTTCCCCATGCCCTGCAGTGCCTTTTTGGATAACAACAGGAGACACGGGCACAAAGAGAAGATATCCTCCATAAATTAGAGATTATGGCTTAGCATAGGCTTGAGAAAGTTCAATAGGCAGTGGAGTTACACCAGCTGCCAGGAGCAATGGTCACATATGACGTTGTCCTTCAGTGTGTCAAAGCTCATGGACTTCACCTGAGTGCAGCAGTGTCTGACACCTTCTGGGCCAACATCAGCTCATTAGGGGTTATCCCACCCCAAAATATCCTTGGGTTGTGGAAAGTTATGTTCACAGCAAGTCCTACACCAGTCCCACCAGCTAGCGTGGGACTCATTTCACAGGTCCTTCTAATCTTCATGTCTCCCGGGGGGCTGTAGCCTGTAGGATTCCTGTAAAAAGGCTACAAACCAATAGAGCTTTTCTCTCCTGTGAGCCAAGCAGAGCAGAGCAGGCTGCCAGCTCTGCTCCCCCGCCAGGTCTGACACCTTGCTCCCAGGCTCCCAGCTCATGGGGTCTGGATGTGAGTGCAGAGGGAGGGGTGGCACCACCACGGCCATCTCCCCCTCTGATGAATTGTGCAGAAAAGACACAGTGTCACAGCGTGCAGGCTGTTTGGCCAGAGTATAGGGAGCAATAAATAAATAAATAAATAAACTCTTGTGGAGAGACCTGCAAACAAGCAAGGGGAGACACCTCTGCACATTACCATTTGCTGGGTAGGACAATTCTGGCCACAGCACATAGCATCCCGGGGAGTGGGACCCTTGGGGTGATGAGAGTAGGTTTGTTAATGGATCTCCTAGGGGTTGATGGATTTAATGGGTGAAGTAAGTCTGCTTTTATTTATTTTATTTTTTTGGCAGCTGCTGCAAGTGGAATTTTATGCATTTTTCTGGCTGTTACTGCTTGTCTGGGTTATTTAGATGTTGAGGTACACTTGTTTCCCTCATGGTGGACCCTTTTTTTCAGAGCAGCTGAGACACCTTCTGCAATGGCACATTATGGTATACTTCCATTTATAAAATGTTCTTTCTACTGCTTTCTGGTGCTTTCTACTGCTGAGTTGACTTGTGTTACTCAGATCAGGTCTAAGTGGGATACCTTGCTCAGCCTTTAGCAAGACCTGTTCTCACTCAGGTCATTGAGACTTTTGGTAGACAACTAAAATATTCCTTAATATTAGTCCTTCAACAAATCTCAGTGTTTGAGAGCTTAACTGACACTTTGCACAATTTCTTTCCTCTTAATTTCTGCAGAAATCTCTGCTATTGACTACAGCTTTTTGTGCTACAAAAACCAAGCTGCCTTCCTTAATAATCTCTTAACATCTTTTTTTTATAAGAAGCATGCATTCCCTTTGACTTCCATAGGAAGATCCAAGGAATAAAATGCTCTACACGAAGTGAACAAGGATGTCAGAAGCTAGAACATTTGCTAATACAAATCAGCGCAACTCTACGTGTGTAAAGCTTTGCTCTAGGCACAGATTTGGCCGAAAGAAATATTTCATTTTTGTTATAATCTCTCCGTATAATTCAATTCCTCTCACTTTGTAATACTTTCGCTGGTCTCTGCAGAACACCCTCCAGCTTCTTGCTGTCTTTCTCATTTTCAGTTACCCAGAATAAAGATGGGGCTGGATACTGAAGGTCTGCTAGCCTCTAACAGTTGAGGGTTGGCCTGTTGTCCAGGTGAGGCCAGATCAGAGCTACATACAAACTGCCTGTTTTTTCTCTGCCTCCTGACTACAGCATCTCTGCGGAAGGAAAACAGCTCTCAACAAAATTGCCTTTTCTGCTGCCTCATCATCTGGCAAATTCTTATCTAGGGTGAAACATAGTTATCCATAAATCTCTTTTTCCTATCAAGACTTCTCCCCGACGCCCTTTCTAAGATTGTGAGGTGGTTTATAAATACACAAATGTGTAGATAATTTTTCTACTACACTTGGTAAATATCAGAAGATAGTGCATATTTATCTCCAGACTATGTAGTAATATCAGCTAGCAGTCCCAGTCTATTACTGGGATGTTACTAACATAACATTTCTTCAGCTGCTTCAGCAGAAGTTTAGAAGACAGAGTCACATCTATCGGAAATTATACAAAAAAAAAAAAAAAAAAAAAAAAAAAAGTCCTTG
>VXAA01002834.1:646432-684110 GCA_013399115.1 Anseranas semipalmata
AAAAAAAAAAGTAATGTCCTTTTCTGATATCATGAATGCAGTAACATCCAAAATAAAATCTGTACTGAAAATTTGCATTTTCTCAGTCAGGACACTTAAGAAGCTACTGTGAGATCATGACCTTGTGAAATAATGGTCTGGAAGACTGTCTTCTCTCTGTTGTTATGCCCCACTGAGTGCTACTGGTTTTCATAGTTAATCATAAACTCTTGCCCTAAGTTAATTGATGTCCTCATTATGTCATACTTAACTGCAGCTGAGGAGAGTCTTTAGCCATTAACTTCTCTTTCTACCAGTTAGCCTTACAGCGTCAAGCTCTGGAAATAGTGAAGAAAGATCTCAAAAACAAATTGACTGTCAGTGTGACCACCATTTCACCACTTAAATTTGCAAATACCAGAAGAAAAAGTTCCCATCACCCTACTTATGTCTCACTCTGCAAATTTCATGAATTTTCAGTAATTAGCAGCAAACAAGTAACTGCCTACTGGTGACAGTCAAAGAGTTACAGTTTGGGGTTTAGTACCCTTCTAGAAATGCCATGGAACTGAGGTTTTCACATAAAAATTGGGAGTCTCAGAGATATCAATGCTCTAGTGATAAAGCTTCAGATCCTCACTCTACAGCTCCTTTGAAGGATTGAGTGTGTTGAAAATCAAGGATGAGAATATAATTCCCATTGCTTGGGCTGTGAGTGTTGAAGGAAAGGTGATATTTCTTTCCCTGGAATGACATATTTTGAGGTTGGAGATGAGGGAAATGGGACAATTGGGGTCGTGGCTGTGGAAGGAAGTTACTAGTTCTTGTTTTCAAACTAACAGGTTCTTGAGTCTCGATTCTTTTTTTTTTTTTTTTTTTAAACTACTTTCTGCAGCAGGAGTTGAAGCATTGCTGTAAACTTCAGTTAATGAGATGCTCCCGTCTCTCATGATATCAGACTTGTCCCCTCAGTTCTCAGTGTTTACTGACCTCTTTGCTGGGACAGCTACTGAGGACCCCCTGCTCCAGAGCCACACTGACTGACCCTCTTACTGAGTGCTTACTTTTGCTCTTTCCTGTTTTATTCACCTCTTAATCCTAGTTAAAAGCTATTCAAAGGTTTGATCTTTGTAAGCATTTTACCTAAGGCATGATTCCATCTCAAACCTTAATCCCAATAATCTTGGAAACCAACCTGTCTGACTGACCTTCTAAAAACATCCCGTGTAACAGGATGACATGGACGCTGCAGATCAACATCCTTACTAACACCTGATGCTTACTCAGGGGAGTCAGCAGACATCTTGGCCCAAGGCTTCTCAGCAGAAATTCCACATGGTTATTCTGGGGATAGTTAAAATTGCACTTTGAGTTGTTGCATCAGGGTGCAGTCTATCACTAATGTTATCTTTCAAAATTCCCAGCCTTACACATCATGATGTGTCATGTCTGGTGAAAAGCAATACATGATTTGACTGATGCACTGTAGCTGGGGTGAACTTGTTAGTCATGATAAGCCTATTAGTCATGTTATATCTGCCTCAGCATAGAGAGGTTCCAATGCAAGTGCAAGAACTAACTTCTACATATAAAATACAGTTGAGTAAAAACCTTCCTTTGACAGCAGACATTTTCACTTTCAAAGTGTTTT
Organism: Anseranas semipalmata; assembly: GCA_013399115.1. Taxonomy (NCBI): domain Eukaryota; kingdom Metazoa; phylum Chordata; class Aves; order Anseriformes; family Anseranatidae; genus Anseranas; species Anseranas semipalmata. The sequence continues at coordinate 648,063 of VXAA01002834.1, forward strand.
ATGGCTGATATAGGATATTCCAGTGAACGTCCTATTTATCAAGACATTCCCAATAAATTCAGCAAAATAAAAAACACAAAATCAAGCTATAAGTCTTTTGTCAAAGACAGTAGGAAATACATATATACCTAGTGACTTGTGAAATTGTCATAATCGTGGTTTGAAATGCCCCTCTACAAGATGAACTGTCAGCCACTAGGGTATGGGCTTGGCCAAGAAGAAATTAGGCTGAATTTCAAGGATCAGGCATTTTGACACACAGACTATGTGAAACAGCTAAAAGTTGAAATCCAGCCCTGGCTGGAAGACCAGCTTCACTTCTGAAAACACATTTCTGAGAATCTGGGTCCATCATCAAAGAATTTTTTTTTTTTTGCAAACTTATCCAAGACCCCTCCCAACACAGATATTATCAGGTAGCCAGAGGAATGAGTATTACAAGTCTGCTTGTACATACTGAGTGCAGGCTAAGATGTGTCAATGGTTAACCACCACCTCCATTTAAAAAAAGAAGAGTGTTATTTTTTTCATTGGATTTGTCTGGCTTTGATTTTCAACTGGCAGTTTTTAACTGGCTGGAGGCTGAACCTTTATCACATACCAGTGGATCATGCTTTTCAGGCAGTGAAGGGAAGCAAGTAGTGAGGGAGGAAGAGTAGTCTGGATGTTCTTCTTTTCTTTTCTTTTCTTTTCTTTTCTTTTCTTTTCTTTTCTTTTCTTTTCTTTTCTTTTCTTTTCTTTTCTTTTCTTTTCTTTTCTTTTCTTTTCTTTTGGCAAAAATTCCCACAGCCTTGTCACTAAACAGCAAAGATTTATGTAACTGTTCAATGCGGAGGGGTGCTCAAGATCGTCCTCTCACAAGGACTGACACAGCAGTGAGAGGTACCTGGTTTGTCTGAACGGCAGCTGGCTGGGAGCCTGTGGTCAAGTTGTTCATTATTCATCCTTTAAACTGTCCCAGAAGGAAGATAGGTGCCACAGTTTCTTATGGCCAACACTCACTCTGTGACAGGAGCTCAGCTTCTGTCTGCTTGATGTTTAGCAAACCATTAATATTGGTCCTACAGTCAAACACTGCGTGGTTTAGTGTCACGTTCTGCTGTCCGATGATGTTAGGTGTTGAGCTGGCTTTGATATCTAGAAACCCCTGCAAAGAGGTGTCTGAGCAAGACAAAATTTCACCTGACTCTGTTGATTGCTTTCAAGAACTTTGCAGAAGACATCCCTGCTCGAGCACCTAGGAAATCTAAACATTAAACTAATGTAAAATCACCTACCAGCAAAAGAAGGCTTTTATTCCTTTTAAGATGTGTTCTATCCAGGCTTAGATCCATGTCTTAGTCATTTAGGGACTGAAGTAAAGCCCATCCCGGTGATTAGAAGGATTCCTATTATCTTCCCTGGCTTTAAGACGGTGTCCTCAAAGTTTGATCTTGCTGCTGTTCAAGTCATTGGAAAAACTCTTGTTGATTTGAGTGATGCTGGATTAAGGCCGTCTATTGTCCTAGGGAGGGCAGCATTTTATGACGCAACATGACCTTTTCCTTTCAAAACTTGATCTTTATCTCTGCCAACTTGGCAATTTGAAGTCAGCGAGACAAGCTCATCCTCTCCCTCTTTTATGAGGCCATTTGGGAGGATGTTGCTCTTATAAGCACTACCTCTGCAACAGCTCCATCATTTCAAGCTGAAAATTCTTGTGCCAAATATAAATGTGGGGAAACATCCCCCTCCAGCTTGTGATAAGTGGTTGAACCTGGCACAGCCGAAGTGAGGGAGAATCTGCCAGAAAAGCTCTGCAGTGTCTAAAGAGGAGAGAACTTGGATTCTTCTGATCTTGGAACAAGGTGCTCCTGCAGAGATGGGATATGTTTATCTCCCTGAATTGCTTGCTTATCTATTCCGGATCAGTGCCTGGGTGCTGGTTGCTCTTCCTGAATAAGATGCTCTTCATATAAGTGAACTGCACCCTGTAGAGGCCCAGGATTTTTTCCATAACTCTACAGCCAATGACCCATTCCAGCTCCTTGCTTTGTTTAGTGAAGAAAAGTCATTCCATCTTTTGATCTAGCCCTAATTGGGACAGTGTATGGAAGTCTTGTTTTCCTAAACTTATCCCTACAGACTTTTTCCAGCTGGCATAACAGTTATGCTGGTGGAGATACATGTAGTTTAACAACTTTATTTGTGGAGTGTTGATGACGCACTAGTTGAACTATTAGCAGGTATTTTTGCATTTCATTTTGTTCCTTATAGTAAAGTTTCCCACCTGGACTTCTGAGACAAGACGTGTTAAGTCTGGCAGATTACTCAGACTCTGTGCACTATTTCAGATAACAGCTCCTCTGTCTGACTTCACAGATCAGAAACTATGTGCTTTTCTGTGTCAGTTTTAAAGCTGAAAACTTGGACTCATTTCGGAGCCCTGCCAGTGAGATCACTAACCCTCAGACAAAGATGATTTGTTGGGTGGCAATCAGGGTGTCTTTGCTTATGCTTTCTGGAGCTCCAGTCCTTGATTTGGTCCCCATACTGTCACCATAAATGAAATAACTTATGCTCTTAATCATACACATTTTCCTAGTAAGACTGTAAGATGACTGGCCTCTAGACCAACCTGTCATGAGTATTTCAGTGTTTCTTGTAACAACATATACATAATTGGGGGTGAATCTAGTTTTCTCTTCTCGAGGAATCAGAAGATGTTCTAATTTTTTTTTTTTTTTTTTTGGTAACTTGAGTAGTTCTTTAATGTTTTGTAACGCTAGATCCTGAGACTCTAATGGACTTTTTGGAATGAAGCTTTTTTGTCAGAGACCCAGGATGGGAATCGCTTGGAGATTGATGGACTGCTTCACAAAAGATAAGGTTATGATATGATTTGTATTCCAGCCAGGTTTTAAATTCATGAAGATTTCAAACTGGCATCAGTGTTTGTACTGAATATGTAATAAGCCTTGAATCCATGTATTGTCCTCATTAGTAAAGTAAATAACCAGTTGGGATGTTCAGATGCTGCACACCAATGTGGGACACACAAAGGATCCTGAAATTGCCATGTGACATTCAGAAAACATTGGTAAAGATGAAAAATAATCATAAATAATAGGGTTGCCTCTCTTTTTTGGAAAAATACAAATGCATCAGAAACAAAGTAAATTATCCCTCTTTCTTCCTTCCTTCCAAAAACAAAGCCAAAATTCACCAATTTAGTAAATTTCACATTTGACAGGATTATTGCATGAATGACAAACTGACAAGCTTTGTCCCTCTTTGCTTGTTCCAGCCTCACATTTGCTTGCTAATTCATGCAAAGTTTTCTAAGTGCTCCATCCTGGAAGATGCTGGTTCTTCTGTGAAAAGCAGCTTCTCAACCAACCTATCTCCACTCTCCAACTCAGTGATCTGGCAATACAGTGAAATGTTACTGCTGCTCGGGCCAAAGGCTCTGGAAGAATAAAAGCACAGCACTCATCTGACATGAATGCTGGCATCTTGATGGCACTTCAATATCTTTCTATTCCTCTGTCATCTCCTTTTAGTTCATACGATTGTCCAAGGAAATAAGGTAGAAGAGGGCTAAGCAATTAAGTGTGCTTAATTAAGGAGCTAATAACAAATTATTTGCAAGGGAGCACTGGTTTGCAATGCTTCCCATTGCAGCCTCTTCTGTACCAAAGGCACTGCGTCCTCTCAGCAGGTTTGACCCTACCTGTACTGCCCATCAACACATTCCTGGGCTGACTTGTGGAGAACCACTTGAAAATGGCTGTAGATAGTCAGTGCCCTTCAGGAATGTGCTAAACAAGCGCTCTCCCCTGCTCTCTGCAGCTGCCTGTCTGGAGAGCCTGGTTTCCAGCCAGAGCAGAGGGGAGCTGCAGTTCCCTTGACCTGATTTAGATCCTGCTTAACTGCCCAAATCTGTAGACATGAACAGGTCTACATGAAACACTGATGTGCCCTTGCCATAACAGCAGGGACAGACAGTGAAAATCAGGTCATCACAGAGGTGTGCACCAATGTCTAATGGCTCACCTCTGCTGTGGGCAATTAGAAACCTTGGTATCTCATTTTAGAGATATTGTATCTCTATCTTATCTTTTCTTTTCTTAAAAGAAAGCACATCTGAGATGCAGTCCTGATACCTGCTTACTTAAGAAAGGTGGATTAGGGGGTGGAGGCTCTTCTGCTCAAGCACTGCAGATGTACACCACACTTCAGACCAGTCAGCATATGGAAATGGATGACAGAAGGCATCCCTGTGCTGTGCAGATGATTGTCATGCCTTCAATAACATCTTGGGGAGTAGATTCACTTATACAATAATAAAGAAGTATCATGGCCTTTTACGTGTATAAAATCTTTAGCTAAGGACATTTTTGCTGGATTCTTCCAAGAGACTTTTCTGTAAGGGTCACTCCTAACCGAACCTTTCAACCTTTTTTTCTGGATCTTAGAGTTTCCTTAAAATGCCCTCCCATCACACATACACATTCATGCTTTATTGGAGATATGCTCTGTTGTATTATTATACCGCATTTGATTTTTTTCCCAACACTCAGGCACTTCAGCTGGGAACAGGCTGCCAACACTGAGCTCCTGTTATGCAGTTAATGAGTAATACTTGCTTGAGAATGAAACCCAGACTGAAGTGCTCTTGACAAAAACCTGGGTTAAGAAGGAGTTTTTCAGTAGCTTGTTAAGTGAAAGCATTTAGCATGTAGATTCTCAGCAAAGTTTCTTCACAATCTCTGTATCCCCCAGATCAAATCCCCTATCATTTAGACGCATCACTTGTCTTTTTCTAATACCCTGAAGTGGTCTTGCACTCATCAGTTCTAATATTTTCTGCTCATTTAGAGAAGAGAAGGGACTGCACAGAAACATTTTGGTAAGATTTTGCCATGTTAAAAATCAGTGTTGCATTTCCATCTTTCCCTTAGCACTTTTAGTGAAATGTCCAGTTTTGGCCAATAGAAATTCCAGATTCCAGGCTGTTAACGGCAATATTTATTTAGTCGTCAATGTCAGCACTTGTTTTTCTAACCTGGTCTTGATCATTAACATCCCATAGCTAATGAAGTTGTTCCTAACAGATTGTGGTATCAGACAAAGGAGCATGAAAGCTTGATCAATACCTTTCAGTGATAATTTTTCTCCTAACCTGTGTTTTGAACATGAACCTTCAAAATATTTTAATGGCCAAGACAAACGGTGTCTGTGCACAGTTATGTTTTTACAGTATTTTAATTCCAGTGAATCGGTACAGTAAATATTGATACACTGTTTTGCCTTCAGTATTTTTGGACTGCTGTCAAATTAATTAAATAGTAAATAGCAGAGTGCATATCCCAGCACACTGTCCTATTAAATGTTAAACAAGAATAGAATGGCTGATAAAAAGATCTTTATGCTACTGCAAATAAAGGAAGGACAAGGTGTTATACCAGCCTTTGTTGGCATTTTGCATGTGTTTTTCTGAAGTGAACATTTACTTTGTGTTTTTTAACAGATGAGAAAGCTTCTCAGCTGTGAATGTGTGTGCAACATACTTTTATAACTATCTTTCCATCCTTGGTGTTTATTTTCTCCTTTTTCACTGTGATTCCTCTAATTTACAGGTTTCATTTTTTTTTCCTTCTTCTTGCAGAACTGAAAGAGACACCCGTAGGTTGCTAACTTCCATCTGTGATGGTGTCTGCAGAGTTTGTAGCTGCTATTTATCTGCCTGCACATGGATCACTTCGCATTTCTCTGGGACAGTCTTCAACCACACATAGAGGGAGCTGTCCTATTATCCTTATTATTGTCCTTATCCTATTACACCCTATTATGTCAACATGCAGAGAACATCAAGCAGAGATGATTTCTCTAGATTACGGCTATCTCCCTCGTGGTTCCCTTCTCCTGGCCAAGCCACAGGTATGAGCTTGCTTCAGGGGCTGAGTTAAGAAACATGTGTGCTTCCTCTCGGGCGGCAGCACTGTGGTTGGGAGTATGCAAACACGGCAGAGCTCTGACAGCCAGGGGAAGCTGCTGCTGCCACAACCGCTCTGGCGATGAAGACAGCAAAACATGTTGTCTGCAGTGTCTTGCTTACTCAGCGTTGGTGCTGGCTGGCCAGCAGACCCCAGAGGCTGTTACAGTAGAAGTTCACGCTTTCTGACCTATTTATTGACTACATTCTTGACCCTGCAGGTATCTGCTTTAACAAAGGCGTGTGACCAAGGAAGCAATGGAAATCCATCGTATTATATGGTTTGGTTTTCAAAGCTGATGACCTGGGTGCCTCTATTTCTCTTTGGGGTTTATCTGTGTATGTCTTCTGTGCTTATCTCTTGTATTGATTGCCTTGAGAGGTTACAAAACTTCAGCTCTGGCTTTGCCTTTCTGAATTCACAAACCCTGAAGATGTAAGCCCTTTGGTGCCAGGTTTCTGCAAACTTGTTTTTTTTCTGTGCGTATAGCTTGAAGATTCAGTATGATTCAGCTTTCAGTAAGACTTGCAAGCAAAACTGGAGCCATATTGATAGTGACGAATGAATTGGCTTTTATTGACAGATACTTAAGCTCACATTCATCACATCAAAACATTCCCAAGTAAATTTTGTTCACAAAAACAGATTGAAAACTTGACCCAGACAGACTTCATAAGAAAGTTTGTTGTCACCAGAACTGAAAACAAATCTCATGGAATATGAAACAGGCTTTTAAATAGATGGGAGTCTGTTGGGAGTCTGTATCAATAGAGGTTTGGGTAACTGCAGCCACGGTGTCTTGGATTATCTGGTTTCTGTGAAGGATGAGATACCTGGAGGGCAATCTGCTTTGCAGAAATGTTATGATAACTTTGACATAGGTAAGTAACTGGATATAGATTCTAGTGGATCCATGTCTCATGTAGTATTTCTCATTAGTAGATACAGTTCCCTTGTAAGCATTAGGTATGATCCCCCACAAAATCTTGCAGGTCTTAACCCCACCAGAACACCTCCTAATTCAAAAGAGAAGCCTCCAATCCAAAGCTGAGTGATGTTTCTCCTTGCACACAGGAGATTCTTCCTCATTGTTCAGAGTAAGCAAGGCAAATACTTTTGCAGAGCCTGTTTGAACATGCATGTTTTCTCAGAAGGGAACATAAAGCAATTTGACATGGTCTTGTTATTTTCTTTTGGAACATTAAATCTGTTGGTACTTTTTTTTTTTTTTTAACTCTCTTTCTTTTTCCACATGAACTAATTCGGGAGAGAGCAACTGAAGTCCTTCAGGAGAAGGAGGCACAGTGTGCGCTGGAGTGACCTTGGGGGCTTTGCCTCTGTCATTGCCCTCTCCAACTCTTGATAAACAGCAAGGAAAATGGATTTACAAGCTTGCAGAAATCATTTCATTTTCTCTCATTTTATCAACACAGATGGAAAGCAGGGCTGTATCTAATCTCAGTCCAGAATCAGCTGGAGTTGGACTGATAGTCTATAAAGACAGCAAAAGCAGCAGACTTATAAATTTACTGAGCTGTAACGTGTGCTGTGTGAGCTAGTAGGACAGAGTTTTTCAGTAGTTTATGCTTAAGGAAGATAGAGATCCACAGACAATTATTTTGACATTCCATTTCTTTACTCCCTAGTCCTGTACCAGATGCTACATTTGCTGACATTTCTAGTTTAAAGTTTGCTGTGAAATCATTCCTGGAAATGCAGTCTAAAGGGCCAAATCCCAAGGCCCTTCCTCAGTAAAGGTACATGGATGCTAGTGTATGAACATCTTAATGCCCAGCCTAATCAATAGGATTCTCCCAGATGGTCCTGCAGTTTATTGCACAGATGCCTTTTAATTTTCTCCCCTTCCTTATAATTTTTTTCCTTTGTCCTGAGTTCTTTCTTCAGCATTTGAAAAATGAAAAAAGTTCAGTGAGACCAACATAGTGCTTTCCAGGCAGCCAACTGCACTTCTAAACCGCCGCACAGGTATGCATTTGACCACATTTGGCAGTGCTCGCTGCAAAAAAAGAGCTATTAAGACTGTTTGAGGACTGGGACTGAATTGCCCTCTTGCCTTAGACTGTGGTTCCTGTGATTCGGTGTTAAGTGGAGGGAGATGTCAAGCATACTTATTAAGAGTAAATTGTTAAGTTATACATTTTGTCTTTGAACAGGGTAACAAGCTGCTGCAGAGCATTCCAATGAAAATATTAAGGGGACACTTAGTGTAACATGGAGCTTCTACATATGTTCATTCATGCACAGAGACTCAATCAGTACAATACCTCTGCAATGTAGCTAATGTCTCCCCACAGCAAGGGCTTGTCTGGCACATTGCTGCACAGATGAAGAATTGAAACCATGTACAGTAAAGAGAAACACGTGTTAAAAGTAGCGAAAAAGGTCATTATTTCCAGGGAAAAAGAAAGCCTTGCTGGATCAGCTAGCAAACTGTTGAAGCACTAACAAATCAGTGTTATGTCTGCACAAGTCAATTTTGCATGCATTGCATTGCAATAAATAATCACCGAAAGGTGTTTTACAGCAAGGTTATTAAAGTGGGGGCTCTGGAAGAGCATTCCTTCCTTTCCTTCTAGACAAATGGATTTAAATCTGGGGCTAGCTTGCAGTGGAGACTAACACTATGATTTATCCACTTGCTGCCTGAAAACACAAACCAAAATAAAACCCAAACTATTTGTGCAGCTGATAGTCTTTGCATGGGCCCAAGTTCTGGCAACATACAAGAATAAAAGTTGAGCAGCAATACTGCAGCTAGGAAAAAACTGACGATGTTGCAAGGGGTGGGGGAAAGTCTTCAATTTCTCTGTCTGCTGGAGCCTCTAGCATTTGTCAAGTCCAATGAGCATTACAACAGCAGTCATGTTTCACCTGGTTGTGAGACAAATGTGATGTGGGAGATTTGGGGTCCTTTCCTGGCTCTACAGCAATCTTGGATGACTTTGAAACAAAACAGCTGAGATGGAGAAGAGAGGCTCTCAGGAGCCTGGCATCCTCAGTCTCTTGTAAGCCGTTAGGCTGTAGGAGCTCTAGAGCTCTTGCAATGCAAATAGTACCAGTACATTAACTTGCAAACAAAGCTTTCTGATGCTGAGGTTAAAATAACTTCCTTTCAGAAGCTTTAAAGTTTCACCTCATTTAAAAAAAAAAAAAAAAAGAACAACCATCAAATATGAGCTTCAGCGTTTTTGTTAAAAGTTGCAATGTTTTTCTTCTTTGTTAACTTGGTTGTATTTAGAAGAACAGGTATTTCTTAAGGAAGAAAACTTAACAAGTGCCAGAAAGCTTCAAGCCAGAAAAATGCAAGTGCATATGGGCTCGTTTGCTCACATGATGTGTCTGATGAGTGAGAGCTTGTCCTTCCTTTAATATCTAACATCCTCATTGTTTGGTATGTAAATTCATTTTTGTATATAAATATATACAATACACATTTTTTCCCCTCCAAAGACCCCCAAGTGCTATAATATATCTCCAAGGCTATGGTGGATGTTAATGTTTCTGTAAGTAAGCATTCTCCTCACACAGCTCTGAGTCAGATTTCTGTGGCCTGCTCTAGTTCCTTCCTGGCTTTCGAGGAGCAGGTAGGAGCCAAATATCCAGCAGATCTCTCCATCTGATACTCAGTTATGGGGAGAGGAAATATAGAAAATGGGATCTGGTGCAGTCAGGACCAGTGGTACGATGTTAAATGAATGACAGTTATTTCTGGAGGCATTAGTAGGCTATACAGAGGTCCGATTTTACCAAAATTCACAATGTTGTAGAAAAGTATTATTTTATTGCAGAAGAACTAGAGACTCTTCAGGCTAATGACTTACAAATGGCAATGACCCTGGGGCTGTTGGCTGGGTAGGGGCACATTCAGGCTTTCAGTGTGAAGGCTCTGCATTACCACTTACCATTGGTTCTGTCGCTGGTGGTGCATTGTTTCCTCAATTTGATCCATCCCAGTGGGGCTGCCATGCCTCAGATCCAGTAAGAGATCAGCCCAAGAACCAGGGAACCAGGGCTGGCACATGTGATGTTTCCCCCTCCTTCTACTTTCCCTTCCAAGCAATGGGTTGCAAAGGGAAACTGCCTTGGTTGTGAGCTTTAATATCTAGGTAAAGAAAAATGCTCTGTAGTGGATGGTGAAATCTAGTGAGTTTTGCTCCACTTCACACATTTATTCTCATTTCTCTTCTTCCTGCTGGATCCTGCATTGAACTGCCTTCATCAGACAGTTTTTAAATACAAATCTGGAGCAATCCAGGTCCTCAAGGAGCCTGGTGGGAACTTTGTTTCCTTTCTAGCAGCTTCTCACCCCTAATGCGAAATCTGGGGAATATTCATTTTCATGCTTCCCCTTTCAAAAGCCACAATTTTTTTCACTACCTGTCAGCAAAATCACATAGCACTCATTTCTGATCTAAATTTCAGAAGTCTTGCCTTAAGACTCAAGGATTACATCAGCAATTAGAGCTTTAGAGACCTTTTGTCTTAAGTGATTATTACTGCAGAGTTTATTCTAAAACTTTATCTAGCCTTACCCAGCCCATATACATCTGGACTGCATTCCAGGAATGCCATTCCTCCTGCCATTGTTTCTCTTGTGTTTTTATGTAACTATTAGAATCCAGAGATGCACTCACTTTTACATTGTAGACATGGTTTTAACTGGCACAGCAAACATTTTCCTACACTTATCTTTAGAAAAATATATGTAAGAGATAATCTAATCTTAAATTTAAAGTTTAACACAAATACAGGGATAGATGACAACTTGTGAAACTATTTCTCTCTAAGACATGTTAACACGGGTGATAGGACAGCGTACACATTATTTCTCAAATAGGGAAAAATGAATATTTAAGACCTACTTAGAAAGTTCTACATTGCTGTTGACAGCAGTATTGTGTCTGAGGGTGATCAAATAGAGCTCATTGAATAATTCATTGAGTGCATTTTGCAAAACTGATTGTTTAAATTATTTATCCATTTCTATGTGGTAAAACTCAGAGGAATGAACCATCCCTAAAATATTGCAAACGTTTTACCGTATTTCCAAAACAGAACCACCTTCCTATAACAATAACAATAGCTTGATGCTATTTAACTTGTCTTTTGTGCAATACCTGACACTGAAATGAAACATGATCCATCACGACCATTTATCATGCACGTCCCCGCAATGGATGCTTGGCCTAACACAGGGATGTAAATGGGTTGTGGAAAGAACTGAGTTAGCACATCCAGTCCTGGGAGGGTATAAGCAAGCGAGTGAGTGAACTTCAGACCGTATTTGCATTATCTGAGCAGTGTTTTCCATGGGGTAGTGACTGATGAGGGAAATGGGCAGAGGTTTAAGAGACAAGAGGCCTGTTTTGCACCTCCAGATTTGCCCATGACTTTAGCTAGTCACCTGGACCTATGCTCTCCAAAACACTGAATAATCTGGAGCACCCTGAATGCTCTCTGATGCCTGATTTCCAGAAGATGTAAAAAACAACATGGATTGGCAGGTACTCATCAGGTACATAACAAACAGGAGGTTTCAGAGGTCTCCTCTCATCACCCTCTTGTTTCCCTTCTCTAATTTTCTGGCAATGCCTGGTGCATATTCAGAGAACTGAGCCCCTGAATGAAAAAAAAAATGTATATGCATATGTTCAGCATATAGCTTACAGTAGCAAAACTGGGGAGAACAGCATTAAAACATGACTCTAGGTGGTCCAGTTAGGAAATGCAAAGTGCACCTAAAGCATCCCCCTCCCCCCCATTCCACTCTATATTGATACGACTTGAACTAAAAGATTAAAAAAATACAGATAAGGATGTGCCTGGTTTGTCAAAGTAATGCTCTGTTTACCCACACCAGACAGGTTCCATCTCAGTCTGGTAGAAATCTTGCTTTTGCCATCACTGAGAAAAAATAACTCCCAGAAAACTGAGTCAAACTGATTGCAAAGCGGATATTAACAGGGACATACTGCTTATTTAAATCCTTTGAAAATACCACTGGATGTTCTTGCAAATGAAAGAGAGAGTTATAAATATTTGCTGCAGAAAGAAGCCAAAATAAAAATTAAATGCCTGAAATCCAGCAAACTCTTTAATTACATAATAACCATCATCTTTGCAGTGGGTAATTCTGATGTGTGAAGTGATTTTTTTCCCTCTTATTCCTTTTTTTTTTTCCCAGTTTCAGAATAACCCTGTAATTGCATGATATTCTCTTTCCTTCTGTCTTGTGTTATAATTTCCTCCATGGCTACCTAAATGCTTGTCTCATTAAATGAAGAAAGCTCTGTAAACTGCAGAGTCTGCGTGAGTAAGAGCTTTCCAGAAGCATTTAGACCAACAGAGATGGTGGGAAAATTACATATAATGATCAGTCAGGGTGCTGCCATCTATAAACAGCCTTGCTTAGCTTTTTCCTTTGAGTTGATATTTTAATATTTATCTCCCTGACAATTTAATTAGCATGAGCTCCACTCAGAAAGGGTTGCAAGCCTATCCTTCCCATTGGGCGAGATGAACATCAGATTTTGAAGTCAAAAATACTCTTGTTTTATTCAATTTCTATGCAGCTCAATAGCTTACAAAAGAAAAGTAGAAAAGGTTAAATCTTCAGAACTCAAATACTTGTGGTCAGTTGTAGCAGCTTGTAAACCTCTAAGTTTGCTGTCTGTCTGACCAGCTTTCCTGCTGGTTTTGCCTATAAATGTCTCCCAGGTTAACTTCCTTTGAATAATTGTCTAAGTGCTCAAATACTCAATATTGGCTCAAACACTGGTGCACCAACAGGCTATAGGAGTTATTTTTCTGAGTAAAAATTGCAATTTATTCTCTGCCCTTGGAATAGACCAGACTTTCTGCAGCTCCTTCGACAGAGGATGGAGGCAGTGGTTTTCTCAACCTGCAGCCTTGGCTGCAGGCACGCTTGGTGAGCAGACGTCTTTGCACCATTTCCTATCAAAAAAGGGAAACAAGTTTCACTTGCAGATGCTTTCATCCCTCTGCTGAAATCTGCTGTGCCTGGAACTCACTCAGGGTAATCTGGAAGTGCCTCATACCCAGGTATACCCTCTGCAAATGCATGGGCCAGATTTCCTCTGTGGGTTTAAATTGAGAATGATTTGATTTTTTGCTCTATACTAAAATTCCCAGGCTATATCCACACTGTGAAGTAGCTCTGTATTCCCATTGTCCTCCCACTCGCGTGAGCAGTATTGTGGAACAATTTATAGGTACTACATTACTACGTAAATCTTTGCCTTTAGGAAAGCAATAGCATAACTTTTTCGTAAAATTCCTTAAAGATCAATTAATTTCTGACTTGCCCTTCAAAACTATTTCAACTGGATCTATAGTATTTTGCTACAGGATATTTTCCCATGCTCATTTGCTTCTTGTCTTACACAGAGGCACAGAAAACAGGCTAGAAGGGACCTCAAGAGGTCATCTGGTTCATCCCTCTGCCCCAGGGGAAGATTACTCGTCCGCTGTGCTCTGCTAGCAGTTTAAAAACCTCCAATAAATGGGAACGTCACAGCTTCCCAAGACAATCTCTTCCAGTGCCAGCTATCCTTATCACTGGAAAGGATGTCCCTTGCTGCATTTTGTGAATATTTCTCCTTGTCCCATCCATTATGGAAAAGGACAAGAATTTGTATCTTCCCTTCCTGTAGCTCTCTTACATACTTGAAGACTTGCTTTGTCCTTCCCTAGACTAAACAATCCTAGAACTTCAGTGGTCCTTGTTTTCAAGACCTTTGGCCATCCCTGCTGTCCTCTGGACTCTCTCCAATGATCCACATCTTTCTTGAATTGTAGTGCTAAAATAGGACAAAGTCTCCCGGCTTAAGCCTTCCCAGTGCTATGAGGAGGGCAATGATTTTTTTGTGTGTGTGTGTCAGAGGCAAGACTCCTGGGTATTACATCTCATGAGTGGATTTGTGCATTTGTTGTAACAACATGGACATTCCTGACCTGTGTTTAGCTTGTGATATGCTACGAACTTCAGGTCCTTGCGTGCAGAACTGGTATGTAAATTGTCAGTCAAATCATGTATTTGTGCAATTAATTATTTCTACCTAATTTCAGAAATTTCTATTTTTCCTTACTGACATTTACCCTTTCTTCACCATTTCCCTAATCTGTAAGACCCTTATGAATTTCGAACATATTGTAGACCTTCCTAGCTTGATGACATCTCCAAATTTAATAAGCATATTTTCTAGTCAATTGTACGAGTTATTATTTAAAGTACCAGACAGTACCAGACAAGTAACAGGCTTTTAGAATATCCTAACACTGACACTTCTCTTCTAAGAGTAATCTCTACATAGGTCTTCCTGAGAACAGTTTTTTCACGCTTTGCATTCCCATCTTGCATAAGTTTACTTTCAATCTGTTTTCCAAACTGGCTGATAAGAATACCACAAGACAGTGTCAAAAATTTCACTAAAGTCAAGGTATATCTCCAGACGGTCTGGAAGATTTAAATCTCTTATTTCTAATGTTTCTGTAGAAGACATGATCATTTTTGGCTCCAGAATTCGTCTTCTGAGCTCAGACCAAAAGCCTTGTCCCCAGGGTGATGACTCTGCCAAGCTGCATAAAAAATGCACTTAACTGTAATTCTGCTACAATATTAACATTTTAAACCCACACATCTAATAGAAATATCATTAATCTGTCCTTCCTGAAGATAAATCATTTGCCTCATTAAGGATATCATTGAAATACTGAAATAAGCCCTCCCTTCCCTCCTTCCTCACCATTGTCAAATGTAAGGGGCCGATTCATGGCTTTCCAGGAGCACTGGGAACTCTCCCCAGAGTGAGGTCCTATGTATGGCAGGGTCCAGGGGGACATGGACACGTGAGTTTAGAGAGAAGCTGTGCTGATCCATAGCAACTGAAAAATACAAAGGTGAAAGCCATCTCACAGCCAGCCTCCTAGCTGAAGAGATTAATTGCACTCAGTGAGACTTGTTTGATTACTTGGTCCCATGAGTAATAATGGGTTTCCTGAAGACTAAAGAGAGTAATACAGAGAAGTCAGAAAGAAATATGGGGAGGTATTAAAAGGTAACTATGAAAGGAAGAAAAATAAGTATGAAACCACAAGGCATGTAATTAACTTAGCATGGGACTAGATTTGTTTGCTTAATTATTCCATGCAGCTTCATAAAGCTCTGAAGGAAGTTCATAAGTGGCTTAAAAAAACAGAATTCATTTTAACAAAAGGTCATTAAAATTCTGAATGAAAACTGTGGTCTTCTTAAGGTCAATGACTCCTGTTGGTTCATTCATACTGGGATCTCTCCTTACGCCAAGCGCGGAGTTCTTGACACTTTGGGAAGTATTCACATGGCTTAATTTAGGACTTTTAACTCAGGTATCCTGAATTGCTCCCTGGAGGCTGCATTGACACAACAGGGAGCTTGGCCTTGAGTTAGACCTAAAGTTAGAAGGTGTCAATGCTCTCCTCTGTGCGCACAAATCTTAAAAGAAAAATATTCTGCAACAGACCTATGCCTCTGTGAGATTATGCATTCCACAGGGAGGTGACACTGTAAACAGGAAATCAGGGAGGCAACTCATATTTTCATAGATATGTTAAATGTTAAATGCCTTGTAAAAGGTGTTACACATAACCTTTTCACTTCTGGGGAAAATAAAATTCATGCAAAAGAAGCATAGTTTGACAAGCTAGAGCATCTATATACAGGCTGTGCATTTTGTTCAGTGCTGCCAACTGTGCTTTCCACGTGGGAATATTCAACTCCCTCTGCAGTCTTCATCTCCTTCTAGTAGCAGAAGGTCTTACAGATGGGTGATGTGAGCACCTGGAAATACTACCAGTTGGGGGGCGAAACCAGCTTGCCCAGCAAATGCAGTACTAAATATTAGATCACATCCCTGGAAATTAGACAGAATTAGTGATTTTGTTTAGGACACAACCTGTCAGAGTGGGCAAGGAAGGGATATAATCTTAAGAGCTATGTTCAGAGGAGAGAAGACCATAAGCAGAGAGATGAGGCTGAGGGAGGGCTCTGAGTGGAAGGGAAAGCCCTGTGCAGGTGGAGGAACCTCAAGCACCCTTGAGGACTCCAAACAAGGAATGCTAAGGAGCGATAAGGAAACTTTGGGCTTGCAGGTGCAGTGGGGAGTTCGGATGTTTTGTTAGATCTGCATATTTCTTTTAGTATCTGGCTTGCAGCATAATTGTGTTACAAGGTCCAGGTGTTATGTGCTTGAGCTACTACGTGCATCTGGAGAGGAAAGCTGTGAACCAGGGAGCCTGCAGTACCCCAGACGTGTGGAAGGACCATAACTGGCTTAGGTGGGTGGGTGGGAATGAAGGGGCTGTCACTGGGCTTGGAGTGGCACCTCTGCTCCAAGGCTCAACTTCTGCAAAGGGGAATGGAGCCTCTTGCAGATGTAATGCCAAAGAGACCAAATGGAGACATCTCTGGATCACTGGGTTGCCGGTCTCAGTGTGGAAATCATCAGGTAATGATTCAACCTGCCATTAGAAAATGAGACTGAGCCCTGAACTACTGCATAGGTTTAGAGCAATAAGCAGTGGATCCCGTCCCCACTAATCTCTGTGCAAACACAGTGTGCTATATTTTTCATAAAATCCTTCTTAGACATAGTTTAAAAAAAAAAAAAAAAGTCATCTTCCCTCCTAAAGCAGTCAGTTACTCAGAGGAGACTGGGCATGCTTGCATGCACACACCCATGAGATGTGAAGGTCCAAAGGATGCAACTTTGGTGCTGCCCAAATGAACGTCAGCAGTGCTGAAACATGCTGCCATGGGACCCAGACTAACAGCTTGGCAGCAGCTGACTCTTTTGTCAACACCTCTCCTTGCTGAGGCTGAGGTTACTCACATCTGGCTTTGCCCCATTTTACATATCAATATCAACCTCCCTCTCCTGCCTCCACTGAGGGTGGAGGTGTCCAGAATCTCTTGCTGGAAAGCCTGGCCTGGGTCACTGGTAGCTGACCAAAGTGACATCCCACTGGTGGCAGGGAATACACCATGGACAGGAGGAAGGCTTAGTTTTTCTCTCTTGGAAGAAAATTCAGAGTCTCACTTCAAACTGAAATTGTGTTGAATTTTGCCCCCTGACTAGGAGTGCAGGATCAAGTCCTCCAGGAGACAGGGAGTTCGTATGATGTAGTTTAAGGACAAGAAAGAAAAAGAAAAAAAAAGAAAAAAAAAAAGAATGACAGGCCTAATTCATGCCCTTCCAAAATTATTATTATTTTTCAGCTAGAGAAGGAGGAGACAGGATGTGGTAGAAAAACATTTACAGGAGTTTGACATGTAAAAACCTGAATGATGGATTAACAGCTTATGCCAGACTTTACCTGCCTTTAAGCAGGTAACATTTCTTGAAGCTCAACAAGCTCCTGCTTGCCTAGAGCTATACTTTTCTTCTCCAGACAGATGAAGCCAAAGAACCTTGTGCAGCTTTCATTAGCTCCAACTTTCTCTCAAAAGTTTTCTTTTGCAAGTTTAATTTCATCTGTGGAAGTGGCGGTGCTTGGGTAAATTAGGATCATTTTTTCCTAGGGGTTTGCTTGTGGGTTTTTTGGTGTGTGTGGGGGGACCTGAGGCCGGCAGAGTTGCATGCACAATCACAAGGCTAAGGGCAGGAGCTGGAATGCAGAGGATAAAGCAGAATGTAAATCCACTCAGTGCAGCAATTTAAGGTGTGGGAGGTCTCCTCTTATGCATAGAAAGGTCCTGTCAGTAAACGAAGCAGGAATCTTTAGCCTGCAAAACAGAGCTGCCTTTTGAATCTCTGGTTTCCCCTCTGCTTTGTGCTCCTGCAAAAGAAACATAAAGCAGCTCTTTTTCCCCTCCCTGCTTTTGCAAAAGGTCTACAAAACAGACTGGGATTGCAAATGGCTACTGTATGTATTGGTAACAGCATAGCCTTTCCCACTGCATTTGAGGTAAATGGTTCCTTTTCTGCCTTTTTTTAACATGTCCTGTGGTATCTCTCATAGGAATGGAAGTTTATCCTCCATGTCTTGCCTAATTTTCCCCTAGATGATTTTAGTTTTCCCACGGTAAGATTAAGCTATTCTATATACCATCAGTCCTATAATAGTCAGTGAACTTTAAGTGAACTCTAACATCTAGACTCAAGTCATTACATTATCCTAATAAGTTCATTGGGTAGCTGAGTATTTTAGTATTAATCTCCCTACTAAATGCCTATATATACTGCATAGACTTTCGTACAAATGGCTCTCTCCTTGGAGCACAAGACGTCTGAAAAGGCCAAGTCACTCTGAACGTGGCACACAGTGATTTAGTAATACACCCCGGGAATAAGGTGAAATTTGTCATCTGAACCAAAAATCAAAATACAAGTAACTCCAGCCTTTGCAGTTCTGGAAAACTGGATCTGGATGAGCAAGGAGCACGGTCTCGGCTCTGATGGAGCGAGGGAGTGCAGGCAGTGGGAAGGAATTGCCCTGGTCCAGCAGGGTTCACACCACAATTTGAAGGACCTCTCCCTTCTCTCCCATTCTGCAAACCATGTCTTTGGCATCCTTTCCTTTTCATTCTGTAAGCAGATGTTGGTGTCCTTTTTTTCCTCAAAATGGCATTTAAAATCTCTCCCAATTAAATGAGAAAAAAAATACAGGTGAGTCTTCTTCACTTTTACTGCTTGGTCCCTTTCTCCTGGGGGTGCTGTAGCTACTTGCTGTTGAGACTCCACACTAACGCAGCTCTGCAAGCAAGGTCCTTTTATGTGCTGGCTGATGTGAGAAGTGAATAGTTTATCTCAGTGTTTTCCTTCGATAACAAATTTCTCACACCCATCACCATCCCTTGGGCCTCCCTCCAGTCCAGATGGAGTAAGGTCATGGGTGGAAATATCTAGGACCCAGCACTGTTTCTCCTGCATCCCCTTCATGGGCTCCTTGCTGAAAGGATGGTTTGAGACTTGACCTTTTGTATCAACTTATCCAAGGGAAAATATTTGTGCAAGAGGCAAATGAGAGGCTCTGGAGAGGCAGCAGTGCTGCTGGGCTCAGGCTGCCCACTCAGCATGGGGAGCTCCAGCAGAGAGTGCTTCTCCTCCGAGCTGGGTAGACACACACCAACCCCTGCCTAGGAACAAGCAGGTTTAAAATTAAGGTACTTTGTTCTGTTTAGAAACCTAAAGTATTGACTCGGATATTTTTTATCCAGCTACATAAAGAACACAGTCTCCACAAATGTGAAAGGTTACATTTCAGCCAGCCAGGGAGTGGTATTACTTTATAAATATTATGGAAAAGCCCAAAGCTTAGATAAAGGTCCAGAAAGGTATTTGGGCCTGATCCAAGACCCTTTTAAGCCAGTGGGATTTTTTTGTATTGGTTTCAATGGGCTTTAGATCTGGCCTTCTACAGGCTGCTACTACAAAACAGCTTGTGAATGAAAGTTGGATGAAGAATTTCCTGCATCGTTTTGGTGAAGCAGCAAAGGAGGAGGGGGAACACTGCCTTTAAAGAGATAACTATATTAAAACCCATTTGGCTTCAGATGAAAGGTGGTGCAAGGCTGTCGTTTTAAGTATGTGCAGGACTTAGAAATTGCACTAAAACATTGGCAGGACCTGAACTCACATGAAATAACAAAAACATCTCTACCACTAAAATGCAATTTAAAAAGATACTGTGCAAGGAGGAGAGAAACATCAGGCAGTACAATTCTGGAAAACATGGGAATTCTTCCTGGAATTAAAGAATATATCCATGAACGATTTAGTTAAAGAAGACCATTTATTTTCATTCTTGGGTGAAAAAAAGAAGTTTAACTCCTTCAGTTGTCACAGAATATGTGCTGATGTTTTGCAATGAGGAGCAACAATATCTGGCACTTGGTTTATGTGTATTTCTTGTCCCATGATTCCTCACGTGAGGTTCTTGATCTGCTCCAGTAGTTACTGGTTTTATGTAGAATTGTTCAGGATGGAGTAGATGTTCTCCAGCACCTACCTGAAGGAAGGTTTCATTTCCCTGGTGCCCAAGCCTGAAGCTCCACTTCACCAACCCATACATAACCATCCCCTAAAAAGTCTTGCCAAGTTTGGATCTCATTACAGTTTGGCCTGGGCTTGGTGGAAGTTTGAATCTTTTGAGTGGACACTGGTACAGTTTGAAGAAAAAAAACTTATTTATAGATTTACACTGAAAAATCCTTTTGCAACATGGACTGGACCTCATCATGCACAGAGCTTAGGCCGTTTTATTCTAATGGAAAGCTTTATTTTTTGGCAGTTTAGTTCCATCTCTCTGCTTTGATCACTGGCTTGAGCCAAGAAGAACTGCAGAAGCTTGGTTTATGCCCACAGGGAGTCATGGGACAGGCGTATTTCTCTGGAGAAGAGGCTTTCTGCACAATGGTGTAAATAAACATGAGCAGAAGTAGGTGTGAGTTTAAAAATATACCACATCCTTATAGCTCCAGGTTGTGAACATCACAGCTGTGCAACAAGAGCTTTTATTTGGTAGACTGAATCAAGAAGATTTAAGGATGCCTATGCATTCTAGTTGATCTTAGAAAGTCTGAATGACATCATTTTCTCAGATTTGGCTCGTTCACCATTGCTCCTGCTCTTTCTCTGGGCAGCTGTACTTGGACAAGTGTCCTGGGGAGCCCACTACCATGTGTCACCGTCACCCCACTACACCTAGCAGGTAAGGGCTGCATTGCACAAGGATGCATTGTTCCTTGTTTCCTGTAACGAGGTCCAGGAGGAAGGGGAGGAAGTGACTAACAAGGCTGGTTCACTCCAGCTAGAAACTTAAGAGCATAATAAGCTAAGAATTGCCATTCTGGGTAGTTCCAGCTAGTAGAGCCATATCCTCTTCCTGATGGTGGGCAGAGGCTGATGCTCAAGAGGGAGCAGAAGCAGCACGGATTTGTGGAGATATGTCCCCGGGTATATTCTGCCATGTGCAGCAGCAATTGGGATTTCCTGAGCTGGAGGGTGCTAAGGATCTCGTCCAGGTCTCTGTGAGTGTTGGGTTAGCCAACCCTGTGAGGAAATCTGGATCAGAGCATTGTTCTATTCGGGCTGGAACAGGAAGGCCAACAACTTTCCTGGAATTAAAATATAAAAGAAAGCACTGCTTATAAAAAATACTTCCTAGATAAGTCATTTGTAAAGCATAGAGAAGTTTATGACATATAAGGCAATCCGCACTGAGGCAGCTGTGAGAAATACAGTTAGATAATTGGCATTGTTTCTCCTAATTGCTACTTTAGTAAGCAAGCGATACCAGTTAGAAAGGATGCGGTGCTTGGCTAAGAACAAACTGGATTGTCCCCAGGAGAGTCATTTAGGGTAGGAAGCGGGAGTCCACCCCCTTGTCTTCAGTATTGTAGGATTAGAGCGAAACCTCCTGCAAACCACTGCGGAGTGAAGCTGATCTGCAACCTGGGGAAGGCATGGTGCTTGGAGGATGCAGCAAGGCAGATTATCAGCCTCTGAAGTGAACAAGTCTGGAGAAACCAAACAGACAATAACCAGAACTCAGAAAGCAAGAGTTGCTTTTAATCCAGATTTAACCTAGATTTCCTCATGTCGGGGAATATTCTTGCTTTTAACAAGTGTGTCATTCCCATCCTGCATATCCCCCAACTTCTGTAGCTCAGACTGCCTGCCTAAGCTGAGAAGTGGTATTAAAGTGTTCCTTGCAATAATTCACAGGGGAGGTTTCTGTGCGGTAGGCATCAAAAGGAAACATTCAAAGGCACCAACAGGAAGATAGCTGATCTCTAGGCCATTTTATTGCTTGTAAAACTTTATTGGAGGTAGAAAGAGCAGGGCTAGATAATGTTTTCACTGTGAAATCATACAGCATTATCTTAGTGTCAAAACAAAAATGAGTTCACTTCTCCAAAGATTAACACTTGGTACCAGCTGGAGCAGTGTCTAGCACCTCAAGGGGATATTATTATTTTTATTTTTTTAGTTAAAGAATTCCATTTTAAATAGTGTGTTCTGGAATTTACAGACCACCTATGTCTGGAATGCTTGCACAGAAGTTATAAATAAAATTATTTGCTAAAAATGTTTCCTAGCACAAACAGACTGGGTTTACCAATGTAAACATACCATATGTACTCACCCATAATTCACATTGGTTACGGTGGTTCATTTAACATCAGCTTGCAAGGAAACACAGCGTGAGTACATTATGCATTTCTAACTTTTTTGCAGTGTGGAGTGACACTCAAAGACTGGGACATTAACGAAATAATGAGTTTTAATCCTCCTCTTACTTATCTAGCTAGATACTCACCTAAGCACCTTACATTCACTAACAAATTTCAGCTAGCCCAGGGTACCATGAGATGGGGAAATTATTTTGTATATGGGGAAAGCCAAAATTGGGCGGACAAGAACTACGCAGGATTTGTGTTGCTCAGCTCAGAGCTGATTTCAAGTTCCCATTGTCCCAGCCCTGTGTGACTAACAGAGCATGTTACATCTGTTGCAGCTCTGGTAGAATTGATCACATTGTAGTTACTTACTGCTGCTGACATCTAAAATAAGGCAAAGATGTTTTATCAGAGGAGTCGACTCCGGATTGGGTTCAACCCACTTGATTTTTCAAGGTATAGTACTGAAAATAGAGAGCTACAGAAAAATAGGGTGGTGTATATGGATTTTTTTATTTTTTTTTTCACAAAAGAATGCCACACATGACTTCCTTAATTTACTGAAACTGGTTACATTGCGTACCAAATTAATTCTCATGGTTTTGTGAGGAACCATTTGTTCTTTTTAAAGAGTAAAAATTTACAATAATTAGATGAGTTTCCCCTTGAAAGTTCTTCATGTAAGGTTGTCAGAGAGGTAAGAGAGCATGTGCAAAGTCATGTCATAGATGACACGTGAATTCATGTCCGTGAACTTTTGTCTTTGTCCTGCCTTGATGAAGACTGTAGCTCCAGCCTTGCTTTAAAGATTAGCATTGCTTTACTTACATGAAGCTCCACTGACCAAAGCTGGGCTCCTCTATAGCCATGATCAATTAGGAAAGAAAAACTTAAAAAAAAAAAAAAAAAAAGCTAAAAAGCTTTGCAGAGTCTCTGCAGTCCAAAAGGTGTGTAGCACAGTGTAGTACTCATTACACCATTTCCATCCCATATTTCCATGTTTTTAACTCAGCCTCCACACTGTGAGTCTGCCAAATGGACTCAGTGAGATGCCCACTCTGGGGTGTATTACTTCCCTAAGTGGGAATCTTCTTAGCCAGTATTTTGTGTCTTCTTCCCCCTCACTAAGCAATGATCTTTAAAAAAATACTCCTGATTTTATTTGCCCTGCACATACAATAAGACAGCTAAAGATTTATTTATTTCTGGTTAAAGCAGTGGATACTGGAGGCAATACAGCTTTGCTAATTTTCACTAACAGAGGATCTGTCTTGATTGTACATGCCAATAAAACTGAAAGGTAACCAACTGTTTTATTCCAACCACTATGTATTTTATTTTTTGAGGAATTTTGCAATATATGATTTGTAAACATTACCTTTATATGTAATTAACATAGCAATGAATACTTTCTGAACTGTAACTTTTCCTCTAATTTTGGTTTCCTACGCAACTCTAGCCAAGTCTTAGCAAAGAACACAGCATCAGAAGAAAGTTATTGCAACAAATCTGGAATAGATATCAATAAAATAATGCCAATATAATTTGTTAGGAGGAGAAATACATGGTAATTTCCTCTTAAATCTTGAAAAAAATGATATTTATAAGAAACTGGAGGATTCAAAAATAATTTTAAATATTTTTATAGAGGACTTTTAGGGTAATACTGAAAACACTATCAGTTTAAGAAATCTGAATCAGTTCCATATATGAATAAATTTAATTCAGCATATACAGCATGCCGTACTGAAAAGGAAAATGATCCTTAATACATTACATGTTAGTATTCGTTTGGAAGGAGACAAAAGAAATTGATGGCAAAGCATATATGGTGTAGTAATGCACACACACAGCTCCGCTGTACACACTCTAAAAGGCAACCGTTCCTCTGATTTATGCAGCAAGTTCACTGGTCTGGTCTCTGTACAGACAAGAAAACAAACGAAATGTGCTATGTTTCAGAAATAGCATATATCTCACAGACCGTGATAGGAAAGTGGCTGCTCACTCCACACCACAAAAAGTGTGTGAGCACTGTCTGGTGGGACAGCCCCGTCCATAGGGCTGAATCCAGTCTTGGTTAGCTGCGATCCACATGGTAGAAGAAGACCAGCAATGGGTCAGACCAGAAGGACCTTCTTGCCCACTGTTGTGTCCTGCAAGCACATATATGGCAAAAGCAGAGCATGACATAGTACTTCTTCAGTTCTCTTTCAGGTTTTGGCCATGTTGTGGCTTCGGGACCTCTGAGCTGCAGGCAGCATGCAAACCTTTATGTTTAATAGTCACCAGTGGACAGATCCTCTGTTAACTTACTGAATTCTTTACAGGCTCTACAGCCTTCACAGCTTTGTGTGGCACTGGGGACTTGTTTCTGTAGTTGATTATTAGGGCAGAGAAACTATGTATATACCAATTCTTTTTTGCTGATCCAAGCCCAAGTACAAAAGGGAAACAAAACTCCTGAGCAGTAATCCAGCTCCTCAGGATTTAAACAGGACACGCGTGGCTCTGAAACAAAACACTGCAAAAGCTTTCCTGGACCACACTTTCAAGACACTTCCAGCTATGAACATCTAATGACTTATGTCTGAAGAGATTAAAATGTGTGTGCCTGTAAGCGCTAAGCCCTGATGTTGCTTTGGATAGGCTCTTGGGCAGGGTGGTCAAATTGCTGAGCTCTGTCTTCAAAAGTGAGGAGGCACACCTGAAGCTAGGACTAAGCTGTTGCTTGAAGGATTGCAACCCTGATGAGATCTATGCCAATTTCTGATAACCAGACTCCACTTCATTAGCTTTCACTGACATGGGTCTGGTAAGCAGAACAGCTCCTTTTTTTGTTTGCTGAATCTGGGGGGGGGAAAAGATGACCAATTTTGAATTATAAGCAAAGATAAAGATAGACACAGAGAAAAAATATAATGAAAAAGTTTATTTTCCACAATCTTATAAGTCTTTGGGCATCAGAGAACTTCCTTTTCCCTCCTGAGCCATTATAATCCATTAAATCAAGACCTCAAGATCTAAAAGCTGTAAGCAATTAGGCATTGACCAAAACAAACCATTTTGCTGCTGTGTCTATTGTGTCAGCATCATTCACATTAATGCAGAAGACCCAACAGAAAAGCTGATACAGTCAATAAGTCAAGACCTAAAATACTTTCTTCTTCTGTAATTGCTCCTTTATGTTAGGAATTTGCATTTTAATAACTCTCTAATTATTTATGTACTCAGCGTGGCCCGCAGTATGCAATTTAAGGTGTTTTAACTGCATGTTTAATTGCTTGTACATAATAGATATTGGTGAAATGTATATAATTAGGAAGAGTATAAAATCTCTATTCTATGTAAGTAATAGTTACTGCTCTATTTCAGGGCTCTTTTTAAGAAAGATTGTAAAAGGAATTAAAAACCAAAGCTAATCTAATCATAAGAACATCTACATTTCTAAGTGTCTCCATCTGAAAAAAAAAAAAAAAAAAAAGAGAGAGAGAGAAAAACAAAAACAAGACCTTCAAGAGCCAAATCACTTTGATTTCTGTTTATGTCACTGTGCCACTTTTCCACCAGCCATTCTGATGGGCAGAGCTTGGGTCTCTCAGCCTGGACTTTTATCCTTAACTGACTGTCCTTGCTATTGTAGGCTTAAGCCAGCCTTTTAATACTACCTGAAATGCACTTTCTTGTGGTTGAATTAATGATAATCGTGAGCATCTTGGCATCAGATATGTTCTACCTTAGTGCTACTTTAGTGTCTGGAAATTAAAGTTCCTGGCGTCAAGAGGCTCCAGTCACTTCCACAAGTTCTAGAAATAGCTGTGACCTGCTTTTTGCACCATTTCTATCCTTTCAGGCTAACCCGAGCACCTAGAAACAGAACACTATTGAAGTATAAGCCTTTTTAGTGCCCACTGCCTGGTAACTTCACTTTTCCTATTTAATTGCAGGTTTCATGTTTATAGTACAAAGAAGGACATCTTGTAAAGGCACCTTTTCATGTGTGGACAGACCATAAAAATGTGGGTAGGGGCTTCTTTTCCACAGTGGGTGCCCCTGTGGCATTCCAAAATGCCTCGCTGCTCTGTTATCAAGTGGAGCTGTTTAAGAAAGGAAAAAATCCCCAAATACAACCGACTCCTACTTGGCTACCTCAGACCAGACACTGTTTCGTCATGTGGGACCAAATGTCAAGCTAGACAAAGAAGGCAAGTATACAGTGAGTCAGGCTATTGTGGAGATGTAGAAGGAATAAAACCAATGCAGACAATAGTGACATTTCTGTCAGTCAAGTGGGTGCAACACACCCACTTGCTTATTCTGAAAACCTTGTGGGGTGCAAGTTCTAGTAGTTAGCATTGTTGTTATTAAAATCCACTAGAGTGGACGTAAGTCATTAGCTTTCTTACTGTTAATAACTGCAATTTTGTTAGTCAAACTAGATGAAAATAATTAAAAGTTGCCCTAATTAGTATGATTATTGCACCAAATAAAGAGGTAATATTAATGTTCCTCTGAAGCATACTTCTTTTTCAGCTCTCCCCTCCTACTGAAAGATTTAACATATGGCTGACTCAGTGAATTACTGATTCATTGATTTATACTTGGGAGGATGAGAAAGTTACTTTGAATAGAATAAAATCTACTATATACTGATGTAAGAGATTCCTTGTGAGATTTCTCATACCATAAATCAATCCATTTCTCCCAGTTCAGGACTTTGGAGCACCAGCTAAACTGGCTTTTACCACGAGGGACCAAGAACTGTTTATTTTTCTTCCAGATAGGATAGATGGTGCTTGTTACAAGTCAGCTGAGGTGAGGAGCTGGAGAGGAGGGAGAATGAATGTACAGGATATGAAAGCTAATAAAAACTCTTCTTTTACACAAGACCACGAACCACTTGGCAATATAAGATCAAATGTGCTGAGAGACTCCTACTCCAATCACATCTAATCTTTTAAATTATTATTATTATTATTATTATTATTATTATTTCATTTCTTGTTATCAACATCTTCCTACTTAGCTTAACACTGTGAAGGTATTCATCATAGTAATCCCATTAGGTAGATAGTATCCCTGCCAATGTCCCTGGGGAGAGCTAATCACAACTCCTATTGTTCCGTTCCTTTTGATTGTTTAGGAGACAAAAAGTAGATGGCTCTTCCAGCCCGTAGACTCAGTCACTGAAATGTAAGACCTAATTAGATCCTCCAAAGCACCTTGGAAGTATTAAACCACTAAGGTACTTAAGCTGATGACTCTTGTAAGTCATACTCTTCCTTTGCAACAAGGGCTCACCTACACCACAAATACAACATGAGCAAGGGATCTAGTTACAACAGAGTTACTTGACCAGGTAAGAAACTAGTGACAGCAAATAGGATGGATGGGATCTGTATAGCTTGGAGTTCCTCTCATTTGCAAAATAATTATTGTTTTCATTTATTCTTTCTGAAAACTTTTCAGAAAAGGACTCCAGAAAGTTAAAGAGAATCAGGAATGCACTTGGAAAATGCTACACTAATTTGTGAATGTTTCTGCTCCCGCAGACCTCTGTTTACTGAACTGCACCCAGCCCTGATGAGCTTGGAGTGGAAGTGTGCAGGTTCATTTGCCAGGTACCTATTAATGTCTCTGTCAAGTCAGAGCAGATAATAACACACCTTTCCCTGCTTTCGTGTATGTGACCACAAGGTGGTGTGCTCAAAGGTCAGTTGTTCTGAAGTGCGTGCATGTTTTGTATAATTTTCCTTTTAGTAAAAGTAGCAATCTATTTCCTATAAAGAACACTGTGTTTTCTTAAGACCTCTTTAAAAGGTTGTCCTGACGAGGTGTTAGTCTTCACTTTTTATTTAACACCATCTCTGTTCCATCAGTAGCTTTCATAATATGGTGGTAAAATCATGCAAGAATAACAGTAACCCTAGATTTATATCACATTTTAAATCATAAATCCATATGGGTCTACAAGTTGCGTAGTATAAACATAATACACATGAGATCCTGTACAGTTCAAACAATAACTGAAGGGGAATTTATTTCAGCAAAGTCTCAAGGAAGGGCCTGAGTGAGGGTAAACGGGTCTTTCTGGCTGAGAGCAGAGGACAGAGCAATTGCTGCTGCTGGACTTCCTGGAGGATTTGAGGTCAGCTCCTGTGGATAACTCCAACCGCACTGCAGGAAGCAGGGTTGGGAGGTAAGTGGTGGTGAGTCTGGATTTATGCCTTGGATTCAGCACATGTCCTCAGACTGGACTAGAAGTCTCCTGGAGATGTCACAGTGAAGATGTTACAGACTGGTCAGAGAATACCTTTAGTGTTTTAGGGGGTTGGGATAGTTGTAGCCTGAGGTGAAAAGGGATTAAGTGGTTAGTACAGGTTCATGCATGAAATCCCTGCAGTTTTTGAACTTCATGGTCCCTACCCAGTGAATTTATCTGTGAAGTTATCCTCTTCTCTCAGGTAGACCGGGAGTCACTGAATGTGTGGGTTACTGGTCTGTTTACAAAATATTTGCAAGTGCTGAGAGGTCTGGTGGAAGTGTTTTAAGTGTGCTGGAAAATTAACATCACATTACTGAAGAAAAGCTGATTTATCAACAATGTGGACTTTAGAAGGGCAAAAACTCTTCGTTTCATTTCCTCTGACCATTTTTGTGAGTTACTTAAGCTCATAAAAAAAAAAAACCACATAATCAATTAAAGTTTAATGTCCTGTGGTTCATGAAAGAATAAAGAAGATTTTTGAAAGACATTTTAAAAATCACAAACAAATCCCAACCTTCCCCAGAGCTCAGCTCATTTTCCCAGTAAGGTTAAAGCAGTTGTTTAGTCCTGCATTAAGGTTTGTAAAGGCTCCTGAAAGGGCTGTCTGGGAAGGAGAAAAATGGCCTGGTACAGATGGAGTACTTGGGGCAGCTGCTGCACTAGCCATTTTGACCCAGAGTCTTCTAGAGGAAGGACTGCAGGAAATGAAGTAGGTGACTTTGGCCCCAGCCTTTCTCAGAAAATACCTGACATAGTTGTATTAACAGTGTAGTTTTGTTTTCTTAATGACAAGATCTAAAATTAAAATTTTGACTACTACCTCAATAAAGCCCCAATACACCCCTTCTTCTTGGAGGCTCCTGTATGATATATCTTGAAGGAGGAATCTCTTTGAATGTCCATCACTGAAGAAAGCTGTGGCATTTCTCTTGGTGCCTGGACTCCATTTTCAAGGCAAGGGAAATTCCAGTGAAACTTCAAGATTCATCAAGGTGGTTTAGCTCTTATTCATCACCTTCTTGACATCCAGGCTTGAAATTCTTAACACAATTAGTGACGGGGAAACGATTTTTGTTCTTCTCAACTTCACTCACAGCCCCTAGTAGAGCACAAGACTTGATGATCGAGAAGGGAGGATTCACTAAAAGCTCCCTTATTTATAACAGTGGTGAAATGGCAGGGTTCTCCTCAGCTTATGATTTCATGGACCGTGAATGTCCATTTCTGGCATGGCAAATGGAACCAGAAAAATTACAAAGATCCACAATAAAAACACTGAAAAGGCAGAATGCAAAACTTAAACTATTGTGGCACAAGTAACATCTCATACAACAGAGTTGCATGGGCAGTCAGAGGAATGCTTGCTAGCATTTTGACATTGAAATTCTAAGTAATTCCATTTTTTTTTTGTAAAGTTGCTGGCATGATATTAAGAAACTCAGTACAGATCCGTTAAATGCATAACGTCTCTGCACAAAGGATACATTCTTTCACCAGATTTCTTCCTTTAACCCCTACTTCTCTTTGGTACTTGCAGGCTCTGTTGTTGCCAACCACAATTTTGCAAACTTAGGTAAAACATTTCACTGGGACCAGTCACCCTGTTTATTCCCTGCCATCCTCACAAATTTGCAGTCACAGCCTTCATTGCTTTCAGTTAAACTTCCTTTTGCTTTCCTATAAATCCTGCTAACTTGGGCTTATTTCACTAGATGCACCTAGAGGTTTTACCTCAAAAGAACAAACTTCTGACGAAAGATAAAGATTAAGGCAAAAAAGTAAGGTTGGCCAGCCATGACAGGTGACCTGACAGCAGAGCATAATGATAGAAAAAGATAAATATTAAGCAGATGACTAAGCTGGGAGGTAACATTTATAAAAATGCAAGGTAACTGTTATGGAGAAAACTGTTCATGTAGGGAATAACTAATATAGACTCAGTTAACTGAGTTTTACTTATCTTATAAAATGTCATAACAGGTGCTAGAGATGTTACTTGATTTGGATTTAGCAGCTCACAGGGATTCACAGACAGTCCTGTTCAGAAATTGCTATAGCCTATCTGAAATCTATAACACAGTGTACAGAAAGGCACAACCTTATCTTAACCTGAGGTTTCAGGTTGGGCTGCAATGAAAGTAAATGCCAGACTCATGATATTGCTTTAGATTTAGTTTTTCCACAAAGGTAAATAGGTCCTGGATCCAGGATGTGTCAATTAACATCAACTCCAGTATCTTCCAGCTAAAACTATGGCTGGAGTTAGGTCAGATTAAAGTTAGCAAAGATATATGAGGAGGAGCATTAGGACAGGTGCAGTCCCAGTCTTAAAAGGTGGAGAAAGCTGGGTGGTATCATTTCATAACCACTTCTGTAAGAAATGATGGGGAAAGACTTGCCACACTGACATGGTTGTTGGGAGAAGGTTGAAGTCGCGTTTGCCCTTTAAACACATCTTCCCCTAGAGAACACCAAGGTTACCTGCCTTTAGGTCATTCCTGTACTTTGGTATCTGTGCTGCAGTCTGGACTAATTCTCCTGTGTAAAGGGACCTGAACAATTTCTGCTCATACTGCTCCAAAAAGTGAGGTAATCCTCCCTTGCACCAAATACCCATGCCTGAAAAGGCACTTTGTCTAAGGTCAAACTGTAAACAAATCACTCTGCCTGGCTCCGTCTAGTCCTTCCTCTATGAATTTGTACTTTTTTTACCCAAATAGCCTGAGAGCATCCTGCTGCCCTGCAGGCTGGAGCTATACATACAGCTCTGCCTTTCCTCTCCCTGCTGCTGCAAGACCTGCTTTAAGTCCACTTTGTACCAGGTGTGTTATCTAAATTAGGGACCTCCACAATTAAATTAGTAACAAACAAAACCTAATTGCATTGTAAATAAACACCTCCCCTGACAAACAGATAGGCAGCACACTCCTGAGATGGATAAATCTCCCTTGTCTCCCCATCTCCTCCTGCTTTGCTTCAGGGTGTGGGAGGATTGGTAGAAACCTCAGAATGGAGGTCCCCATTCCTCACAGTGTCATTGATACAGGGAAAGGTCTTCCCTAACATGGGAAAAGGCAGATAACAGGAGCCTATCTGATGTGAATAACTGAAGCAGCATAACGAGTGGTGGAGAGTCTACGGTCTCCTGAGCCTTCATCTCTTTTTGCTGATTGCACAATGCAACAGAGGGGGAATTCTAAGGCTTTGTATTTTTAAAATATCTGTAACTCCTAGTCTTTTTCACATGGCACCTACCGTCACAATAAGGAGAGGAGAGGAGAGGAGAGTCATCTTGTAGTATGCCATAATATGTCTTCAGGTTCTTCATTGTTATATCATACTCCAGTGTTTAATACTTCAATTTGCATACCTCAGAAGACCTTGACATAAGTCTATGGAAGTCAGAGTGATCCTTTTCCCTCACTTCCCTAGAGTTTAAATCAAGCCCTAGATGTCTTCCTTTCCTTGGCATTTGCTTTTGTAGAATATTCGATTTTCCATTACTTCCTTTTGTGTTCCAGACCCAGCTAATGCTGAAATCTCTGCCTCCCCAGTCAGGGGAGATCTACCTTCCAGGACTTTATCTTAACTAGAAATGATCATCTGGGTTATTCAGAAACCTTTCTGTAGATACACTCCTAACAGATGTCTGTGCAATTAGAGTCCCTTATAAATATGATAATTTGTGGCTTAGGGTAACGTATGAATTGATCTATGAAATATTCTCAAATCCAACTGGACTGTAGTTTATCTCCAATAACTTTCTTTTTGTTATTTACTCCTTGCATTACATTCAGATAAATTCATCACAACCCTGCTAATCAATGTTTCCTTCTAACAAGATTGTACTGTTAAAAATTCACAGCAGTAGTACCAAGAATTATCCAGATAGCTTTGAATTCTACCCTCTACTGCAGGGCATACATAATTTGCTCATTTAATAATGATTTTAAAATGTTTAAAATCTAAACAAAACAACAAGTTCCTACTCTTGTATTCAGGTGTGATTTATCTCCCTTTCGTGATGAGACAGGAGTAATAATTATATAAGCCCTTGAGCTAGTATACATGAACATTAAAGTGAATTATGACATGATCAGACTGCTAAGGAAAGCCACAGTTATTTTGCAGAGACAGGGCCAAATTCTGCTCCTCTGTAACTGATTGCAGAGCCACAGAAATCAACAGA
The DNA here is from genome assembly GCA_013399115.1 of Anseranas semipalmata. Lineage (NCBI taxonomy): Eukaryota > Metazoa > Chordata > Aves > Anseriformes > Anseranatidae > Anseranas > Anseranas semipalmata. Next base: position 680,699 of record VXAA01002834.1, read on the forward strand.
GTTACCTGCCTGCAAGAGTTGGTCCATGCAATCTGATGTAAATTTGAGATTTTAGCACTGTCATACTTTTGTGCTCTGCTGCCAAGATAATAACACTGAAACAACATGATAATTGTTCAGTTTTACATAGTAAGTGCACCTTTAACACTTTGTGAAATAATGGGAACAAAACGAGATTACTCAAATACACAGATTTAAAATATGTGTGGTTTCCAGATTCAAGGCATAAAGGAGGAAAGCAAAAGAATTCTAAAGCTACAATAGTTTGACCAAAGATCAGAGAAGTCATTGGGACTCTTTCCATTTTTCTTTCAATGAGATTTAGATCAGATCCCTTTGGGGAGTCACAACGAAGTTTATTTGCATTATAAATATACAGTTGATATGTCAAATTATACTACCATCATGAGAAAATGATTACATATGGAGTCACAGCCCAACTTAATTTCACATGAAAGAAAAATTATATTAAGTAACTATTGCCAAATTCTAAAGGGAATGACATTTGACAAGGAAAACATTCATACTTCTTAGATACAATCACTAAGTTTTGTTCTTTCAGTGGTGATAAGTCTATTGCATCCACTAATGAGCAATCTGTCCCTCTTAAAGAGTAATCCTTGCTGACCTTTCTCCATATCTTCCTCCTGATCTTATACTGTGCCTTAACTGGAGGAAAATATTATATGTTTTCACTCTGAAATAGTCAACTACTAGTGGAGAATGGGTAGGTGTAATAGTTGTGACCAACTCATTTTGAAATAAAAGTTGTTTGTTGCCTCCATGGATTTGTGGGCAATAACTAATAAATCAAGCTAGCAATGACTAGACTGATTTATAAATTAGCTTCTTGTTTTCCTCTTGTGAAGACAAAGCATGTGTAAATGTAATTTCTTTTTTTACAGTCACAAACTAGACTGTCCGGTTTATGGCTTTCATTCTCTTAGTGTTATATGTACATAAACCATATCCTACTTCAGGATGAACCACAACTTAAACACCTCTGTCCTTAAAAATTATTGTTAATTACACAGAAAATTGATATGGAAGAGATCCTTTGACAATATTTACATGAAAATCTCTTCTTTACATTTTGAAAAATGAAGCGATCAACACTCTTTCATCAAGCACTCAAAATTCAGATTTTTCAACCATTCTCCTCATTTATAAACATAATTTGTTTTTAGTGAGTGGAATTCCCATCAGACTCTGAGCTGTTTGACATGTTTTGATAACTCAAAAACAAAGTCAAAATCTCAGCATTGTGAAAACAAGCACATTTGTTTATTTTCCCAAATGACCCTACTGGAATTCTCTCCCTAAATTAAAAACATTTTAATATGTAGTGATGTTTCACATGTACCTAATTTTGAGGGATATCACTGATTTCAATCCTAAATTACTAAGTTCTCCCTAAATTCCATATTTTCCCACTTCTATATTCACTGACAGGTTGGAAAGAGGACATAACAGAATGAGAGCTAAGAAGAAAATTACAGCAAGGGGATAGAGGAGTGCTGTTTAACCGTCTGTCTCCTGAAGTCTTCAGATGGTGACTAGATGCCTACAGATAAGACATTTTTTAATCAAGAAGTTAGAGAACTCCTTAGTTGAAATGACATGGAGTGAGTCATATGATAGATCAGACAAGATCATCTAACAAAATCTTCAGTCTTTAAAATATACACCCCCCTGAATTCAGTTAATATTTTCCAAGAAAAGAGCCAAAGACCAGATCTTCCTAAATTAGTTATTTCAGTGGGAAGAGGGACTTTAGGGGACCTACAAGACATTTTTAAAAGACCTAAATGTTAGAGTTGACCTAGGATAATGTGACAGGCTGAAATTCTGTCTCCACTGAGCCCAAGCAGGAGTCTGAATTCAGTGAGGCCATGTTACCACCCAGTGTGTCAATGGGAAAATTGCCAGTGTAAAACAGGAGAAAATGATACAAGATATTTAGCCCCAGGAAGCAACATAGAAAATATATTCTAGTTAGAAAAGACCTGCTAGTCCTTGGTTCCCACCTACTCTCAAAAAAAAAAAAAAAAAAAAAAAAGATATGGGCCAAATGAAGAGTGACATCAGATTTACTGTCTGTCTCAGCACAAGACATATGTGAGGCAAGAAGCTGTCTTTTCTTCTAATACATAAAACCAGTAACTCAGGGAGTGAGAAATTGCATAGATTGAACAAAACAAAGTTCATTAGCAGGTTCACAGAGTCACAGCATGGCTGAAGTTGGAACAGACCTCTGGAGGTCCTCATGTCCAACCCTCTTACTCAAGCAGGGTCACCTAGCACAGCTTCCCAGGACTATGTCCAGATGGTTCCACTGCACAGAATCATCCAAGGACATATTCCACTCTTCACCAAAAGAGTGAAGGGTCCATCACTCCTCATCAAAATTCAACATTGATGCTATGAGACCTTCTAGGTGTAAACTCTTCTCCAGCTCTCTCAGTACTACTCTTTCTCACACAGCCACAGATCTTCCAGCAGGAATTGCTTGACACGTGGGTAGCTAATAAACCCACAGTCGTTATGAGAGGGCAGAGTGTAATTCTAATTACAGGAAACAGGAGGAAGAGAGGGGGAACTTTTGGAGTGTTTTATTGTAATTTAAGTAGGCTTCTAAGATATGAGAAGCCAGCAATATTGTCAGAGGTTATGAGGAGTTTTCGTGCAATCGCAAATCCATATTTCTCTGTCCGAACACACAATCTGGGAGAAGGGCAGCCAGAGGTAAGTGGCAGAACCAGGAGGAGGAAGAGAGCTATTAGCTGGCTCTGGTTTGTCTCTCCCTCTTATCAGATCGTAACTTCACAGTAGCAGCTTCCAAACTCCTTGTAGCCCTTCCAGATTAACTTTCAAACCTGCCTCCCTACCAATGGGAAATTTCAGACACATGAGAGCAGTTAATGAGGCAGAGGAGCAGTTCCTTTTGGCTGCAATGGGCTATGTGGGATCCCTCTGTTCCACAGCTTGGTTTCCTTTACGTACAAGACCTACTGATTTCCTAGTGAGATAGAGTAGGTTAATTTGTCATTTGCTATTAGGAAAATCCCGACAAAGATCAAGACCATGCTGTGAATGTTTGATGGGCACCTGTCTTTGTCTTTTCTAATTGGCTAAGATTTCCTCTGATAGATATATATTTCATACTTCTATAAAATCAAACCCCACTCAGCTATTCCATGCTGGTAGGCATTCCAAACAATGCCATTGAATAAACTGAAGTAATTTGAGATACAACTTGGCATAAGAGATCACAATTGCTCTGCTGAGATTATTCCAGTTTTATACCCACTTATGAAACTACAAAAGAAATCTGTCCATTGGTAAGATTTGAATTATTATTTTAATTCTTTTTTTTTTTTTTTTTTTTTTTTTCAACCATTTTTTTCAACAT